>JASVER010000033.1:3974401-4424393 GCA_030449065.1 Oceanodroma leucorhoa | reverse complement strand
TGGTCTCTTCTCCCAAGTAACAAGTGATAGGACGAGAGGCAATGGCCTCAAGTTGCACCAGGGGAGGTTTAGATTGGATAGCAGGAAAAATTTCTTTACTGAAAGAGTGATCAAGCACTGGAACAGGCTGCCCAGGGAAGTGGTGGAGTCACCATCCCTGGAGGCGTTCAAAAAAGGTGTAGATGTGGCACTTTGGGATATGGTTTAGTGGGCATGGTGGTGTTGGATTGACAGTTGAACTTGGTGATCTTAGAGGTCTTTTCCAACTTTAATGATTCGACGATTCTAAGATTGGACTCTTCTGGTCGGATGTACGTGGAAGAGGACCAGATGCTGTTAATGCAGCGCTGCACCTTGCATGTATCCAGCAGGTCCCCAAACTGTTAATTCTCTGAGCTATTCCTTGCCTTTCCTTGGGTAACTTAGTTGATTAAATAGTCTTGTGCTTTTAGAAGGATCCATTTCTAATTCAACTAAGCTACCCTTACATAAAGTTTGCAATTGAAGTGTGAGTTTCCCAGGGCAGAAATGGGAGTAGGAGACTTGCCTTCACCACCTAAGATTTGGCAGCCTATCGGGCCTGCTTGATGGGAAGAAGTGCTCCCAGTTCAGCTTTTCTTCCCATTTTCACACTTTTTAATTGTGAAGGCATGTTGTTGGCCACCTCACTGACTTGAAGAACAGTGAGAAATGTGGCTCTCCTGCAGGAATGTGGGAGACACCTTGTATCTGGACTGCAGGCGAGGCCCAGACAAAGTCGGAGTTGTAATGCAGGCCAAAACCAGCACAGTAGATAACACTAGAATTTTGAAGAGGATCTACTGTTCACTAGTCTTGACTGCCATCAGATTAATTCTCAGTGCAAAAGTTATGTGTTTGGGTACTGTAGTTTAATATATTTCCGTGAAGGCAAGGGAAATAGCTTGCTTGGTAATCAGACAAAACAGCTTTTAAGCTCTTCTGGCTAATTTCAAGAAGGAACAAGCAAAAACATAAACACAATATTTTTCTTAATCTCGCAGATGCTCCTGTTAGTTCTTACTTAGAATTCTCTCTCACTAGTTCCATCAGGTTTCTCATTTTTTAAAATGTCAGGGTTATTTTTTATATTGGCTCATTTAGTAGATCATATTTTCTGAGGAGATGAGATTTGATCCACACGTGGACATTTAAGCAGCAGTAAGTTCAGCTATTACTTAGTTAATGTAAATTGTAGCATTACACTATATTTGATGATACTTAGAGAGGCTGCTCTCTGTCATCATAACAGTCCCAATCCTTGTGATTGTATAAGGATTAATAAATAATCTTTAACAGGGAAAAGAAATCCAAGAGGACTACAGAAAGCATTTAGTGGCCTAATATTTACATTTATGGCAAAAGAGGTGGTGGAACATCATTTCTCTTTGGCTTTCAGGTTGTAGACTGGAATGTTCTGTCAAAAAGAGAAGTGTGTGTTTGGGGGAAGTCCTTAATTGCAGAGGCTTAGAGCTGCCTTTGTACTTGAATAGCTGTCAAACTGCAGCTAGCAAGCTCTAGCTAACCATCCTTGCACGGGCACAGGCTGGCTCTCTGCTTCATTCTCTGCCAGCTTCACGCTGTGGAAGGCCGGTGCTGTTGGTCCCTGGCAGCAGAGCGTGGGCTGCTGCGGCGGGTGTCAGGCTGGTGTGCTGGAGACAGCCCAGGAGTCCTTCTGCTCTCCCTTTAGCCYGCTAACTCCTGATATCCATGAGTAACTTCTCTCTTCCCTGATCTGATATCATAGTAATTTACCCCAAATCAGGAAAGGGTTCATGATTAATGAGAATTTTAAGTTAGTGCCAAAGTAGTAAAAACAAAAAATAAAGAATATGGAGTGTAACTTCTGGTTTTCAATARGAAAAATGTGATTTCATGATCGTTGGTTAGAAATAACGATATTTAGGTAGCTGTCGAAATATCTCTCAAACTGCAGGGAGTAAAGAAGCTATTTGTTACAAAACTGACAAGGATAAAACCCAAACCTGTAGGGGCACAAGACATGTGCCGTGATAACAATTTTGGTTAGGACAACTGCGGTTTTGACTTACCTTCAGGTAGTAGAACATCATTGGGTGGTTGGTAGGGTGTTGAATGACAGGAGCTGCTCAGCCGCACATTTCTACTGCTTGCAGCCTGTTGTGTGGTGAGTGCTGGCAGAGTGAACTCAAGCCAGGGAAGCGGAGCAGCTTTCCAGTTTGTTCCATAAAGTGCAGTACAAGGAAAATAATGAAAAAGTGGAGTGCTGCCAGTAACGTGGTGGAATAAGAGATCACATTCCTTAAGCTGTTTAAGGAATGTCTTTTTGAAGATGGTTTGCTGTTACGCCTTGTTACTCAAGTAATGAGCATATTACCTGATGTAATTTTTTTCTAGGTTTCTAGGGGTGAATTTTAAGGGTTCTGGAGATGGATAAATGAGCAGAACTAGCACTCTTGCTGATTTTTGTTTCATTTTTGTTTTAAAGGTTTTTTTGAGTCAGTCAAATTCTTTTTGGAAATACTTCCCTATGTATCTTACAGGGAGGACCACAAGTACTTACCTACCTGGTATAGTTCTATTTTCCCCGGTGTTTCATACTAGTCCTTTTTTGTCATTAAATTATATATGTTAAAGTATTCTTTGTCTTTTTCAAATATATGGTACTAGCACATGCCATTTCCTGTCAGTTGTTCATAATTCTAGATCTGTCAAATCCTGTGGTAGCTGGCAATAAATAATTCATGAGATCTCTGATCAGAAATCTTGAAACTTATGTTACATTGTCATTAGCAGTCATTCCATAAATAAGAACTGTAAAAATACTGAAATTTATTCTGTACTCTGTTATGTTGCTGCAGGGTCTTTCATTTAAGAGTTCCTGATGGCAAAAAAGAGAGATCCTCTTTTAATTAGAGGTCTATCTGATGAAGGGTGGTTTTTATTTTTCTTGTACTCTCCCTTTATGTCACGTCCCTCACAGTACTTGAGTTACTTCCCTGGCTTTTTCATTTGTTTTTGTTTTATTTTATTATTTTTACTTTAAGGAGGCTGCAATTCACACCAAATACAAAACCTTGAGTTACTGAATATGGACAAGAGTTTTATAAAAAAGGTCTTCATTTTCAGTGTCTTTTATTTCTGCTTCATAACCTACAAAACATATTCTTTTAGCATAGGCTGTTTCTGCCTGTGATGGCAGGTTTTTTTGTGCTAAATTGTGACTAGGCTGCGGCTATACACTGTGTGTATGTATGTACAGAAAAATATACATATAAAATTCTGGAAAGCACATACATTCAGTGAAGGATGGTGTCATAAAAATAGTGTTTTGTTTAGTTTGTATTGTTTCTATCAAAATAAAAAAGAATCTTGTCTCTTGGAAGATACATATCAAAGTGTAAAGATGGATCTAAGGTTAGATTTCAACATCATTTGGGTTTTTTTTACTTATAGCCTTCTTCCTCTTGAATCTCTCTTAACAATTCTGTTCTTTGGAAGAATTAAGATCTAAATTTGGATTTTCTGTTTAAGCAGGACAGCTGGGAAATTGTAGAAGGACTCCGGGGAGCAATGAATTGTACCCAGGAGCCACAGAAGCAGGAGGGCTGCTTGCTGAAAAAGAGGAAATGGCCTCTGAAGGGCTGGCACAAGGTAGGAAAGGAACATGTATCTGAAAGCCTGATGCCATGTGAGTGGGACTTGCTTGGTGTGGTTTTATGGCAAAAAGGTTACTTAAGAGCAGAGAAAGTGTCCTCAAAGAAATATGGGCAGGGGTGGTTGTGATGGGCTTTTGTTTGGGGKTTTTTTTGTGTGTTTTGCTTGTTTGGTTTGGTTTTGTTTTTAATTCTCTGCATTTCCTGTTTCAGAGATACTTCTTTTTGGACAGAGGGATTTTGAAGTATTCTAAATGCCAAGCTGATGTAAGTGATTTGAAACTCTTTAAGCCCATTATAAGGTAACAACACTATTTTATTCAAAATAACAATAGTTCCATATTATTGTTGGCAATGAGAAATAGAGTTTCAGCAGTTCTAAACAGTAGGCTGAATGGGAGAAAATGATGGTTTCAGCAGGTAATATCTATCCTTTTGCTTTATTCTGGAGTGATTTTATTCTTTTTACTTTTTTGCAGATAGAGAGAGGGAAGCTTCATGGCTGTATTGATGTTGGACTTTCTGTCATGTCTGTAAAGAAATCAACAAAATGTATAGATTTGGATACAGAAGAGCAGATATACCATCTAAAGGTAGGTCTTCAAGATTGTTATGACCTTGCTCCAAAATAACAACATTAGCTGTGTATGGTGGAGACCTTATTTTTTTTTTTAATACTGGGAGGTTTGTTAGTTACACTAATAACTTACTTTTTAGTCTCAGCAGACTAGTTTACACTTTATAACTTGGGAGGCCTTATTTCACTGTTCCAGAGTCAGTAACCCTGTTCTGAATAGAAACTTCGGAGATGCCTCATGTTTAGCAGCACTCTTTTCACCCAGCACTTTTTTCAGCAAAGGGTATGCACTTGTTGCACAAGTGCTTTTATTTTCAGTAGTTGTATCTTGCTCTTTGCCTTATCTATAGGAAGTATTTTCCACAGTCAATTGTGTAGATTTATCAATCGTTGTGGAATAAATTGTTTTAAATACATCACCAAAATCAAATTTCTATTTGTGGTTAGTTAAACCTTGACAAAACCTTAAAAATGGCAATTAAGAAATGACAAATTAAATATTTGTTTTTATTTGAGTTTTTTTCCCATCTAGAAGTTGCCAAGTATTGTGTTCTGCATTGGAAGTCATAACTATACTAATTGAAGTTTCTCTTTTCCTTGACTTTATCCTGTGATTAGTTTTCTGTCATGCTTAAGCTCAGACAGTATGCGTTTTAGTAGGAACATCATTAGAAAAACTTTTCTGATGTTTTGCCACCAAAGGTCAGACAGGCTAGCTGTCTAATGAGCACAAAATACCTTAGTTCCTTCGTTAGTGATTTTAAATGTGAATGTTAAAACCTGAAATTTTGTGTAGGTTAAATCTCAGAAGCTGTTTGATGAATGGGTAGCAAAACTTCGTCATCACAGAATGTACCGTCAGAACGAAATCTCCATGTTTCCTCACGATGTCAATAGTCTTTTCTTCCCTGTGTCTACTACTGCCGACTCTATCCCTGGTTTCTGTGATTCTACTCCAGGTAGAAAGGTAATAGTTATGATTTATAAATAATTAGCTTTCATCAGGGTTTAATTAGTCTGATTTGTGTTTATTAAGTAAAGAGCATAATGGCAGTTTGTGGTGGGGTTTAAGTTATGATCTAAAATGTCAAGAGGAAAATGGTATTATTTATTGATTTACTCCCAAGCAGTTTTCTCTGTGATGCTGTTAAATTTTATAATATTAATCACATTGTTTTAACGCAGTAAATTATATTTTCATGATGACTTTTAAAACTGCATATTGAGTTAGAATCCTCATATATCAGTATTTGTCTGATATGTGCTGGTGAATTTTAGTCTGGGTCACAGAAGAGCACTCAGAGGTTTGYTGTGTATTTTTTTCCCTTTAGCATTTTTTGATTTATCATTTAGCTAATAAAAACTCTCCCCTTTTACATTAATGAATCTGACTGTGCTTACCCGAGGAGTATATAAGAATTATCCAAGAGCCATCACCTGTGGCCACTATTTATATTTTTAATTGAGGTAGAAGCATTATTCAAACCAATCCAAGGACCATGCTATAGGTAGGTATGGGGTCTGGATGGGTCCAGTTGGCAGTCTGCTTCTCTTTAGGTGAAGTCTGTGACTGTTAGTTTAACAAATGACCTGACAAATGCTCAGTCCAGCACCATAACTGACCTCTTTGATGCAGTCTCACGGAAGAGTGATTGTGTTCTGTGCCTGAACACAACCTCTGTGCCTTCAGCAGTTTGCCCATTGACTGGCTGACGTTCACCCAAAGAAGCTGTTCTGCTCCAGTTTAGAACCAGTGATATCTTTTGAGAATAATGTCTTTTTTAGCAATATGGTGTTACTTACTATAACTGAGATGGCTCTCTGTTTCTGTCAACTCCAGAGTGTCTCCTAAGCAGCAGTCACCTCTTTGTTATCCTCCTATCTAAGGTTTTCTTTTCCCTGGCTATATTGCTGTATGATCTGAGTGGGCTTGTTCCCCACTACCTGCAGTTCATCACTTTGGTAGGACTATCCTGTAACTGAGTATGAGTTTTASCAAACGCAAACGTGTGCCTGACCAGTTTTTCGCTAGTGGTTGAGAAGGAGGGGATCTGTGCAAGCGGGCAGCTGAAAGAACAGTAACTCACCCTGCGGTAACAGGGCTGTTCTGCAAAGAGCTGTCTGCATTCCTTCTGTGGTGCCAGCACCTCTGGGGCTCTGACAGCCTGCTCTTCTGAGGCTGTGTCTGCAAGGAAATGGCAAACCTCCTGTGGCCGTTTAATGCTTTTCTCCCAAAAGATAGCAGGGCTAGAAGGGGAGAATAGTATCGAGGGCAAAAGTGAAAAAGTGCAAAGCCCATGATAGATCTATGCCTGCGCTCTCAAAAAAAAAAAAAAAAAAAGAGAATCCATGTGACTAGCATATCTAAAATCTATGCTCACTGTCAGGAAACTAGCCATTTCTTCTTTGGCCTGAAAGACTTTAATTCACTTCTGATTTATTAGTCCAGATTTGCACTGCAAAGAAGACCTATTTATTTTCATGTGAAAAATAGAAGGGGATAGTTCTTAAGCTGCAGTTAATCACCTTAGCTCTGCTGAAGCTAAGTGGAAGTTTGCCAATTTATACCAGCCCTAGCTTGATGTTAGTTGATATCAATCCAGCAGTTAGGTTATTTTGAGAAAAATATATCAAGTGAACTTTGCATTGCATTTTATTTGCTTTTAGAAACACCTGATCAGTTTTCACATCTGKTTTTTTGTTGTTGTTGGGAGGTATGTGTATGTATCTACATATGTTTATGTGGAATACTTGGATTCTAAAGCTTAGTCATGCTGATGAAAAGCAAAACTATGCTAACTAGAGCTACACAAATTCTGTCTTGCCCGTTTCTTGGCAATGCCTACTTCCTTTTCCCCCCCCTGCTCATGCCCCTCATGTATGTGAGTTCTGGAAAAGTTGGCTATATGAGATAGATTTCTGAAGAGATAAATGTGGGATTTGTTCACAAAGTGCCAGTACAGTTGCTCATCTTTAAATTCAGTTAACTTGTGCTTTTAAAGGTGCTGGGATTATTATTTGGGTATACATATATAGATGACTAAAGCTCATACAGCTTTACGTAGGAATAAAACAGCTAAACTACATAGATTAATTTAAAAATAAGTGATTATTGATGCTTACAACTGTTGCATACTGACTATATAAATTGACACAGTACTAAATGACATCATGTGGATAGCGTATTTTACTTTATTCTGCAACTCAAGTTGGAAATTATATTGTAAATTTAAAAAGACTAACTAAGAAAACTGCAACTGACTGAGATGTAGATGATGTTTCCTGTGAACAGATTTAAAACTAGTACTACCTGAGATTTGATATAAGGTGAGCAGGGGGTAACAAAGTTTGTAAAGTGTATGCTTCAGAGAAGAGCCAAACAATTTAATCAGCTTTTCTCATAACCAGTAAAGTGGTCATGTAGTGGCATTTAAGATGAAACATTTTAAACCSAATTTTAAACAAGATATTGACAGAGCATGTAATTTGTGCAACTTCCTGACATAGTTATTATTAAAGGTGAAAGGTTTAGTAAGGTCTAAAAGTAATTAGGCATTTGAATGGCTGTTATTTGTAGTTATGTTAGAGAAGAAAGCAGCATTATAGGCCACAATCAACTGGTGATAGTATCGGGTAGAAATTTCTATCCATTGGAAGCTACTTAATTGTACTGCTCAATTAGCTCTTACACAGAATTTCCAGCATCTCCTGAAGCATCTGATAGTGGGCACTGCTGTGTCGTGGTTTAACCCCAGCCGGCAACTAAGCMCCACACAGCCGCTCGCTCACTCTCCCCCAGGTGGGACRGGGGAGAGAATCGGAAGGGTAAAAGTGAGAAAACTCGTGGGTTGAGATAAAGACAGTTTAATAGGGAAAGCAAAAGCCGCGCACGCAAGCAAAGCAAAACAAGGAATTCCTTCACTACTTCCCATGGGCAGGCAGGTGTTGAGCCATCTCCAGGAAAGCAGGGCTCCATCACGCGTAACGGTTACTTGGGAAGACAAGCGCCATCACCCCRAACGTCCCCCACTTCCTTCTTCTTCCCCCAGCCTTATATGCTGAGCATGACATCATATGGTATGGAATACCCCATTGGCCAGCTGGCCTAGCTGTCCTGGCTATGCTCCCTCCCAGCTTCTTGTGCACCTCACAGAGCATGTGAGCTGAAAAGTCCTTGAGAAAGTAGACTACCTAGCAACAACTAAAAACATTAGTGTGTTATCAACATTCTTCTTACACTAAATCCAAAACGTAGCACTATACCAACTACTAGAAAGAAAATTAATTCCACCCCAGCCAAAACCAGGACATGCTGAAAATGAGATAAGTTTGAAAATGGTTACTGAGACATTCTAAAAGGGTAGTATTTACCCAGATGAGGTGTACGATCACACATGTATTAAGGTCTGTCAAGCCAAATCCATGCTAAAATCATACCACCTTGAGTAAAATTTTTAAATAACATCTAGTAGATTTGCTTTCTTCACTGAAAAATAGCTTTAACAAATATGTGCATGTTACATTTAAGTTACTTTTGGGGCTTCTTTGGGGAGCACAGAGAAGGAACAGAATGTCTGACTTTGGTCCTATTCAGATATCGTGCTTTAATTGTATTAAGTTGACTTAATTTATGCAGAACTTTGCCCTTCCTCAAAATTTAGTTTTCAGCAAATTTTTATGGTTCCTTTAGTATTTCTACTGCTTGTGGGCAGCAGTTATGTTAGATATCCTGACATTATGCTCAATGACTGTACACCTAGTCTAGTTCATACACTTTTTTTGCTCCATGTTATTGATGCCTTCAGTCCTTGTCCCTGATCATGGACCTCAACTGTTGGTTGTCAAAATTTCTGCATACAACATTAAAATATTGTTTTTTAATAATTCACTTGCCTTCCTTGGAACAGGCAGGCAGCTTGACCAAACAGAATTCATCGTCAGCTGGAGGTAACTTGTCATTTTCCTTTTCGAGTAATGAGTCCAGGATTTCATCTTGGCTACAGTCTTCTGAAGACATGGAAAAATGCTCAAGAGGTAATGGTACTTGAAGGAAGTTGAAAGTAGCCTAATATTTCCCCTAGTTTTTCTTGACGAGAGTACTACACCGTAAGTAGTCATTACAGTTAGAGTTTTCTCTGAAACTGGAGGGATGAAAGGGGTGGTTGTTGATTAACTGGCTACTCACTTGTTTTCAAAAGGACTAGTGATTTTGGATGTGGGGGGTATCAGTTGTGGGCACCTCTTCAAGGAACCTATATATTTCAGTACATTTTTTTTTTATGTACRAACATCACCTTCAGTAGTAAGATTTGAACTTCCATAAGCTGGGTATTCAAAAAAGGGAAGCATCCAAAATCTAGTCACTTAAAAAGCACTAAGTCTTTGTACTTCACAGKCACCTTCTGCTTTCATGCTTTCCGAAGAGCATGAAGATCTTTCTCATGTTGGTAGTGTCTGTGCAATACTTATTTGGTAACGTTCTACCTGCCAGTGAACTTCATCTCTAATATAGAAGAGCGTCATCTCTAACTCTGAATGTACAGTTCAGTCTTGATGCCTATGGTATTGTTACCCTCACCATGAGGAGCTCTGACTAGTMCCAAACTGCATTAATTATCACATTATTCTAATTTTTCTGCAGTCAACGAGGATAAAATATCATGTTCATTATACACACCATATAGATGCATTTCAATATTTTGAATTTGAAGATAGAAGGATACAAGCTTTTTATCCAGTCATCTAATAATGTGCTTTTAGTCAATGAATAACTTAAGCTAGCTACAATCAAAATAAGACTAACTTACAAAGAAAAAAACTTTCAGTGTGTCTGTTACTTTAGGGCAACTGAAAATTTTCTCTTGTTCAAAACAGACCTCTCCAACTGTCACACATATTTACTGGAAATGAACCAGCTGTTACAGAGCATGGATGTTCTTCACAGGACATATTCAGCACCTGCTATAAATGCTATGCAGGTTTGTTGTTCAAAAAACAAAACCAAAAAAAGTTTTCCCTTGCAATTCCAAAAAACAACCCCAAATCCTAAAGGATCAAGGTATTTCTATTTAGCTCTGCTAGTTTTATGGCAATCTGTATTATTTTTGTCCTGTGTGTTGTTAAAAGGTTGGACCTTTTGAAAGTCCAAAGAAGGAAAAGAGAACACACAGGAGGTGGCGATCCAGAGTTGTTGGGAAAGAGGCTAAAGGAATGTTACAGGTAASTTCAGTCCTTTCAGTGCCCATCTTTCTCCAAATCTTAGTTATTGATCACTTCTTGGTGTGACCAGTTTAGGAAATATGAATCCTTTCTTAAGTAGTGTCCTGTGCTAGCTCATTTTAAGTGGTAATATATCAGACAAAACACAAATATGTTGTCATTGGTATCTGCAAATAGGATCCGTGCTGTTACCTTCAGGAGACTGGCAACGTTTTTTACCCATGTTTTCAATCTGCCTTCAATTTGGGAGGTTGTGGTGTTGGGTTTTTTTATCAGTACAGATTTTTGCAAATTTTCCAGATAGTTTTGTACACATTTGCATCCAGAGGCCATGTGATTAGATACTTATAAGTGRGGGAAAATAGTATAGCATATGCTACATCTCTCAATGGGCTTGTTTCCTGGAGTTTTGCCAAATTTGCAATTATGACATCTTGGGCAAAGTTATATCTATGGTTTCATTTGCCAGGTGTCATCCATTCCAAGCCTATTGGTAATTGACAGTAGTTTTTCCATTTTTGGTGTCTCCAATATGTAACCCAGGAGGGTGCAATAAAACAAAATTTTCTTTACAGTTTGTAAAAACATCATAAATGACTATCCTCCTTACAGGTGCCTTCAGTATTTTCTGCCCCTATGAGACTGCATGCTTCCAATCCGAACTTATCTACAATAGATTTTGTAGAGGAGAAAAATTACTCCGATGGCTCTGAAACGTCATCAGAATTTACTAAAATGCAAGAGGATTTATTTCACATTGCACATAAAGGTAAATAAAATTGTTTTTCGTATGTGGTTTTATATCATCACGATTTAGATAATGATGTGACTTCTGAGAACGCTTCCTGTGTAATGTTTAGAAAAAGCAGAAAACGCCCTCCCGTCCTTTAATTCCCTTGAAGAATTGTAAATGTTGAGATCTTGAGTCATTTGAAAAAAGTGGCTTAATCATCACATTTTTTTATTTTTCATTTAATAAAGGACAGCCCTTTGTTTTATGTGCTGAAAACCTAGACTGTATTTTTTTTGCCAAAAAGTAAAAATCCTAAAATCCATTGCTATAAAAACAACAGCAGATTATACTCTTCCGTGTTTGCATGCATATCTGTGTATATGAGCACATGTATATTTGTATATTCGGCGTGCTTCACTGTATTTCAGAGTCAACATTTGTTAGTGATGCAAGGGTTGCTATGGTAGTAACCTATTTTTAGTGAATATAGAAGAGTAAAATCATGTAAAGCAGCCAGAGGGGCAGCTTGACTAGAAATGTTTCTTCTCTCAAAATCATTTTTCATTAGCAGTGCTTTGCTCCATCACCCTTGCACCAGAAACATTTTTATTGTTTAAGTGATCTTGGTGAGGAAGGCACTTAAGCATTTATATCTGAAAAACTTTTGGAAGTATTGGCTTTGTCCTCTTTTGCACAAGATAATGGTTGATGTTATCAATAAGCAGTCTTTGCTTGTTTTTCCCCTCTGGTGCCAATGTATCTTGATTCCATTACGTAAGGAATGCATTTAAGTAGTAAACTTCATAAAAAGTCAATTATAGTCAAAAATGATGCATGTTTTCCAAAAAGAAAAGAAATGGGGGTGGGGTGCAGTTGGAAGAGTTGCTATTAAGCAGAGCAAAGAAATCAGCTACTCAAGATCATCTTACCTGAAATGTCCATGTCAGAAATTTTGGTTAGATTGACCCATGCATTAGAGGGAACAATTGACTTGGTACTATTTAATTATTAAGTGTATAAAGAATTTTTTTCCAAATTTGCTTTATACCACACCCCTTCCAAAAAAGGGTAGTGAAGAAAAACTTTTGCTTTAGCTTTTGATACAAATTAAATAAAATGTTACATTAGTACTTTAGTATGTAATAATTCTTGAAAATTAAAGTTAGTGTACAACTTATTAAATGACATTTAAGGTCACTGAAGATTCTGGTCATGCCATCCACATACGAAAGGCTAACAAAATAGATCATAGTGGATACATCTTCCTCCCCACCCCCTCTGATACTGTTAAAGATTTCTTCAAATAGGTTAAAGTATGAGAACTAGCTTTGGTAATGGTTTGCAGGGTTGAAATATACCTTAAGAATATTTTCTTAGAAGAGTGCATTAGGTTACATCAAATACTCAGTGAAGTGATGATGATTCAGGTTAACTCAGTGTGGATGATGAGAAGAGAGAGGTATCAGAGATTTCTTGTTCTTTGCCCTTTCCATGCTCGGAGTTTGTATCTTCATTTCCCTGTAAATGGATACATTTTTGCATTGGCAGTTCTCATGACTGTATTAGAAGGCTTGATTAGGCCCTCAGAAATTCTCTTAATTCTCCAGTTAGATCAATGTTGAAGTCCTACATAAACAAATATTACTCAAATTTTTATTCCTTGTTGTTAAAGAAAAGATTAAGTGTCTTAAAAGTAAAAAATAAGGAAAGTGCATTTCCCCTTTAAAAATCTAGTGATTTTAAAATTGCATGATCTGTTGTCTGATTTAAATGTTTCAGGCTGGTGATAGTGGCTCAGGAAGGAGTAGAAGTAGCAGCGTAATGTGCGCAACATTCAGGATCTGACCCTTTGAGTCACTAAATCATCTAACAAGCTGAAATTTCCTTATCCCAAAAAGAGATAACAAAACTCAACACCACAGTTGACTTGCTTGTGGGGAAACTGCTAACCCTATAGCTGTGGCACAGTATGTGTTATAGCTGCTTTTTTGATTTTTTTTTTTTTTTTTTCCTATTTCATTTTTTTCTTCCCTCTCTTCTTCTCCTCCACTGGAATAGAGTCATGACCACCTGAAGATTCAAGCTAATTGGGGAACAAAAGCAAGTGAAGAGCAGATGTGGTTAGTTAGCTTTGTTGCCATCTGTCACAAATAATCAGAGTAATTTTGACTGCAGCTAATATAGTCAGCATGGTAGCATTCACCATAAATATTTCTCCTACTAAAATATCTACTCTATAACCTTGATTAATATTACTTGTTTTTAGTAACCCACCCTGGATCTCTCAATCTAAATTCTTGTTTCTGTCACCATAAATGATGTTTCATTGAAGTTTTAAGGAATTGGTAGCTGTTTTTAACTGTCACTTTTTATGAAATGTTTCTAGTTTACTTCACCTTGAGGTCAGCTTTCAGCACCATAGCTACAGAGAGAGAAAAGCTGAAGCAGGTGCTGGAGCACGATGCATCTTCATCTCCATCTGCACAAATAGTTGGCTTGAAGAATGCCTTAACATCCGTAAGTAACATGCTGAAGTTCAGCAAGCTTCATTGTCATCAGATACTACTTTTAAATCTTACAGTAGTTAATTTCTGTTTCTTTAGTGTCTGTTCTGTGCTAGAATTTGCAGTATTGAATCATAGTAAGTTATTATATATGGTATTTTTCAAGGACTCTTTCCTAAATGGTAAAGATATTGTGAAATCACTGAAGTTTGATAGATTGGTTTAGGTATATAGTATAATCTGTATCATTTGATGTTAAGGATCAGAGGCCTGCTCTGTGACGATGAGTCTACTTTCTCTCGAAACATACACTGTTTAATCACTTAGTTCTGGTAGGTTGCGGGTTTCCTTTTCCTTTTCCTAAACAGCATTGAAGTATTCACTGTATGACTTGGCTTAAAATAAAGGTGAGCGTGGCTGAAAGCACTCAGCTGTCCCTTCTAATGCACTAGAGCTTCACCATGCTGCAGCAAGACACTGCAAAGCAAATTCAAGTACAACTTGTTTATATTGACTTTCAACCTTAATTATCTGTTAGTCGTCTAAAAGCAGCAATGGAGCTGTTAGGGCAGAGTTCTAAATGACAAAAGATTGTGCTCTTTAAAAAGGTGGGGGCTTTTGGTTGGTGTGCTTTTTGTAATTGGTTGAGACAGAACTTTCAGGTTGGTCATGTTTGAATGTATCAACCAAACAGTGGTCTGATTTCAGAGCAATGAGGGCCATCATTACCATGGTCTTAAAATTTCAGCGTTTCTTGCAAATTCCTAATCAGAGGCAGGGGAGACTCTCTGGCATTGATAAATGTGATATAGATCATCTTAGAATTATTTCAGTATGAAAACTTCCCTTTGCTTTACAAAAGCTGCATGTGGTTATAGTTTTTTAAGCGTATAACACACCTCTGCCTAGACCTTTGGAGGCCATGTTGTCTTCATAGTATTTAGAGAAAGCTGAAGCCTGTTGCATAATAACTGTACTCACTCACTTGCACTTCTTTATTTTTGGCTTTCAGATGTTCCACTTCTGATATTTGAATAGGTGACTTTTATTTTTCCAGTGTTATTTGCCTACCATTTTATATCAAAAAATCTGTTTTAAGATTTCTGAACTCAGTGAACACTTAGCTTAGCATGAAATTTTTTTTTCTGAGCAATGAAATTCTGTTGTCCATCTTCATCCTCTAAGTGTCTTTTAAAAATCATACTTTTAGGTCTTATCTGATAATTAGTAAGTCTTTTGTAGCCCATCCAGAAGTCATCTAAGAACCTTGGCAGTTTCATCAGAGGTTAACACGTGTGAGAGCTATTCTTAGCCTGAAGAACTGTAAAGCCATGATGCCAACAGAAATTTTCTCACCCTGTACAGCAGAGATCCTGTAGGAGAAAGGAATAAGCTTCATTTTGAAGATGTATGGAAGGACAGATATGATAAACCTGACATATCTCTAAGACTTGCTTGCAAGAGTCCTGTGTTGATGACTTTGACTTAGTGTTTGTTGTTGTTCATTTCAGTTTGTTTTCTGTACATGAGGAACAAAAAATCAGACTCGCAGGTTGAGAGCTATCAAACATAAGTCTGTTTTGCTCTCATCAGCCTGTCAGGTAAAGAAAAGTGAACAGATTTGAAGTGGATAAAACACCACAACATTAGCATCTCTGCCTCTGCTTCTCCCTCATTAAGATAGCATCCTTGACCTACGCACAATCTAAGAAAAGCAAATACAGAATGGGGAAAAGTACAATGTTTTTATTTTGGGGGGAGGAAGAAGACAATAGAAGGAAGAAGACCCTTTATAGCAAACAATGAAAATTGGGAGATGCTATTACAGGAAAGCTGTGTAAATTCTTTTTTGCACTTATTTGATATTGTGGGTATAACACAATGCTGTCCACTTGAACACTTGACACAGAAGTGTTATATGCCTGTATGGCGAATTCAGACCACACATACGGAAAGCCAGAAATTACTTTCTCCTCTCCATCATCACTTTGAGCTTACTGTCTTTCCTGCCCTCAAGACTATTTCCAACAAAAATTACTGTCGAAATCACAAGCATTTGTGGAACAAAAGGGATGTGTAAACAGCAGGGTTCTCCACATTCTAGTATTGATTCAGATCGCTAAAATGGGCAGTAAGTCTTCAGTATTGTTCCAAAATTAGTAACCTAATCTCTTTTTTCAGAGATACTTTCATTAGCATTAGCATTTCTTCCTACAAGTCTACTCTAACTGACATCTGTCCATCAGATGCACCCAGCATGAGTAAATAACATGTAACAAACATGAGTTTGCAATAGAGGCTTTTTATTCTCATCATTGCCATTATAAGCTGTACCTGTCTGAATTTAAGTCTTATTTCTCTGTCAGTGGAAGGCAAAAGGAACTGTCAGTATACTAGACTGATGGGAAAATCAAATGGTTTTGGATGTGGCAAGAGTAAGAATTAATGTTGAGAGAGGCTAGGTTGGAGATAGGGGTGAAGGAAGGGAGCTTGAAAAGAAAAAAGATGCACAAAATTCATTTACAACTTACTAAATCAGGTTGCAAAACCTGGTAAGTTGAAATATTCCTGCCATCTTTGGCTCTTTTTCTCCATTTATGTGTCTTTTCCCTCACACTGAACAAAAATGGTTTTGAGAGATAAGGAACAAGGTTTGAAGCATTTATAAAAAATGATTTGCTGAACCAGTGAAAAAATCATGTGGTGGTGGTGTTTTATACTGCACTTTAAATATCACCCCTTTTTACACAATAAAGCCACGTTCAAGTTAGTTGAGAGAACTTTATATCCCCAATATTTTTGTTAAATATTCCAGGCAATAGCACAAAACACAGATCTTAAAGACCGGTTACGCAGAATACATGCCGAGTCTATGATCCTTGATTCAGCATCTAATGCAAAATCAAGTCCAGATTTGGTGAAGGTGGGTATGGATTTCCTCTTTCAGTGATATCTGTTCCTCAAGCCCCTACATCTAGACAGTGCTGCATAGCTGCATCTTGTCCTGTTCTTTGTGTCTTCCCTATGATGTATTGTGCTAGTAAAACAAGTCCGCTTTCATGGTTATGAGTCATTTCTGATGATGCATTGTGTAATATTTGATTTCAAAGACTTTCCTTGTGAGCAGTTTTCCTGGGCACACTTCCATTGCTTTTTGCTACTGGTTTCTGCTGTTCTCCTTCGCCTCCTGCCTGCTTACCATTCAGCATGAAGAGAGCTGCTGCCTTGTTACCCTCATGCTACTGTTTCCCCCGTGTTCCCTCGTTAACTTTCAAGTTATGTAGTTCTTTCTGTTGCCTGTCTAAATATTGCTAGCCCAGAACGGTGGCTACCAGTGTGGCTCGTGTAAGGTTTAGAACAACTTCAGAACAAATCAGACATTTCCATGAAAAGGTCAAAGAAATGAGACGTACAAGAGCCCTTTCAGCCATTTAGTTTTCTTTGTGTGAAGCCAGGGAGTCTTCTACATATCCAGTTAGCCAGTTTGACATGTACTGATGTTCAGACAGTTTTTTGGCTTGCTGCAGAATGCATGTGAATATGGTATATTTATAGGTCATAGGATCTAGGTGTTAATGGTGCTAGTGAGGGAAGCAAGAACTGTGTTATTTCTGGTGGATTTTCCTAAATGTTAACTCATACAGAAACTTCTGCTGTGCTTGTAGTATAAATCTTTCATTAGAACTTGAGTGGATGTAATGCTGGGGGTTTTACATAACTTATTATCTCCTTTTATTTTTAAGGACAGTTTAGTCATTCCATCTGTTCACTTCTGGTTTAGTTCTGTTTTAGTAGAGCTGTGTTTTGGTCATATTTAGCTGTTAGTGGTGGTGTTTTTTTGTTGGGGTTTTTTTTTTTCCTTTAAGGTTGTTGATCATTCTAATGCCTTTTGCTTTTAATCCCATGAGAATTTGAACAGCAGTTAAACTGCTATCCAGACAAGCATTAATGCATTGTTCTTTAATTTCAGGAGTTCTTTATTTTCTTATTTAGTGGAGGTCCTTGCAATGACAATGGATTATTTCTGAAACTTGTTCTATGCACTATATGCACACACACGACAAAAATAGCTTTCRAAAGCTCCTTTAGATGTTTCATTCACAAATTCTCTCTGGCATGGTTTGGGATAGAACTTAAGGATGAAATCACTTACACTGGAGATGTTTTGTTTTAGATTTGTCTGAGGACTATGATACAGTAGTGCTGCTGTGAGGAAGACAGGGCTGCTGCACAAAACTTGGCTCTAAATGATACATCAGGTGCTGTGATAGACCTGTGAAAATTGAAGCAGTATAAACTAGTATCTCAAGCCTTTGCATAAGGTAAAGTTTAGTTTKCCTGTTGGGCAGTTTATATTGTAGTTTATCATGCCAGAGTGGGAACATGAAAGAAGACAACCTGAAACTCTCATGTGATAGATATAAAAAACCTACTGTTCTTTTATGATATGAGCCTTTCCTGCTCACTTTCCTTCTCAGATCCAAAATAGTGTTGGAAATAATCCCAGTAGCAATGCTCATGTGTGTAAGATTTTTTTTTTTTTTTTTTTTTTTTGTAGGCTAGTGTAACTGCCTTCCCACAGAGGAGACAGTGTTGAGGTTTCCTCTTTTCTTGCTGCTGTATCGGAAGTATTTTTTTTTTTAAAGTATTTTGTATTATAATAGTTTAGTTTGTCAACATGTCACCATTATCAGCATGTACTGAATAACATTCCATACTATAGTAAAACCTACCAGCAGAAAGGCTTTGAAAGAAGATTTGTCAATTTGATTATAGACTTGTCAGATTGTTCATTGTGTTGTTCTGAAAGTAAAACACTACAATTCCTGCAAAATTATGATAGGGCAGTCACGGTTACAAGTTAGTAAACCATTTCACGCAGAAAAGCTTGAAAGCAGCTAATACACTCCTTGGGGCCAGCTGGGCCTTTTTCTTAGCGTTGGTGGAGTTATCAGGGAAAACAATAGTGCACAATGTTGTCCAACTTTTTTACTGCATCTACAGAATGAACCAAGTCTCACTGGTCACCCCACCTTTGCTAGGCCACTTTTTGGAACTCTGCTTACGCCAATGATCTGTAGAGCTTCCATGGGAGGAGTTACGGAGATCTCTGTGGCAGTCAAATGTGCCTGCAGCAGCTAAAGCAATGTCACTTATGTCAGTTTTGGTTAACACAGAGCTATCTCAGGTGTGGATATGAAAGAAAGCTTTCCAAAGCACAGCGTAGAAAATTATCTAGTGAAGAAAGAGCTAGGAAAGCATTGCTGTTATATAGAAAGCAGCTTTGCCCTTCTGAATTTTGTATACCACTGCACCGCAGGCTTTGTGTTAAGCAAGGCTTGGGAGGAAAAGACTAATTCATTTGCTAAGATAGAAGGGAATGTGAATCTAGGATATAATATAAAGAGATGGGAATTTTGTTCTTTTGGGGGCTTTTTGATGATACACTTGTGTATATCTGGCTAAATCACTCGAATATCAAAGCATTTTTACATCTTTTTTTTTTGAGGAAAAACTACATGCGGTGTCATCATTGATTTACTGAAGATGCATTGCTTTTTTTTCCTTCTTTTTTTCTTCTTCTCTTTTGTCTGTTTTACTTTGGTTTTAAATCCCTCTTTGAAACACATGCTACCTTTCACTAAATTGGAGAGGAGCGTGTGCGATCTTCTGCCAGTGTTTTACAGCCCTTTAAGTTATGTGACTGTGGAATTGCATGCATGAATGCTATTTGTGGTACTTCTCCTCTCAAAACTTTCTGTTTCTTTTAAACAGGAAAATTCAAGGGAAGAAAGCAGAGGTCTGGTTCACCAGGTCTCCAATGAAAGCAGACTGTCTATAGCTGACTCTCTCACAGAATTTTTTGATGCACAGGAAGTCCTACTGTCTGCTAGCTCTTCAGAAAATGAGGTCTGAGCATTAAGATTGACATCATTCTGATGTAGTTTCTGCTACTTGATGTTCAGTCTTTGAGTGCTAACTGCACATCACATGACTGCCAGAAAATGAAAATTTTCAAAAACATTTAGAAATTAATATGCTGCCTGTGTTTATTTGTTGTCATTGTCTCTTCGCAGGAAAATGTAACAATTATCATGGAGAAGTCTTATAAGCACATGGCAATGTGCATATAGGTAGCCAGTAAAGAGGCAATAGAGGCAAATGGCAATTAGGTAGCTAGTATTCAGATACTGCATATATTGTACTGTCTGCCTTTAGTTGTTATACAGGTGCTTAAGAAATTGTATCACAGAAATATATATTCATACCTGTCCTTATGGTACCTGTAGGTACCTTGGCGCTGATGTCATGCACATTGAAACTTAATAGCTCATTTTGTCACTTCTCTCGGACTCCCTAAAAACCTTGGCTTTTGATAGGAGGAAAGCCTTCTTAGCTGTGGGGTCAAGAAGATGAAGCATGTCTCCACTAAAAGAATAGCTGAATTTTCAATGATGGTGATCTCTCCCAAATTCACTTGTGTCTTCTTAGGACTTCTTAGTACTTTCCTGTAATACTGAAACACAGCTTAAACAGTTTGAATYTATTAAAACAGTAATTGCAGCAGAAAGTAACAATTTTCCTGTGCATATGAGGTTATTTTAATGAGTGATGTATCTTGCTTATTTCCCCACCCTGCACTCAGGTATCAGATGATGACTCATACGTAAGTGATATCAGTGATAATGTCTCAGAAGATAACCTAAGCAATGACATGGAGAATGAAAGACAAACTTTAGGTAAGTTCAGTGTTTTATTATACCATGTTTTTAAAATTTTCTCTGTTTCTTTTTGTTTGGGATATTTTTTTTTCTTCTCTTACTAGAAATAATTTGGTATTTCAGGTTTTGAGATGTAAACAGCCTGTGTTTTTTCTCTTACAGCCTCAGATTGGATTTTGAACAGCACATTCTGGCTAATCTGATTAACGGGGCCCGGGCACCATTGATTAAGCAGGATGGTGGTTCTGTATCAGCAGAGAAGCACCTATTCTCTTGGCTTCTTTGGTGCAACTCCMACTCCTTTTCAGTTCCTTTCATGGCCACAGGATTTTTCAAAGTAGCAAGGCCTAGCTGCTTTCTTTTTCTCAAAAAGTGGTTTTCTTCTTGTCACTCTGTTTTTTCAGTCTGCAATTTAACAACCGCATTTAGAGTTCTGTTGTTTTTAGCAGAACTCAGCATTTAAAGGAACATGACAATAATTACACACTGTCAGGCCTGGTGTATGACCATAAGGATTTCTTTTTTGCAT
The DNA here is from genome assembly GCA_030449065.1 of Oceanodroma leucorhoa. Taxonomy (NCBI): domain Eukaryota; kingdom Metazoa; phylum Chordata; class Aves; order Procellariiformes; genus Oceanodroma; species Oceanodroma leucorhoa. The sequence continues at coordinate 4,403,456 of JASVER010000033.1, read as the reverse complement.
GTTTTAATCATGATAGTTAGTACATATGCTTATTTAATTGTCTTGCTGGACACAGAATCAAAAACAGAGGGAGAAGAATTGGTCATAAAAAACTAACTGGCTTTGTGCCTTCAACTCCTTTCAGCTAACCACAATGTTCTTCCCACTCTATCAATATATTTTTATCTTCAAAAATGCTGAACAGTGGTTTCTAACTAGCAGCTGTTTCGTGATCATCTCCAGGGACCAGTGGATCCCTATGAACTTGGGTAGTTTGATATGCCTGGAGATCTGTTGTATTCTGTAACTGTTTAAAAATGACGATTTTTTTTTTTTTTTTTTTTGAAAGATAGGAAAGAATACAGATTGATTTATCTCATGATCTGGACCTTAGAAAACTGTACTAGTGTGTCTGTTCATCTTCTTGTAACAAAGACTATCACTGAAGCTATTCCGTATTAGCAGCACCTCCACGTGCTTCTGGTACCTGCTATTTCTGTGCTTTGGGCAGCCTGCCACTCCCATTAATAGCAAACTGGATGTCTTTTTCCTACAGGGCTTTAGCTGTACCATAAATTGTGGGATTATGACAAAATCCTCTGGCCACTGTAATGTAGAAGGTCAGACCAGATGATGATAGTGGTCTGGTCTGGCCTTAAAAGTCATTGAGTCTAGCTGGAGGTCAGATATCTTAATCTCCTTCAGTATTGTTGCCGGCCATTTGTCACAGCTCTTGCAAACCAGAACTGCACGGRCTTTTCTGTTCATGGGGGGTGGGCAAACTTCACTGTATGGAAAGTTTGGTATCTGAATATATTAGTTGTTTCTCTACTCTGTTTTGTCACCRGTTTACACCAACTAATGGGCTTGTCCAGAATATGTAGTTCAGTCAATTAGTATCCTGCTTTTAATCAGAAGTTGTCAAAGGACACAGCCAAATCCCATTTCAGAGAGCTCCTTTGAACAAGGATAAATTTTTAGCATTTACCTCCATCCTCTCCAGATACCCCCTCATTCCTGAGGTATCTAAGGGAACATCCTTCTTTTTGTCCTYTTCTGATATTAAATAAATTCTTCCAAGAGGAAAGTATAGGAGCCAACCTCTTAACAGTATAATTGTTTCAGGTAAATTTTTTGATTCATAGTGCCCATGCCATTTTTATGCAAAAAGAAAGAGAGGCAAATAGACTGCAAATAGTTCACCTGTCCTTGTTACAGTAACTCGGTCATATGAGATATTAGGACTTCTAGTTTGTGAGTGGCAGGAAAGATGGAAACTTCTTCCTCAAAACTTTGAGACTGCTGCTGTCACAGATGAAAACCTCCATCTGAGTCATGGGCTAGCATACATGGCAGTGGTGGAGAAGTTAGCCCTTGTGGTTATCTGTACTTTGTCACTGTTGGAAGCACTGCTGATATCATGCTTATGTCAGTGGACTACCAGAGGAAATACGAGTTGAAATCGTGCACTTAAGGGCAGTGATTCTTTGGGCATGTGCAGCACAGGAAAGATGTGCTGCCCAGTGCTGTTTTAATTCCTCCAAGACAAAGATGTGTGAGGAGAGCCAGATGAGGACAGGTGTTGACAGACTGGGGGCTATACCTGAATGTCTCCAAATGGTAACCGATTCTAGGGCAGGAGCTTCCTAGGTGCTTCTAAGGACGTGTAAAGATAAAATATGTTCTTGTAGTGGCAATCGTATTCGTCTCTGAAACGAGACTGATGTACAGCTAAGCAATGTAATCACTTCAGACTAGTGCCTGTTGCAGAAGCTTGTAGTTCTATTTTGATCCTGCCACAAATCATTTCATGGCACACGTAGAACTATTTATCCTGTTCCAATTGCTTTGACATAGCAACACAGACCTCAGATATTCATGTCAAGGACTCTTGACATGAGTCCTTTTTTTTTTTTTTTTTTTAATCTTCAGCAAACCCATGGCTCCACAGTTGCTTCAGCTTTTCCACCTTTAAAACAGGCCATTTCTCCACCAATGTATGGGTGTATCTAAAAGCTAATCACTAAAATTTTTTAAATGCTAAGCACTGTGGGGAGCAGTGTGGAAAAGCCTGCATGTAAATCTGTGGTACAGTAAATTTCCCTGGTAGGAATATTCAAAAAAGTAGGAAAAGATAGGTAGAAGTTATTGTTATGCTTGGATCTGTATGTTACGCTTTGCCTTCTGAGAAGTGTCAACTTAATTGAAGCTCTGTCAAAGAGGGAGGTTTTATGTCCCTTAAACAGTAGTTTCAAATTCAATGGAAAGCCTGAGCCTTTCTTATAGTGTTTAAGGGGAAGGAAGGTAGTTTTTTTATGCATCTTTTGTACCTGGCATTTACCTCAGTTAGCATACAGAAATTAAAATCTTGTTCTTAATTTTATCATTTTTATTTTTATAACAGGCTATCTTCAAACCACAAATGAAATACTTGAATGAATTGTGAGGGTGGAAGGAATTTTTGACAGAAAAAAGATGGTTGCATGTTAATGTATGTTTGCAAAGGGGATGAAGCTAAGTAAACAGTGAATTGACTTGTTCTGCCACTTCCTTCCTTTTCAGACTGTATTTCTGAAAGTGGAATTGGATGCAATTCTAAACGGAGAACATGTTTACCATCTCCATGTCCTAATACGAGTAACATCAGCCTATGGAATATCCTGAGAAATAACATAGGAAAGGATCTCTCCAAAGTGGCCATGCCTGTTGAATTAAATGAGCCACTTAACACCCTTCAGCGTCTCTGCGAGGAGCTGGAGTACAGTGAACTACTAGATAAAGCAGCACATACGCCTAACCCATTTGAACGGATGGTAAATGTTATTCCAAATACTTAGTAACATTCAATATAATTAGAATAGGGTAAATATAAAAACAATCTGCCAAAGAAATGTAAATGTTCTGTTCCATTTTTCTTTTTCTCCCAGCTGAGAGAGGCAGACTTTTCCAAACGTGTGTCTGTACGTACTTACATATCCACTATTTTTGACTCTTCTGCATAATTTCTGTTGCTTTGTCAGGAAGTCTCTCTCTTCAAGTACSTTGCTGTCCTGCAAGGTTAAACAAAGAAGTAGTTTAGTTCTGTTTTGCAGCTCTTACTCTCTAAGATTAAAAATTTACAACAAAAAGGGAGGGGAGGTTGAACTAATATACTTCCCTCTTGAGTATGAAAGCTACAATGTGTCTTTTTTTAAGGGTATCTAATTTGGTAACGCAATGTGCATAGAGGATGCTGGATCTTTCAACCCTACACTACCGCGATATCTTTGTATTAACTAAATGAGCTCCATTTGTTTTATTAACTGGTTTTGTGAAGTTTTGGGGTTGATCCAAAATGTTCACAATCTCAAAACCAGGCAGTATGAATGTATGTTGGGTACATTAATGGTGTCATCTTCTGCCAGTGCAGAACCCTAAATTCAGCATTTGGCAAAAGAACAAGAGAAAAATGCATTTCAGTTGTTCTGCTTTCAGGTGCACAAGAGCTACTTAATATGTAAGCCCAAAAATAAAGGATTAAAAGCTCTCTAAATTCTCTTAAATGGAAGCTATAGATTGTCACTTAAACTGAATTAAGTCTTTTCAACTCAATATATCTTATCTTAAAATGAGGTTATTAATGAATGTAAATAGTTGCGTTATAAATACTGTTTGAAAAGCTTCTTGCTCCATTCTGACACTCTTCAAGGGTTACAATTTAGTGTCTGTTCTCAGGACAGAGGGTGTGGCTATTAACCTGGGGTTTTTGGTGCAAAGCTTTTTTTGTTCTCTTGAGAACACGTTAAAAGGAAAAGGAAATGAGCAGTAGTTGTTCATATGGCAGTGAAAGGAAGCCTTTTCTCTCCTTCCCACACCTGAGCATCTGGAAGTTACCTCAGAACGGAGTATTCTTTGTGTTTGGGAAATTACTGAGGCAAAATTAATGCTAGCTGTTACATAGTAATTGCAATAGTTCATAAAAGAGCCATTCTGAAGTGGGTTCAGCTTCTGAAATTGTGAAAGGAGAGCATCTACACTTTCACAAGATGAGGAAAAGGGAATGAAAAGGGAGAAAAAAGGTATGAAAGAGACCTGAATCGAACAACCCCAAATTCAAATTCCTCAGGTTTAGGAAGAATTATGCTTGAGTTGACTGCAAAAATTTGGAAGGGTTATCTGTGTCTCAATCATAATCAAGAACAGTTTCATGATTAGGTAATAGCACACAGTAGATAAAAGGCAATTCAATTCAAACTGCATTAGAAATAGCAAACGTGKTGAAAACTCATCCAATACTTCCTGTGCCATGTTTAGGAAAAGGATAGTTGGTAGATCCATGGAATCACAGACCATAACTATAAAAGCCAGTTATAATACAAAATCTAACAGTGATTTTTAAAGTTACTGCTTTGAACTGTGTTGCAAAATGCTAAGCTGTTTCAAACAGTTTTCAGAAATGCTATTTTCAGTTGATGAAATTTGCAGTGTTTGACCCTAATAAAACTCCACCCCTGGCCTCTTGAATGACTCTCTGAGAACTGAGTAATTCTCTAATGTGTGAGCTAGTGCTTAACTTGCAGGAGGCATGCRTGTTTGCAGTCTGCAAATGATGGGGAAAAATACAGAATCTGATGTCAGGATAAGACCTTATTTTTTTTTTCTTCTGTTAAATCAGAATGTATAGCCAAAATTGTGCATGGCTGCGGTAAATTAATTAATCAAAATTCCACGTATGTTATTCCCAGGTGTATATAGCTGCATTTGCAGTCTCTGCGTATGCATCCAGTTACTACCGAGCTGGAAGTAAGCCATTTAATCCTGTGCTTGGAGAAACCTACGAATGTATTCGTGAAGATAAGGGTTTCCAGTTCTTTGCGGAACAGGTACTATATGCTGCAACCCTTGGATTTGCTACTTGATACACTGCTTAATTCTAAATGCATGGCTGGAATCCTCTAGAATTAATAGCAAAATACAAAATTACTTTACATAACCTGAGCCCAGGAAAACTCAAGGGACGTTGCAGAATTATAAATGAAGAAAATTGCTTTTTCAGGAAAGTCTGCTAACTCTGGGATGGAATATGACAACCAACAGCTGACACTCAAGAAGCAAAGGCTGGCAGGCTGCCTACTCCAGTAACTAGATAACTTGGTGAAGTAGAGTGCAATTCCCCATGCTGAAATCTGATCATGATTGCAACAAGCGTTCACATTCTTGTCATTTTCTTTTGTGTGTGATCTTAAAAATACGGTATCTTCAGCTGTTTAATGTCATCTTTTACAACAAATATATCCCTTGTGTGAGTCAATCAACCACTAGTATTTTCTATGGCACCACGAATATTTCTGCTTCCTGTCCAAATACTTTGTGGGCTAAGCCTTTCAAATCCAATACCACAGCTTAGTAGCTGAAGGATGTATACAACACATCCTGAGTGTTTATGAAAATAATTCCCCAATAGGAGAATAATTATTAAGGATGGGTGAAAAATATTAAATTTAAACCAGCCAAGTTACCAAAATTGGTAAGCTTGAGACATATGTTAAAAAGACATAAAACTTAAATAATCTGGTGCCTAGCAGCGTAAGAATGATTGAAAGCTGTCTCATTCTGTCTAGACATAAAAAAAAAAAAAAATCACAAAAAGTGTAGTGGGCAAGGGTGTACAACCTAGACATTTGATCAGAGAAAGCCTTCTRAGAGGCTTCCTTTAGGAAAAGAAAAGTGTTTTTGACCACCTCTGAAGATACAACATTTTGTACATTATGTTTTAGAACTGACAAAAAGGAGTGCTGTGTGATCTTTCCTTAGTCTCGGGAAATGTCACAGGCAAGAGTAAAAATAAGGGGGGGGGGGGTGGGAAGCAAAACAGTCAAAGCAAGGATCAAATTTAAAGTTCAAGTAGAGTATGTGGTTCTTCATTGTGTAACCAGTTCTAAGATGATGTGTGTAAAGCACTGCAGTTACCAATGTAATATCAAATTGGAGTAACAAAGTGGTGAATAAAGGTTGGTACTGAGCTTAATGTTAGATTGAATTAAAGAAAGAGACTTTCACCTGAATATTGGATAAATCAGTACAAAGGCTACTTTTTCTAAAGAATTTTAATGCATGAGGGGGCTTGGGCTGTTAACAACTATCTTTCTAATACGTGCAATAAGTGATTTGAGTTTATAGAGTGTTAAAGTTACTGTAATAGTATGGGGTGGAGGAATGTTAGGAAGGGAGGGCAGTATAGGAGGAAAGAAATTTCATGCAGCTTGCAAGCATTAAATATTTCCCTTTGCATCAGGAGCTGTTGCTTATTGCTTGTTTGTGCAAGCATTTTGATGCTTACTCTAGATAACTTGTTAGTGCAGAYAGTATGTACTCCGTGGAATAGATAGGCAAAATGTATAAAATAATAGAGATTCTGCTCTATTACTAGAGTGAGTTTAGAATAACTCTGCTTAGCACCATGACCTTACTCAGGAATTATAACAGTTTAAGTGAGAGCTAAGTTTAACCCATGTATTATAGTGACAACTGGGGTTAATCTGGTTGTAGTATGTGAGAGAGAGAGTGTTGCTTTTGGTGGATTAGGGCATAGCTGAGAGTAATTAGTACTTTTCTCTCTCTTTTTTTTTTTTTTTTTTTAACCAAGTAGAAGGATGTTCAGTAAATAACTGGATGCCTGCGGAAAAAATGCTTTGCATTTGTTAAACAGATTTGCAAAATGTTTAACAAAGAAGAAAGTAAGACTGCATTTGAGCTATGTAGGTGGTTAAGAAATTCATAGTGGGAAATAGCAATTTGACTTGAAAATAAAGTTGTCTGTCAAAAGAACAGTAGGCATTACACATCAAAGAGTTGGTCCTGGTCAGTTGTTAGTCGTGTTCACCCAGAAGGGAGAATTTACAGCCAAGGAGGAGTGGCTGCTTTCACTTTGTGTACTTACTTTATTATTTACTATTCCCTTTTAATAGTCTGCATTGTGTATTTCTTTATTTACTCACAGTCCTTGCTTTGCTATTTTGGTGGTTGCCCTAATTCATGTATGTGCTATTACCCAAAGCTAATAAAATCCAGTGCACGTGGTTAGTGTTTCGCCCTAGAAACACCTGAGGTGTCACTACTGCAGTAGTAGGTGTTGCTAGATGGGTTGATTTCTCCACCCGTGGCCCCCYCAGAGATGCTGATCACTGTCTCCTCCCTCATAGTCAGGGTTTTGGGGGTATTTACTGTACAGAAGAATTTGGCCCTTTGGTTTGGCTTCTATTAATATATTAAGCGGGCCCTAAGGGTAAATGTAGTTACCACATTAGAGACAATGTACAAAATATATAGTTCGATTTTCAGTCGATGAACAAAATTTACAGGCCTTTTAAAATAAGTGCTTCCCATTTCTTTCAAGGCTTCTTAGGTCTCAGTACATTATTAATCTCACTGACTCCCCCTTCAGGACACAACTGCAAAAGGAAAGTAAATGTTCAATTTATAAATGTCATATATGAATGAAAAATGAAGGAGGAAGAAAAAAAAAGAACCCAAATCAAAACGACTGTTCAAGTGTTAATATGTCCATCTTTTTTCTTCTCCTTTCATGTCTTGCTATTAGGTCAGTCACCATCCACCTATTTCTGCATGCCATGCTGAATCTGTGAATTTTGCTTTTTGGCAAGGTAACTCTTCAGTCTATCATCTACTTTTACAGTGTTCATAATATTTTCATTGTATGTCTGACATGAAATATCTAGAAATTGGGAAAAAGTGAAATTCCCTGCTTAAATTGTATTAGAATGGCTTTAAGAAATTCTAGCCTATACTTACTTGCATGTTTCATACTTGGATGTTCTGCCATTATAAAAATGTTCAAGTTTTTTTTTATAACATTAATCGATTATTCTTTTCATGTACAAATATCTGCATTTCTTTAAAATCAGGTTGGGGGGGGGGGGGCTTTAGTAAAGAAGAGTTTGTACCTCAAGCTATTTATAAAACAAACAAACTAGAACACAGCTTGAAAAACTACAAGTTAAATCCTGAGCCTTGGCAGATCTTGTAAACCTGTTCTGAAAAAAATTTCCAAAAATGAGCATAACAGCAAGGATAAATATATTTACCATGTCTTTCTCTGCTGGCATTATTAAAGTATGTAATATTTCGTGCTATTTGACTACTAACATTGTGTTTCAAAAAAACTGTTTTGGAGCTTTGTTTGCTGTGTAATGCTGGTGAAGTTGACAGCCAGTCACCTGTGTAGTTAGATATTTTTGGAGTGTACACAGAACATAACTATGCCTTTTAACTCAGTTATAATCCTTTACCCAGAGGTTTGTCAATTCACAATGTAGCCATATTATAACCTTTAATTCTGTTATGATTGACTCTGCTGACTTGATCATAGTTATTATGGATGGAGCCATACTGAACAGAAATTGGAACTCTGTCATTAGTCTGGGTTTCATTATTCAATATAATTCCTTGCTTTGTAAACAAATACAGGCAAGAGTCCTTTTGTTCTTAGTCAAAAAGCAGAGATGACCAAAAATTTATTCGGTAACTGAATACTGTATAAATAAGACTAGATAGCAGCCTGTCTTAACAAAAACTGATGAGACCGATTTGTTTAACAGATCTTGACAATGGTTATCACTCAAGTATTTTAACACTTGCATTTAGAGACCAAAGGTCTTCTGTAAAGATGAGAGCTGAGAATCTGATCAATGAGAAAGAGTCTGAGATTTGGTCTTGATGAGCATAGGGGACTCAATCAGGGTACTGCAGGGGTTTGGAGTTTGGTTTTGTTTTTAAATATGGCTAGTTGAGCTTATGGGAGAGCTAGACAATGATTTTCTTCCAATGCAAAGGCAGTTTGTAAATGCTGTGGCCTCTTGTTATGGGGCTATATTAACTTATGTGGAAAGATTAACATCAAGTTAATCAAAGTTGCTTGTCAATGAGGTAAGTTCTTTCTGTGTGCAAAGATCTTTTCACTTACCATATTATCTCCTCAGCCGAAAAGGAGACAGTCCTCAGCAACGTTGCCAGAGTAGTGCTGTCATCCCACCAGACACTGACCTTAGTTCATCTGTTTCAACATGAAGAAATCTCTTGATCATCTCTAGTGAGCCAGAAGACTGGGTTCTGACAGGGACAGTTATTTTGGAAATCATTTTCCCTGACTTATGAGGCTGACTCTGCTTTTGCACATGAACAATGGAAATGCAGAATAGAAAGTTCCATCTATTACAGCATTTGTGCCTGAATTAGTCTGAGCATAGCTTTGAAAATAACACTTCACTTTTCTTAACTGTCCTAAAATTTTTGCATGATCAAGTTACACACTGGTTCCCAAGATGTCTCCCATGTACTGATCTCTGTGGGACAGTTGTGCCATTTATGAGAACACAGAACATAACAAGGTCTGATAATACGTTTTAATGGTTAAACTCAGCAGGGTGTGCCTTTGCCATTTCTCTCCCATCCCACTGCAGAAGAGAGAAAGCTAGTACAGAATTTGGCTCAACACCATCATAATCAAGGTAGTTTTGGACCTCTTATTGTGCAGTATAGGAATCACAACAGAATTGCTGTCAGTAAGGATGCTGGCCCAACATCAAACTTCAAAATTAAAAAAAAAAAAAAAAGGTCGTCTTCTCAAGTGATAAGAAAAGGGTTACTTTTGTCATGAGGAATTCTGCCCCTGTCCCATTCCAGCCTTTGCAGTGGTAGGCAGCGTGGTGTGCCTCAGTCCTATCACTTGAACATATCTACTCAGAAGATATGTAATCTTCTAGCTACGGTTTGAGCATCCATCTGTCTCACAGCCAGCATAACAGCTTCCCCCCACAATTGCATAGGAAGCAGTGTTTTGGTTTTCCTTGTGTTAGTACTAGCATCTTTTTGAGACTAGAGATGATTTTTTCCCTCTTTTTCAGATTGGGCAAGGAATGGAGTTCCTGGTGTCTAATACAGCAAGGATACTAGTCCCCTGAAAGTTACTATGAAAGTTACTGCCTGATTATCTCGACTAGTTTAACTCTATACCCTTTCTGCCATGCTTCTCTGTCCATGTTTCTTTCTCTTTCAGGTTTTTTTGCTCAATAAATTTGGCTAAACTTGTATTGAGATTTCTCATCTTTTTTTGGAGAAATGACATGAGACTTGGACATGTCTTTCTGTGATTCAGACAAGATTTTAAAAGGCCAGTTAAACTTACAGAGGAAGTTGGACTAAATCCCTCTGCAATTCTGTGCCCTTTGAAACATTCTTTTCCTTCTTCACTGTGGATGTTCTTAGTTGCTATATTTTTGTATTTGAAATTCTGCATTTGTTTTTTGGAAATGTCTGCATTCATTCACTAGCAACTGAATTGCAGATAAATATATGCTGTCTGTAGCTTATTCAAATTCCTCTCTTTTGAAAAAGTTTTTGAGAGAGGACTTTTAAACCTCTAACTTTGCTATTTAAATAACCGATAATGTAATGAAAAAAAACCCCAAACAAAACCATATTTGAAGGTCCACAGCATTTTTTGAACACTTTTATTATGTTGCACTTTGTTATTTTGCATTTCTTGAAAATAAAGTAGAACCCAGAAATAGAATGATTCACCCATGCTTATGACTAAACCTCTTTCTTTTTTTTCCCTCTTCCTGTTTCAGATGTAAGATGGAAAAACAAATTCTGGGGAAAGTCCATGGAAATTGTTCCAGTTGGTACAACACATGTAACTCTTCCAGCGTAAGTGCTGCAGTCGTGCATTGCTGTTCACACACAGGCACAGACGTGCTTGCACACACTGGACCCACATTTATCCAGMTGAGAACAAGCTATGCTGTGCCATATTAGACTTTTGGAAGAATTGGTGATTATGATTTAGTTTAAAAAGAAGGAGAGGCAGGGGTAGGGGGGAACAATCACCAAAACAGAAGCATATAACAGAAGCACTAACTCTTCCAAGGGTTATAAAAAAACAAAAGATGAAATAAAAAACATCACTCCTGTGTATCTTGAAAAAAGCAAAGTTGGTATTTTCATACTTCAGTTGAATTTCAAGCTTTGTGCATTTTAAACTCACAGGGAAAAACTGATTGGTAGAGGAAGCTATGAATTCTTTTGCTTGAATATGGGTTTGGGGAAGAGTGTGTTGTTGTTGTTGTTGCTATCTTTTGTACCTAGTACCTATATTTGTATGGACCCTAACACCATGGGGTCCTGGTCTGTAGGTGAGGCTGATAGCTATCATCACTGCATAAATAATTATTGTAAGTGATAAATAGAACCAGTTGCRTATCTGGTGTTTATTATCCAAGGAAGTAAGCAGCCACTGTTGTTAAGTGTTGAGTATAGTTTAACTTTATTTTATTTTTTTAATAAAACTCTGCAGTCTTCCTATCCTGGCTTGTCAGAGTGCCCATTATAGATCAACAATTAAAATCCTTTAAAATTTGGCCTATATCCATCGTGTTTGCAGAACCAGAGATCTAAAGGTTGAGTAGTGTTCCAATTAAATCTGTTTTCCAAAAAGAGTCTACAAAATTAATTATTCTGCCACCTGAAAAAAGAAAAATAACCGAAGAACCTAGGACCTATCAGACTAAGCGACTAAGTGTGTCTTTTTCTTTTAAGTGGGTAGAATTGCAATATAGTAAGTTAGTATCCAAAAGGTAATGTATAAAACACGTTGTGTTCATAGTGGCTAGCTTAAGCTGTGGAGTGAAAGGTCTTTAGGATGTGAGTGAGGGTTCAGAGGCAAGGTAACTAATGGATTAGGGCCCACGGTGGGCTGATGAACTGGAAAAATAATCTGATACATGTGTGGTCTCCATGTGCTGGTTTGTATCCCTGTGTATCTGATATAGAATTGGGTACAAAAAAAGTACTGAGGCTATAGGCAAAAATGAAGCATTAGTATTAAGGTTATTTTTGGAGCAAGTACAGTATTATTAGCATGCATAGTAGAGCATGTGACCTGCAGGTAGGGGCAGAAAAACAAGTTACTGTGGGGTAAACTGGCTGCATATCTGCTAGTCTGTAAAAACTATCCTTGTGCATGCTCTTACAAAGCAGCAAGTGAAAGCAAGTGATTAAGGGGAGGTAAGGAAAGATTCTAATATCCTCACGGGATGTATGTGAGGCAGTTGCTATGGGGAAACTGGTGCTTTGTAAGTTTACCCTTTACCTTACCAACAGCAACTTGGCTATCAATACCCAAAACAAATTGTAGAATATATGTCTTCATAAGACTTTCCTTTTCTTGAAGCTTTATAAACCTGTTTTATAAGAACATATACTTCTTTAATAAAAGGTAAAATGTTGTATTACCTATGGGTATTTTTCATCTCTCCCTGTCTGCTGTCTTCCAGTGTGTAACTGCATCTTCAACTACCTGGTGAGAACTTTTGCTCTTGCTTGAAGCACACACATAGGCTCAGCCTTGAGAGTTTGAGACAAGCTCATTCCACTCAATAAGCCTTCTGATGACTCCGGTGGCCCATGTCCTTGTGTTTTTAGTTGTCATTGTGCTACAAGCTGCGAAATGGGCATTTCAGCCAGTAGAAGATGTTAGAATTATTACTTAAAGCTGGTGAAGAAGGGCAAGTAAATTGAGAGAAAACTGAGTTTTAAGACCAAAGTTTATAGCAGAAGTGAAAAGGGTTTTCTGGGAGACAGGATTGTTGTCATAGGGTTTGTTTTTGAGAAGGTATGGGACAAGAAGATGAGGCATTCCAGAAAAAATTGTTTTGTGGGGTTTTTCTAATGCAAGTTCTCTGCAATTTTTTTTCAGAAGTTTATGAGCTCATTTGAACATGGCATGAGATTTTTCTTGTGTGTATTTTTCTTGCAGTTTTAAAGATCATTTTGCATGGAACAAGGTGACATCTTGCATCCATAACATCTTAAGTGGGCAAAGATGGATTGAACACTATGGAGAGATTATCATCAAAAATCTTAATGATGACACTTGCCACTGCAAACTGACTTTCATAAAGGTAACCACAGCAGTAACCACAGCAATGTTGGCAGTGCCTTTTCTAACAGACATAGCAGTGGGTGGATGCTCTCTGCTGAAGCTCAGTACAACTGCTTACAAGCTGTATTTTCCTATAGTTCTGCTGTAATTACCTGTGGTTCTTTGAGAAACTTTAACTCTGAAGGAACTGCCACTCACTAGATAGAGCCTAGAGCCAGGAAGAAGGAGAACCAACAGCTTTCTTGGGTGGTTCCACCTGAGATGCAGAAAAGTATGGGGAAAGGAAGAAATAAGATGAAAAAACCTACTCTGTGTTTGATGAGAGAGGCAGGCACAAGGTGGTTTACCACATGCCTCCTGCTAACGCATTGGTATGTGCTGTGGTYGCATTCATTCAGCAACTGTAGAACCAGTGCTTATGTGGGGTGCTTCACTCAATGCTCTTTTCTAGCCCTTTGCAGGTACTTGGAGGAGCTTAAGTGAGAGGTTGTGATGTTACTCAAAGCTTTTTGCTTTAGTACAAGGCATCAAGATATGAATTCCTCAGGAAATGCCCCTRTAACTAAAATTAAAATTAGTTTTTGGCGATAGATGACTTCTTCCTAGTAAAGGGAAATCAATGAAAACCTAAAACTAYGCCAGAATTTCTAACCTGAGAAATAGTTTTGCAAAGCATGCTAGGAGACTTACCTTAACCTGCATTTTCTGTATCTGATTGCTGGAGAAAGGCTGTGCTTTACATTGAAACAGACCGTACAGATACAAGCTAAGTACCTCAGTGTACCTATGCAGCGTGGTGTGCTCAGCAGCAGAAGGAAAGTTTCCTTTTCTTACTTGTTTTCCTGAATACTTTGTGCTTTCTAAGAAGCATTAGGGTGATTTTTTTTTTCAAATACTTATTTGAAAATACTATAATGTTATTTGCAGAGTTCTAATGGATGTTTAGAGTTCAAATTTTAAAGATTGAGAGCCTGCAAATCTTACACCTTTGATATTGTAAATTGTCTAAAGCGGAGATTACTGTATCAGTTCCTTCTCTTCCTCTTCTGCAAATTTGGGGAAGATGTAGGTAACTAAGTCAGGAGTCAGTGTTCCCTGCCATTGAGCAAAATTCAAGGTCAGCTATGCTTCACCTAGTACTGCCCCAAAAAAAGGCAAATAAAATAAATACGATTCTCAACGTTAGTATTTTAATAAGCTGGTTCATAGTACTAACAGCAGTTGTTTGCATAYGATATTGTAATGCACACCTAAATTAATAGTTTTCATTTCAGAAAACCACTCTGCAGCATGGTGCTACTGACGTGGCAAAATCACTCACACTTGATCTCTTATGCACCTTTTTTCCCCTTGTTTCTTTAAATTCTAGGCAAAGTATTGGAATCCAAATGCACATGAGATTGAAGGCAGTGTCATGGATAAAGCTGGGAAAGTTGTGCATCGGCTCTTTGGGAAGTGGCATGAAAGTTTATACTGTGGGACAACTTCATCTTCAAACTGCATATGGAGAGCAAGTTAGTGATCAGAATGGCTAACGTACAGAATTTAAGATCTGCTTGAGAACAAGCTTACTATTGTCATCTCTTTATTAGGCCCCAACTTCCTGTTATTTCTATGTGGAATGTTAGATTTTTGTCAAGCATTTAAAATTTAGACCAGAAGAATACATCATTTAACTTAAATAATATGGAGAACTTAATCCCATGGCTTCCTGCATTTTCTCCATTCTCCCTCATATTCGTATTTGGGCATGAAGTGGGTATAGAGGACTCTAAAATGAAGGAGGGAAAAAAAAAAAGGAACAAAACCTCCCACTTTTTGTGTAGAGAAGTGTGGTATATTTCATGTATTAAACATTGGAGGATAGCCCACAAAGCTCAGCTCTTTGACGTCTAATGACAGACGTATCTGAACTTCTCCCAAACTCGTGGGGTTTTGTCTACTGTAATTTGAAAAAGCACTATGATAATAATAATACYGTGGGCTTCATCACAGTTGTGCTCTGATTTAGCTGAGAGAACAGAAATTTGTTTTGTTGCAGTGCAATTATGAAGGGGGATGTTCTCTTTTACGTTATTAAAAACCTCTTATTCCCCCAGAACTGAGACCATGGTTCAGAGCTGAACAAATGACTGAGGGGAGCTTGGAATTTTCCTTCTAAAGATAATAGCATTTAATTGGAATTCTGAATGTACTCTTTTCTTTTGTAGATCCAATGCCTAAAGATTATGAACAGTGGTATGGATTTACTCAATTTGCACTGGAGTTAAATGAACTGGATTTGCAAACTAGGTCATTACTCCCATCCACTGATACACGTTTTAGGCCAGACCAAAGGTGAGAAGTTTCAACTCTTAAATATCTTCTTCAAATAGTTCTTAATTTTCTGTACGCTCACTTTACCCTAAACTCAGACTATTTTGTGTAGATATCTTCACTGTGTTTCTATTTCTACATTAATGTGCATCTGAAACAGACATTTTAATAATTTATCAAGAGATGGTCTAGTCATTATGGACCAGTGTTTCCTAAAATGGGCTCTTGCATGCTTCTAGATAACTGCCTTTCCAAAGATTTTAAAACTTCAGTACTTCAGGTACTGGATGTTGAGCATACTGTGTTTGAATAGCCAAAACCTGAGACACTTGAAATTTCTTTCTGCAGTGGAATTTCTACTGTTGCTAACTTCCAAGGAAAAGAATATAATATAATGATGGCTGAGCTTGTTATGAGAGTTATTTTTCCTTAAGTGCTTTTTGATAGTGCAGTTGTCTATRGATGTAGCTGTTTACCTTTCAAACACTGTGAACTGCCTGCTGTAAAGATTAGATTCTGGAGCTCTAGAGGACCTGGCAAAGATGGGGAACAGGAGCACCAACTGTGTCTCTTATCACCGCTGGTGCTACAGGTTTCTAGAAGAAGGGAATATTGAAGGAGCTGAAATGCAAAAGCAGAGGATTGAGCAGCTACAGAGAGAACGACGGAAGGTGCTGGAAGAAAACAATCTAGAGCATCAGCCTAGATTTTTCAGGTACTATAGAATAATTAGCATATACTATCAYTTATTGAAATTCTTATTATAGTTCTAGTTCTAAACTGCCATAGAGCGGGCTCCAGTTTTTTCCCAGGTTTCTTCTATATTCTTGATTTTTGTACTTTGGCAATGTAGAACACTCCAGACCTTAGTTAAAACTCAGGATTATATATTGCTTTTTCATTAGTGCATCCCTGAATTTCTTTCTAATTTTTTTGCCTTGATGGTGATTGACATTTAGTCTACATTTGAATTTGCCTGAGTGAATGTAGCATCTTTGATTCTTTCAAGCAAGGTGAAGTAGCTGGATTTAGCTTAATTACCTCTGCTGAACTTTGGCTGAATTCAGTGGGACTGCCTTGTGCAGAAGTGTGCAGAGTTGGAGCCTTTCATTTCCAGGGCTATTTTTGAACATGTTTCCCCTCTATGATAGGCAGAGAATTATCATTCAGAGGGCACTTTATTTCTTCCTGTTGTAAGTCAATCAATGAGAGACTTCAGGCATTGAAAGACAAAAATGAATGCTGGCGAGAACATGGCCTTTGCCCTCCAGCTTCTCTGTTCTCCTGCAACGGAAGAGTTGGAGCCAAGATGAATGTTGTATGGGCCTATGTATCACAGTTAACAG
This sequence comes from Oceanodroma leucorhoa, assembly GCA_030449065.1. NCBI lineage: Eukaryota > Metazoa > Chordata > Aves > Procellariiformes > Oceanodroma > Oceanodroma leucorhoa. Next base: position 4,386,875 of record JASVER010000033.1, on the reverse strand, counting down.
ATCTGGGATCCTAATTTTTTTCTGCATAGATAGATACTGTACTTCTGATGAGCACAGAAACACTTAAAATAGGTGCAAAAAAGAAATGCTTCAGACCATTACTTGTCCAAGGAGCTGGTGAGCTAACTCATCACATGTCAATCACACCTGCCAAAGAGAAGCAAACGTTGCTTCCAGCAGGCTAAAAAGACAGGATAGAGACAAAGTCTAATACTTTGTAATTGTATATTCACAATGAGGACTGTGAATGTGGATGAGGATTTGAATCCTCACAATGAGGATTTGAAAATTGAGATTGGTGCTGTAGATTTAAACAGAATAAAAAATTGAATTACTATATAGCAAAAGTGTTACCCAGTGTTAGAGCAGATATGAATTATGCATTTGGCTTTTCAATAGCGATTTCTCTCTTCAACAAATCACAAGCCTTGATTTACTTAAAAGAATAATTTGCTGTTGTGCCAAAAATGTTGTACACTAGATTAAAAGCAGACTGATTCCTTCAGGGTACGGTACCTAGTGCAATAAGTCTCGCCTCTTGACTGAGAGCTATAGGCTCTCTTTATGCAATAACGGTGGTGAGCCATCTTTGGAGAGGCAAAAGGAAAGTTTCCACTTTCCACTCAAAGCTGCCTTTGAGACCACGAAATAAACCTGGACTCTAGTTTTAAGTGCTAAGCACTGGCATGTGACAGTGAAATAAGAGTGTTGATCTCTTGATGCATAGTGCTACGTTTTATTATACAGCATATGTATGGAAAATATAAGCTTTACATTTAAGGCATTTGTTTAATCTTTGATAGGAAATCCAACGATGACTCCTGGGTGAGCAATGGAACCTACATGGACCTTAGAAAAGAACCTGGTTTTTCCAAACTGGACAATCCTGTCCTCTGGTGAAAGAGGAGCCAAGTGAAGATTTTCTGTGCTGTATTCTCGGATCTGATTTAAACGAAGTATATATAAAATATATCTATATATATATATAGAGAGAGATATATACACACGCACACACATATAATATATGTGTGGGGCGTGTGTATGTGCATATCTCCAGAATTGTGCTTAATTTAGAATCTGATAATTCATTTGTTTTCTTTACTCTATTGCAGTGATTGTTTGAATGTATAAATACCCTAACTTCTTTTTATAAAATATTTAATAAACAGTACTGAATGTTAACAGCGAGAGGGAAAAGAGGAGCTTTTACACTACTTTTCCAATGTGTAATAATGTCAGTTCTGAGTTAACTTATGCCTTATTGAATTGCATTGGAGACAGTAGCGTCAGCATCTCCTAGCTGTGCTGAGAAATCAGAGTGCAAGCCTTAGTAACTCAAACCGTAAGTAGGCTTCCACAGTTCAGTGAGTAGTTCAGCTGTCTCTGGGCTGGTATAAATTGCTAAAACAGATCATAAGCTGGTGCTGGAATCTGAGCATGATCCTTTGCTGCTTGTAGAAAAGATTTAAATAAACTTTTGTTTCTATTAGCTTTCTTCTTAGCATTATGGAAGAGGTAGTTCTGAGCTTACATCAGTGGTTCTACTGCCTTATACATAAACTGTACCTGGCTAAATGTAATGCTAGAAATTCAGGAATCACCAAAATTTTCCACTGGGAATCTTCAGATTTTATAGCCCACAAGAGGAGGAGATCCTTTGTACATAATGCTCGAGCACTGACTAGATGAAGAAGCTCTCTCTTTTTCCAGTAAGTGACATCTATACAGAGCACGAAATCCTGTGCTTCCATGGCTTCATTTGTTTTTATTAACCTAAAAATTGCAACAGTAAGAGTTTTTAAAAAGTAAGCAAACTGATTGTTTTAAGCTAGAGATTTTTTCTTAGTATTTTGATATTTTCTACCTCTTAAGAAATAAACAGCATATTTAAGATCTTATATTTAAAAAATKACCATCTGCCTTATGGAGAAAAGTATGGAGTCTTTGATCTTCCTCTGTTTGTTATGTTCAGATAAATATTCAAGTGTCTTGCACTAAATCAATTGCATCTCTTTCCTGTAATTTTATACACATGGCTAGATTTGTGAAACTACTAAACCATAGGTCAGAAATATAGCAGGAAACAAATGTAGCAGAAGTCGCACTTTTGAATGAAGATTATAGGGATGAGCAGTATTTTTGTTTTTTCCATCAAATCACAATGCCATAGTCATTAACAGAATAATTTACATTCCTACCTATCTGCAACTCAAGCCTGACTCATGATTCTTCAAGTCTGTTCTATGTGTCTGTGACTCTCTGGCAACAACACAGTTTCCAAGTTTAGATCTATATCCTGTCACGCTCCCCCCCCTCCTTTTCTTTTTCTTAYATGCCACTTTAATGACACAAAATAAACCCAAATGTTGTTGGCATGTTTAACTTGTTTATGACTGGAACATTTGGACAGGGCATGGATAAGGAGACTCCTAGGGGGACTAGTAGCTTAGAAAAGCTTGCACTTTACTGTGTGATGCATTGTTCTAAAGAAGACCCGGTAAACATGGATCCATGTATTATTATATGTAACATGAAGGAAATACTGTGAACGCTTTCATTTTAAATCAAATCTCTGATGTCAGATTAGATGTATATTTGAATTTTGCTTTCTGTTATCCTGAAGCCCCATTGTCTTAGAGGCAGATGAATGCTTTTCACCCTTTGTTCACTTTGCCCAGGAATTCCGCCTCACTATTATTTCTGTAATTTATTACCAAAGAAGTTAGCATAATTCTTTCTATTTAATACGTCTTTTAAAGACTTGACTATCATGCCAGCAGCTTACAATAAGGCGAGGTTCACATCGATACAAAGACAAAATCTGGGCTTTGATTCCAAAGGAAATCTTAACCTTTGAGGGCTGTTTGGCTTTTCAAGGAAAATGAGGATCTCTTTATGGCTTGTTCCCTTCCTGTGTTTTATTCTTGTATTGAGTGTCAAAACTCGGCACAGAAATCAGTTGAGATTTGTAATTATTCTTGCTGTTGGTAATTACCATTTATACTAAAAATAACATTCATTTAACAACAAAATAGGGTAGGGGAAATAAAAAAAAAAGCTTTTAAGAAAGGGTGCAAAATTTGTGGGGGATGCATTAAACTAGCTCATCGTCATATTTGGCACCTACTGTGATTACTGTCTGATCTGATTGTTAGGTTTGTATTTTCTGTGTGTGGAGGGGATTTCCCCATACTTTGTCATATGACCTAACAGTTGATAGCATCTGAAATTAAAGGATTAGAGGCCAAAAGGCAAAGTTAAAGAATTGTAATGCATTAAAATCAGCAGCTGTTAAACAAAACTAATCTCATATTGGGTGTTTGAGTTATGATTTTTGAGAAATCACACTGGCAGTGTTGCCTTGTATCTTACAATCTAAAATGTCTAAAATACATTTGGTTAATGACAAGAAGCATTGGGCTGAGTAGTGCCTTATATAAAATTTTTTTCAGCAAAATTCCCATATCAAGAAGGTAAACTTCAGAATTTTACTATCTCCAGAAAAATAATGCCTGAGAATAATCCACGGCATTTCTTAAATACATGAAGCAAAATCATTGCACAATAGCTCCTTTTGTAAATCTCTGATACACATCTGCAAACACGGTGTAACCAGTTGTGAATGATCCTCTGACCCCATGTTTCCAACTGCAGTATAGTTGTCCCTGCTTACTTTTGTACGAAACAATTGGGTTTAGTTGTTAAAATTCTGTTAATGGTATATTAAGAAGCGGAAGAAAATTGTCTTGATGTTACTTCTGTGTATTTCTGCATACAAATATAGTCATCATTCACAAACCTTAATATACTCTATACAGTTATACTTGGTGAAATAAGAAATTTTGGTAATTTTCTTCCCCAAAACTTCACATGTCTTAATAGGTGCAAAACTTACATTAGCTTTCTGCAATATAACTAAGACAGCTCTTGTTTTTAATAACTGACATTGAGGGACTTTCCCCCCCCATTTCTACCCTGAATGGTAAAAAGAACGTATGAGGCAACTTACTGCTTCCTTTCATACACAGCAGTGATCCCCAAGCTCTTTAGCTCAATGGATCAGTCTTAAAATTTCCTGATCACCGTTGCCTGCTGTTATAGCTCTCTTATTTGATGACTTTGTAAGCATTACTCAATATGATTTTGGAGGGCAGTTTGAGAAGCACTCATCTAGCGCTGCCTGCCTTTGTGTACCCATTCACAAAGTAAAAAAACTCACTATAAGCTTAATGTCAAGATGATGGAGCAGCTGAGGCCTTTGGGTGTTAAAACACTGGCTCAGTTTTCGAATTACACAGCAAAGAAAGAAAAAAAAAAATCCAGGGAAATAGTGATCATAGAAACAGAAACGCACAGCTCTACTTCCAGATTTGCAGACTTGACACAGTTTCTGATTTTGGTACAGTGTAAGTTTGGGATGATGAAACAGCGTAACTTGTTTAGGAGACTACTCTTGATAGCATAAAATGCTCTTTAGGCTGAGTGGAACTGGAGTGCACCATTAATCATGGCATTCCTTCCTTAATCTCTGCTCTCTGAGACATGCTTTATGTGTTAGTTTGCCAGCACTGATTTACTACTTTTAGATGCTTTTTGAAATGCAGATCCAGTAAAGTACTTAGGTTATTTATACAGAGCTTGGAAAATAAGATGCATGGAAGGAAGAGCAAAAACAGCCAAAATTTTGAGAAGGAAACATCCTAGAGATCTGTTCTTCCAACAACAAGTTTTCTCTGAAGGACTGGAAGCAGGATTGCTGCTTTCTTTTAAAACCTGGCCCCTGAAGGAGGCGGTGGTTGCAAACATTGTCACCTTATTATTTGGCAGGTTAGTGTTGAAGCCAGATCACTGTACAGAAAGGAACACAGATTCATGGAGCCAGAACGTACAACCAGGGACAGCTTTGGGGTTGCACAAAAGTCCAGCGCTGGTCTCAAAAAAAACCAAAAAAACGACCTAACAGAAAACTCACCCCTTCCCATGCCCCCTACTTTCCCTCAGCTGTTTACAGTCCTGTTTACATTTTCTATGTCGCCCCTCATATCTAAAAGTCCTTATTCAGTGTCCTATTTTGTCTTTATTTTAAAAACTTCTGAAGAATARGAAAACAGTCCATTCTAACAAGCGTTTAAATGACAAATCATGCCTAAAAGCTGCGGTTAAAAACTTTCCCCATAAACATTGTGGCCTACTTCTGTATCTTTTCCTTGACTGTGAACAGGACTTTCTTCCCACTTGCACTCTGGAGTCAGACATGGTAAGGGTAGCGTGCTACGGAAATGCGCAGCTACATCTGCTCAGCATACTCCTAATTAAAGTCTTTGCATCTGCTTTTGTGTAAATCTCTTCTGTCATCTCTCTAGATGATCAGCTTTGCAGAGCAGGAAATTTTCAGCATATCTTATTTTGTTCAATACAGCTTTTTTTTTGTGTGTGTACAACTCGTACAGAGGGGGCAAGCTGAAGAGGAGTGCAAAACTTGGCCTGCAGTGCATATATAATAGAGAGAAGGATGAAATCCAACTCCTCCACATAACCGAATACATTTTGCAAGGGCTAGAGTCAGATGGTGGTATTCAAAGGAGTGAAGTTAAAATGGAAGGTTTTTTTTTTGGTTGAGTGTGTTTTCATTCATGGATTATGCCTACTATAAATAAAATTCACAGTATTCACTAACTCATCCTTTCTATTTTCTAGCTACGGGTGGGTGCAACTTACTCCAGCAGCTGTGGGTTCATAAGAAACTGCACGTGTTATCTGGCTTATCTGTTGAAACTTAGTAAATGCTGTAACGTATCACCAAATGTATTATTGTACTGCTCAGTTTTTAGGTGCTGTTCTTGCTGCAGCTTTTGAAAGCAATAAGAGAAATTTTCCACATAAATAGTTGCCATATGTTAAAAAACTATTTTAAGTGGTTCCTTTTTTTATATAAATTGTGGATTTGGTGTTTTTGTTRTATAAAACAAAACTGTATTAAAGCTTATGAGAGTGTTTGGGAGGTTGATCCACAAGAGGTGATGAGCTCCTTCAGCTCCACACCTTTGAGAGGGTTGGTATCCCTGAGAATCAGGCAGTCTTGTTATTTATGTTAGCAGTATTTTACTAGTTCCAGTACTGGAAAAACATACCACATGTATGAGGTATTACATAGGCAAAGCTGCTAMATGCTGAATTTGTTGTTTGTTTTGATAGGGCATTAGTGACTTCAGAATGAAGAAAGGTATTTTATATGTTAGAATTATCACTGACTTTCAGATTTCTGAGAAAATGTTCTGTAGTCAGGATCATTCCTGTTTTCTGCTTCACTTACTCCAAAAATTTGTAATAATGTTGGAGCACCTTGATGCACAATTTGATTTATTATTTTTGTCTCTGTAACCAATTTAGTTGGATGTTAATAAATCATACTTGCAAAAGGTCATAGAGCACCCTGACTTTTTCCCAGGGGTTGTGAGCATCTTTCTTCAAAGGTTGTTAGTGACAGCTGAAATAAGTSTAGCTGCTGTAGTGATCTGTGCTTTTTACACTTTCCAAAATGGCAAGTATGAAAGAGCTTCCATCTGCTAGAAGCCTTATTTATCACTCTTACAATCTGTCTGGTAGTTGTGCAATGTTCCAGTTGTTTACCAGTTACCTGCATGCACTGTACAGCACTGTTGTATGGCTATTATGGCAGACACTGGGGCAGGGAAAGGGGTAAGCTGGTGGAATTCATTTACAGCTGGAAGTTGATTCTTAAAAGCAGKTTTTAGTAGACAGATGTGCAGCATAAATGTTATGCTTTAGCATGAATGGGGAAATCACACGTCTCCATAAAACAACTTTGAAAAACAAGGAAACACAGTATTTACTGGATAAAATAAATAACTGGAAGGAAATGGTATCAATGTGGTGTTTTCTCCCTCAGAGATGGTGATTCAGGACAGCTCTGCCAGTCAGATCTCAACTATGTCTCACGATCCCACCATATGTGTATAAGATGCAATACAGATGGATTAGTATCTTGAAAAATGTGGGAGTACAGTGAGTGTAATTCCTGACCAACCTGTAATTCCTGACTGCAGTTATGCAGCACTTCCCAGACTCGGTGTGTACAAAGATTTGGTGGGAGGGAGCATGGACGTTCCAGGAAGAGCTGGGAAAATTGGATCAATAAATCTATTACCAGGCAAAATATCTTCATCTGTTGTACATGGCAGAAYAATGATAGAGGCCAAAAGAAAAACAGCTTTTATAGTTGGAAGAATCAGCTCCTGTTTTTCTGAAATCCAGCCATTTTGGTTCTGTATTGTGTTAAGAACATTGGAACTTGCTCATCACGTCAGTGGGAATCGCTTCACTGCTGATTAATTTCATAGAGATCTAATATGCTTTAATTGGTACCTGAAATAACTAGCATTTCGTTCAAGTTGCTGGGAAAATAGCRGTTTACAGAAGCAGTAATATTTTTTTCATAATTATAAAAGGGAAAAGAAGATTGGCAAGGGATCATGAACCTTGGTGCCCTGATCATGAACCACCTAGGGCAGTAGGAATGGCCATTACAGAGAGTGGATTTGGAGTGAATTTCCCATGATTGCCCCTGGAAGCTAATAACATGCCAAGTACCCACAGTGTGGTCAGTGGTACCCAAACAGGATGTTCTGTTCTACAGAAGTGTAAGGTAAACTTGGCTCGTATAGACCTTCCGTCCAATTTGTGTTTAAGCTCAGTTGTCTGTTCATTTACAGCAATCTCTATTTTAAAGTAATTTTGCTTACTGCAAAATGATTCAAACCACCATAGCGTGAGGAAAAACACTGACAGCTGAGCAAAGCTTGCTCTGCATAGTAACTGACACATCTTGGCTTCTTTTTGTGTTTTTTTTTTTTTTTTTTTAATGCCTCTTCTACATTTCTTTCATCTTGCAAACATTGCTCTCCATGGTCAATTTGTTGATTTTTAACTTAGACCCCCTCTAGTGCAGCAGATGCATAAGAATCTGTAGGGTTACTCTAAGTTTTTAAATGGGGTTAAAAGCTGGCCAGATACCCAATTCTGCTGTGTACTTACGAATTTGTATCTTTGCTTACTCTGTACCAAGGGAAATATTTGAAATTGCTATGTGTAAACCCTCATTTGAAGTAAATCAATATTGCTCTACTGAGCTGAGTGTAACTGAGGCTTAAGTTAACTGAGAATTTGACTCTGTGGGTTCATTGATGTAAGTTTTTATGGGCTCTTGGAACAATAATAAATTCCTGGAAGACAAGATGTTGTGTATGAACATCAGCTGATGTCTCTGTCTGTAATTTYACAGACTTCAGGAATTATTGGCTTTTTTTAATTTGCTAGGGCATTATTTCTCTTTGAGGATTTTTTGAGCTGATGTTTCACTTGCTATTTTACTAAGAGCAGCTGTTAGAATTTGAAAATATGATTTTTTGCATAGTTAACATTGTTTTTCTATATCAAAATTCCTTTAATAAAAACTTCCTTTCCTAAATTACAAATTTCTTACTTTTTAACTTGTGCTTCAAAAAAAAAATAAATAAAGAAGCCATGATAAAGGCTGCAGTAAATCTAGTTTGAATTACTGCAGTACATGCCTTGAAAAATCCTTTCCTCCTTAGGTTTTATGAGGATATGTCTGCAATGCCTAGATTGCTGCCTAGAGCAAGGAAGATTATGTAGATTTATCAATAGATAAGAACCTGTCTAATAGCTGAGAGAGATTTACTGKTTTGTTTACTCTTAGGTTTGTTATAATTTCAGCCATGGACAGACTGAAGATGGAATGAAGTCAAGAGATCATCCTACCTGTATTCATTGTTACTTGCACTTCAGTCAGTGAAACAAATTTTGTGAAAGCAAATAGAGCTATATAATAGCTATATAGTTTTTTTGGATGGAAAAATCAATTTTCTTACGAAGTTCAAAAACAGTGCACCAAATTCTTAAGGCCTTTCGTGGGTAAAACTTCTACTGAGGACTTTGCCTGAGAATGAGCACTGCAAGTAGGTCGGTTRGAGCAAGCTTGACTTTTTCTATCTCAGTTCTGTAGGTACCAAAGGATGGTGAGCCTAGCCCATCCTTAACGTGTCCCCTTTCCTCATTTGGGAGAGAGTAAAACTTCAGCCAAAGTTGATGGAGGGTAGRGAACTCAGGGATACAATATTCTCACCTTTTGTGGATATCAGAAACTGGAAAAGAGATCTGGATGTGCCACGTCAAAAGAAAGGCCATAGTAGGAGCTCCACTGTATTTTATCTAGCTGCAAAGCTTCCTAAAGCTGATGCTCATGTGAATGCTTTGGTCTTAACACCAACAGGAATTCTTTTGTTTGAAATGATGGGGGAAAGTAATGAAAGAGTATATATTGTTGGAATAAGATTCTCAGTATTGAAGTGTGCAGTCACAAGGTCCTAGMTAAAAGACTGACTGCAGTTCATGCTTTCCCCTTACTGGTTGCTCATTGTTTCTTCTCAGGAGACAGCTGGTCTTCCTTCTCTCTCAGAAATTGCATTGTTCACGCTGGGGTGTATTGGCATTGGTGAGGCTGGACAGTAACTGCGGAAGAACCAAATAAGCCCCAGCTGAAGCTGACTATGACCAGTTCTGTAGGTGGAAGTGCATTCCCGTCTCCCAGTTGCGAAGACGGTGGTACTGGTAATAAGAAAGTCATCCACCCAAGGTTACTTGCATCACCCGTTACAGATGCTACTCACCTGAATCAATGTGTCATTCAGACAAACAAGGGCAGTACAAGCAGCAAGGACACCAGTTTCAGTCCTATGATAGAGCAAATAAAATACATCTTTTTAATTGTCAGAGAACAGCCTAGCACTTTGTTTCATACGTGAGTTTTTTTCCAGCTAGTGAAGACCTGGTCTGTATGYGTAACTGCAATATAACAAACAGCATCAATAACCTGGAGTTGTGTGACTTAAGCCCTAGCCACCACCTGTACAAATTTGCAGGACACAACTGCTGTGTGGTGGTTCCCTCTCTGTTCAGAAGCAAGCTGCAGCCTTTTACACCTACCAATCTGTTTTAGAATCATAGAATCGTTTAGGTTRGAAAAGACCTTTAAGATCGAGTCCAACCCTAAATCTAACACTGCCAAGTCCGCCACTAAACCATGACCCTAAGCACCACGTCTACATGTCTTCTAAATACCTCCAGTGTTGATGACTCCACCACTTCCCTGGGCAGCCTGTTCCAATGYTTGACTACCCTWTCAGTGAAGAAATTTTTCCTACTATCTAATCTAAATCTCCCCTGGCGCAACTTGAGGCCATTTCCTCTCGTCCTATATCGCTTGTATCGCTTGTTACTTGGGAGAAGAGACCAACACCCACCTCTCTACAGCCTCCTTTCAGGTAGTTGTAGAGAGCAATAAGGTCTCCTCTCCGCCTCCTCTTCTCCAGGCAAAACAACCCCAGCTCCCTCAGCCGCTCCTCATGAGACTTGTTCTCCAGACCCTTCACCAGCCTCGTCGCCCTTCTCTGGACACGCTCCAGCACCTCAATGTCCTTCTTGTAGTGAGGGGCCCAAAACTGAACACAGTATTCGAGGTGCGGCCTCACCAGTGCTGAGTACAAAGGGACAATCGCTTCCCTAGTTCTGCTGGCCGCACTATTCCTGATACAGGCCAGGATGCCGTTGGCCTTCTTGGCCACCTGGGCACACTGCCGGCTCATGTTCAGCCGGCCATCGACCAGCACCCCCAGGTCCTTTTCCRCYGGGCAGCTTTCCAGCCACTCTTCCCCAAGCCTGTAGCGTTGCCTGGGGTTKTYGTGACCSAAGTGCAGGACCCGGCACTTGGYCTTGTTGAACSTCATRCAATTGGCCTCGGCCCATCGATCCAGCCTGTCCAGRTCCCTCTGCAGAGCCTTCCTACCCTCAGGCAGATCAACACTCCCGCAGCACCTTGTTTCTGGCTGTCTTTTTGGGCAACACTGTTGCATAACATAAAAGGAAAAAAAACCACCCCATTTTGCACAGGGCTGATAATTACAYGTCAGTGTAATACAAACACCATCCGGCCAGCTGCCTCCTGAGGAACTACAATCACATACTGCGGATTCTTTGGAAAAATTCTGCCCAAATCATTTGCTCCCGCAGTCGGATAATGAGTGTTTTTGAGGGCTCTTGTGCATACGCATCCATTCAGAGGATGCAAGACGAATTGTGTGAACCAGAATAAACCTGGGGAGCTGATCAAACAAAACTGTTCCTTGCAGTCAGCTTTCCTCTCTACAGGCAGCTTCAGTCACAGGCTGTTCCCCACGGATCATTTAACTCCACTTGTTCTGCCAGTTTTGTCCTAAACTTTCTATGTATTCTTTAGATGTGCTTTCCTTAGTTCTCCCATTCACTGTAACTTTAAGGTTGTCTATAAATAACAAAATCAATATGAACTGCACTAATTTTAGGATCACATTTTTTATCGATCTGAAAATGTAACAGTAGAACAATTATGAGTGGAAGTACAGTTTATTGAATCAATGCGTATTGATGCATCTACAATCAGTTGTACCTAGCTGCCCATAGTACTAGGCACTGTACAACTGTACTTAAAATAGTGCCATGTGCTGTACAGTTATATTTTAAAGAAACCTGCCAGACTACTTACAGTCTGAAAGGTGTATGTGTGCAGAGATACAAAGATGAAGGGCCTCATTTTTTGGAAGCTCAGTGACAGGTATCCTCTGTTTGCAATGTTTTATTGAAAAAAAATCCTAATGTTTGTTATTTTAATACAGTTTGTCATTTGACTTTGTAGGTCCTGTTCCAACTGGCCAAGAACCAAAGATGTAAAAAAAAGAAGAAAAATTAAGAAGCATAGGGAAAAAGCTTCATTTCAGATTTTATTACTGATACATTTTTTAGACTTTTGTAGTTTAATGTAGAATAAGATGCTTTTAAAATAACTGTTTATATAGCACCTACATAAATGTTTGGGGCTCCTATACAATAGTTTGATAGCCATTCCTTTTGGCTAATTTATGAGGAAGTCCTACTACTGAATACTTGAACAATATAGCAGCCAGATGGTTTTTGATAAAACATTAATGAGACCAGATGGTTCRTAATAAACTATTATGCAAAAAGACTTTTGAGATGTGCAAGAAACATCATCTATTCCTAAGTCTTCATTTATCATTATTGTAAAAGAAATAAAGTTCTGTGGCTACCATCTAATCTACAATGTAAAGTTAGAAGCACTTAGTTAATGCAGCTTCATGCAAACTGTCCTCCATATATTGTTACAGACATCACTAGATGACTCCTTAGGTAATCACAATCTATTAGACATGATCCTAGCCTACCCCTTCTGACAATTTTCTTAAAATTATGGGAAAATCATCAAATAATCACAAGGTTTTCATAGGTAAATCTTTAGCAAGTTACAGCTACCCTAAAACACAGTCACCGTGGGGATAAGAGAGCTTTTACAGTGACAGAGGGGAACCCTTTGCCACAACACATGTACTACAGAAAGGTAGATACAGTACTATTTCCCCCCACGCCAACTTCAGTACTTGAGGCACCAAGACCTGACTGAGTTACAGCAAACAGGCTATGCTGAGTGTCGTGGTTTAACCCCAGCCGGCAACTAAGCCCYGCACAGCTGCTTGCTCACTCCCCCCCRGTGGGATGGGGGAGAGAATCGGAAGGGTAAAAGTGAGAGAACTCGTGGGTTGAGRTAAAGACAGTTTAATAAGTAAAGCAAAAGCTGCGCACACAAGCAARGCAAAACAAGGAATTCCTTCACTGCTTCCCATSGGCAGGCAGGTGTTCAGCCATCCCYAGGAAAGCAGGGCTCCATCACGCCTAACGGTTACTTGGGAAGACAAAYGCCATCACTYCGAACGTCCCCCCCTTCCTTCTTCTTCCCCCAGCTTTATATGCTGAGCATGACRTCATACGGTGTGGGATATCCCTTTGGTCAGTTGGGGTCAGCTGTCCCGGCTGTGTCCCCTCCCAGCTCCTTGTGCACCCCCAGCCTACGCGCTGGTGGGGTGGGGTGAGAAGCAGCAAAGGCCTTGGCTCTGTGTAAGCACTGCTCAGCAATAACGAAAACAYCYCTGTGTTATCAACACTGTTTCCAGCACAAATCCAAAACATAGCCCYGTGCTAGCTGCTATGAAGAAAATTAACTCTACCCCAGCCAAAACCAGCACACTGAGTTAGACTGAACASATCTGCCTCCTTCTGCACCTCAGTGTGGCACGCTCCAGTTGTCCTTCCAAGGAATAAAAGATCCAGAAGCGAACTCTTTTTTTCTCATTAACCTGACAATAAAAGATAGCCTCTAAATAGTGACCAAACTCATCTCACAGGCAAAATCTTCAGATGGTTAAAGATGTCACCTTCCCATTGCTGCCATCGAGAGCTGAATGGACAGAAGCTCACATGAACGGGTAGGGAAATGCAGCAGAATGGCTTTCTGGCTGCTTTGAACTCGCACGGCCCCTCCTGGCTTACTATGTCCTCCCACTGGTCTCCCCTAAGCAGGACGCAGTAACTTGCTCTTTGCTAAGCCTGTCACCAGCTGCTGGCACTGTGGCAGGGCTGATGACAGACGCACCAGCAGGAGAGCGAGAAAGCTGTTGTTTGCAACAGGAAATGTTTCAGAGGACTGAATGGTACAGGCGAAAACTACAGAGCRTCCCACCAAAACAGGAGATGAATTTTAACGTGAAATACAAATGAGGCTGGTCAGCTGATTTGAAAGAAAGAAAGAAAGAAACAAAAACCGCTGCTCACATCTTTTATTCTTGCAAAAGCAAATAGARGGGAAAATAAGTTCATTCTTTTGTTGGTGATTTGGCTTATGTTGCTGGACACCTTTAAAAAGATTTGCTACCCCAAGTATCCTTCTTTTCTAAATGRAAGCCCAAAATAGTTTCACACTTTCTTCCCATTTCCTGCACAGAACTGAAGCCAGCAGACCCTTCTCCAGCCAGTGCAAGGGTTTAAAAAATGCCTAGCATGCAGCAACAGGGAGCTTCGGACAACCTCCTGGCGCATTAATATACAGGCTGAATTTCAGTGAGCGCTTTCCACCCAGGCTGGATGCAGCCTAAAACAACACATCGATGGCTACAAGGCATTATATACCATTAGTACCGCTGTTAATACTGACCCCATAAAAGCATTTAGAAAAGTTTTTAAGAGAGAGAAAAAGACCCCMAAAAAAAGTTTAACAAGTTCCCTTTGCAGCCAATTTTGGACTTACATGCTAATGTCAATGGTTGAAAAAAATAAGGCCATCATACAAAAAAAAAATACCTAATGCCAAACGCTTGTAAAATGCAAAGACCTTTTCTGTACCTGGTAGGAATAACCATTCTGCAATGCTGACATCTTGTGGTGGCCTGCTCAATGATTTCTTAATTTAATATCACGCCTGAGGAATTTCACACAGAGGTGTTCAAAGAACGTACAACTATTGTGTTGGGGTTTTTTTTTCCTTTCAGACTACTATCTTTTGTGTTATTACTCACTTATTATGTGCATTGCTCATTTTTTAAGTTGTGGCTGTGAAGCTCTCGTGTCTCACTTTACTTGTTTATTTAAATGAGGTAGCCAAATCTTGTCCCGTACCAAAAGCAGTTTGTCCCAGAGGCAAAAGTTTCTGGTTTTCTCCTTCTGCTCTTTCTACAAGAGAATCTTCTCATGCAAGAGTAATGTAGAAGGATCTTCTAATGCAGAAGAGATGCACTTCATACTTCAGCTCAGGAAATGGAGTGCGTGGCAGACAGATCCCAATGCAGACCACACTCACAATGTGTATTTCTCTGATATGATGTTCTCCCTGCTGGCATCCCAGTCGGTCGTGAACAGCGTGCTGTGAGTTTTGACTGTGCAGTACACCTGAAGAACATTTCCACAAAGACTGAAGGCTCAAGGTGGGTGTTCAATCCTAAATATCTCCTGTTTGCACCCAGTTTTGGTAACAGTCTTTGAAGTTTCTAAGTTAATAGCTGCATAGCCCCAAAACTGTTTGCTAACACCCAGACCTATGTTTCTGTCTCTTCTAATTAATGAGAATTAATCTGAAAACTATCCTACCTTGGCTTGTGTCTTTCAAGTGGATAGAAGATTTCTGCTCAAGGTTTTTTCTTGAAAAGATAGAAATATTCCTGGTGTGGGCACCCTTTATTTGGTGTGCATGCAACTGCTGGTAATATCCTTAAAATGGCTAGCACTAGTTTCACTGTTTTTATTTGTGTCCTCCCTCCCCAGTGAATATTTCCATGGCAATGTGGTTCAGTGCAACTTCCTGGCTTGATTTCTCAAAATATGCTTTAGCAGACACTTGCATTTGAAATGAATCACACATTGCCACTCCCAGGAGAAACACATGATAGCTGATGAAATGTGTGCTATTACTGGCTACTGTGGGAGATTATTACTGGAGCTAGCGATTCTGCAGCTCGGTGCTGATCCTAAAAAGAGATCTCCTGAAGATGTATGGGTGCTTTTTCTCAGGATGAGGCTCTAAGAATGGAGCTTTATATTTTATTTTTTTAATTACTCCATAAATGTAAATTAYCACAAATGCAGACACTTACTTAGTTCCATTCAGGCTATTTGTTCAAATTCCTGTAAGCAGGTGCAACCCCAGAAGGGAAATCTATTTATCATTGATTCATTAAGGATGTCACCTGGGGGAAGCAGAAAGGGGTGATGGATTAAAATCTGCTGGAATTAATAGGAAGTTTTGGATAGTGTATATAGTTAAACAGAATGGAAGAAATGGATGATACTTTAGCTGTAAGCATTAACTGTTACCTGTCACCAGGGACTGTTAATTTAAAGACATGCAACTTTCAACTTCCCTTTGTTCCAAAGCCCAGGTGTTACTCCACTGAGATCTGGTGATGTGACACTTGYGACTATACCCCACAGCCTCAAATGYTCTCCCTTCAAACTGCAAGGGAAGTACCTGGCCTGTAGAAYGGTTCACTTGAAATGTTTATTATCTTGAAAAACTACTCCTTGGGTCTCACTGGCTCAGTCCCATGGTGTCATAAACAACCAAGCTGTTTTGTTCTGGTGTTGCATTGTTTTCAAAGGGCTGAGATATGGTGGCGGAGCTCAGTATTWCATACTACGGTTCATGAACCTGCCCCCTGTGCTCCATTGACCACATTTCTCATCTTCTGCAGTGCTGCTGTTCAAGGTCCCCGGACTGGGATCTTGGCCTGGAAGCTCCCATTCGGACCACAGCGACTTCGCAAAGCCAACAGTGCCAACCCTAACGCTGCAAACCCGCAGCCAAAAACGCAGCAGGGCTGTTGCTTCCAGCAGATTTTGCACGCAGGCTGTTGACCCTCTGCATTTCTGACCATGGGTGATCCAAGCCASATTTGAAAGGATGTCACAAAAATTTCCTTTTTAATTGTGTCATAAAATATCACTGTCAGGCAATTACCAGTAGGGAGAAGAAGGTGCCTGTGTTATTTGATGGGAAGTAACCATGCAAAACCAGCCGTCCCATCCCCTGGCTGAGCTGACGGCGCAATCGCGCCCTCCACCCCGGCCCCTCGCAGGGCCGCACMACCACGCGGGGCAGCCCCACACGGAGACCTCCAGCCGGGCGCCAGTGCCGCACAGCTGCCCCCGGCACCGTGCCATGCCCACCACGGCCGGCAGCCCGGGCCGCCCATCCCCTGTGTGCAACCACCTCATGACAGGATTTTCAGCCCCCGGGGAAGATGAGGCAGGCCCGGCGCGGGCAGGCGGGAAGGATGGCGAGGGAGGTAGAAACTGCCCCGGGGTTTTGSAGTCGGACAAGGGCAGCGCCCCGACCGCTCTCAGGCGCAGCCCGCCCCAGGGGGCATATACTGGGGCGGCGGCCCTGCGCGGCAACATGGCGGCGGCGCCTCCTCCCGCCTCGGCCCGCGCCCCGGGGCGCCGCCGCCGCGCCCTCCCCGCATGGCCTCAGCACCCGGGCGGGGCTTGCGCTCCCCCTGCCTCGCCCCTCGCCGTGCCATAGCGCCGGCYAGAAACCCCCTGTCCTTTCGGGGCTTCCCCCCGGCCCGGCCCCTCGCTGAGCTTCGCCCTGGGCACCTCGCCTCGGGGCGCGGCGCGGCTCGGCACACCCCGCGGGCGGAGCTCGCCGCATCCTCGGGGCCCGGCGGAGGGGATCGCCGGGAAAACCGTGAGTACGAGAGCGGCCCCGGGGAGGCGGTGGGGGCTAGCCGTGCCCGCCTCCCCAGCGCCCGTTGAGGGGCCCCGGCCGCCGCCGCTCCTCCCTTCCCGGCGGGCTGAGCCCCCGCGTCCCGCCGGCTGGCCGACCCTGTCACACCCTCGGGAGGAGCCGCCGCGGCCKCCTCGCCGACTACCGGAGTCCTGCTTTTCTTCCCTGTCCGCCTGTCTGCGCCCTCCGGCTTCACGAGGGGGAGAACAAGGCTGAATGGCTGCAATTCACGCGTGGTGGTTCTGAGAGGGGTTTAAGCGTGGCGCGGCGGGGCCGCAGGAGCACTTGAGGGGGGATCCCCGCGCTCGGACCCCCACCTGAGCCGCCTCAGCACGGGTCTTGGTGAGGTGGCCTGTTTTGTCCCCAAGGACAAGGGCAGCTTGTCTCCTCTAAGGCCTCAGGCCCGTTCCCAAAGTGTGGGGCTCCGGCCGTGGGCCCCGTGCCTCCGCCTCGCAGGGCAGCACCCGCAGGCCAGCCCCGGGTAAGGGTGCCATGGCCCTCTTGGGTGGAGCCAGCTGCTGTGCTTTTGTGTGGCGTCAAGTCTTTGGAGGCGCATGCTGTAAAGTCCTCGAGGCGCGAAAGAGGGCTGCATCCAGGGCTAAAATTTATTGGATGTGKTTTTGGGCACCACATGCGTTCAAGGTCTGAAATTTGTTGTGTGAACACCCCTGCTAGGTTTTGCGTATTTGCTTGTATGGCTGTTTTTTATTTAAATTATCTAGAAAGGAGGTGAAAATAACTGTAAGGCTTTGTAATAAAACACAGGTCCTGCTTGTCATCACTTCCACGCTTTAGTTGCCTTTCGGCATAAACTCTGACTTCATTAGGATTCAAAGGCCGTTACCACTGCTGTACAGCAGAGTTAATGCCTAACAGTTCTTCTGACACCGCGGCTCCTGTGTGGTCATCTTTGGCCTTCAGGGGTTGTATTTCCTTACAATTTGGACTGGCAAGGGATGTGCTGACATTTGGCGATCCAGTTGTCACCCTCTTCCCAAATTCCCTGGGTACTGTGCCYGGTGTGCTGAGTAATCTTATGTTAAATGGAAAAAAAAGCTTTGTTGTATTTTTTGTAAAGGTCAGTGTAAGAAATATTGGGCAACTGTTGAGAACTTGCTTTTGTGCTGACAAAAGTAAACATTGATTATTCATAAAATATTTATTTGGATCTGATGTTCCACTATATTGAGCTAGGGAGCTGTGATARAGGAAAGAAGATAAGATTTGTTTGTTTAAGTAAACAATGAAGTTGCTGTAAATATCTTCACTTGATCTCATCCACTTCATTGAATAATCCTCCTGTAGGCCTGGTTCAGGCTAACTTTAAATTTCTCAGGAAACAAGAAAGGTACTCCTTCCTTTTCTGCTTTCACGCCTAGCTATCAATCTGCAAGAGCAATTCACTCTGACAGGCTTTTCCTACCAGCTTTGATACCTTCCCCTTTAATTCTTCCAAACCAAGCACAGCTCTAACAAAATTTCCAGAAGAAGAAACTCCAAAGGCAGAGTTTTCTTAATGCTGTGTCTGTAACCACTCCATGTCCATTCAGTCAGGATGCCATCGATCCTGGTAGCTGTAGTAACTCCTTGATGTTGGCTAAGGGCATATTCAATTGCTCTATGTCTTTGTTTTGTGAACTAGTGAAACAAGATGTTTGGGTGCATTTTAGAATTTATGTTAAAGGCACTATATCCAGAGAGACATAAACAGGAGTTTGGATAGAATATTCTTCTTTGCAGGTACAGCTGCACCAGCAAATATGCTCCCTGCAAAGACGTTCCCAGCACAGCGAAGTGTGGGAGAYGCTGATGTTGTCACTCTGAGGCTGAAGACAGTCCCATCTCTCCTGCCTGGTGAGTCTCCGYAGTTCTCATAAGCAGTCTGTGGTCTTTCCTGGATGTCCTTTTTGCTAGTCAAAAGCGTGGTGTGACTGGGAGTGAAGACAAACCACCATGAATCAGAAGTTTTATAGAAAGGCGTTAATGGTTCTTCTCATGAGATTTAGTGAGTGTGTAACAATGCTAAATCATAGGAACTGTTTTTTGCAATTTGTGTTATCGTAATCTCCTGAGAAATTGGTGGTCCTTTTTCTTTTCARAGACTATGCCCATGTGAGTTGCTTATGTAGGAATGGGAGCAGAATGAGTGAACAGTCCTGTAAAGCACAGAAATGTTTGAAGAAGGTTATGCTGGGGAAGAGCAGCTAATGCAGGCAGTGAGAATTTTCTTGATGGTCCTGTCYATTACAAATCAGTCATCTGGTTGGTTGTGAAATACAGTGTCATGCAAAAGAAGTCCMAGGAAAAAAGAAAACTAGKTTTTTTTGGCTGTTGGGGGGTTGTTTTGTTTTGKTTTGKTTTTTTTCTGCAGTGGAGCTGCATTGCTTATTCTGTTAAGGTGTTCTCACTGAGATTAAAACCAGGGAAATTAAGGAGGAGAAATTTAAGAATGCAAAAAACTAATCTCAGTTCAGAGTTTAGGAAAAGGTCAGAGAACAAGGAAGTCAGTGGAAATATTCCTAGTGCATATAGCTGGGACAGTGCTGCAGGTTTGTTGCAGCCACAATTACAATGAAAGTCCCAGAAGACTCTTCAGTAAAATGGTATGCGACTTCGACATTGTTCAAATCCTTTCCATGCAGGTGTTGTTGGGAAGCACCCTTTACTTGCTTACATAGACAGCTAAGGGTAGGCCACAGGGGTTTCGTGTGGAGGTAAATACCTCAACATGAAGCGGTAAATACTGTGTGAAATATTGTCTGAAATGGGATGTGGGAAAAGCTAATGGAAAGGTAAGTTCCCATCTGCAAAAAGGCTTTTTTTTCCTCTTTCCTTCAGCTGATACTAAACCATGGAGCCTGTGGTCCAGCCACTACTATCTTTATTCAGTTTTCCATTTTCTTTCAATAATCCTGAGTGCCCACTGCAATATCAATTTTTGTTTAAGTATATTCTAACTTATTCTGGCCTGTATTTGTAAATGACAAATATAACATCTCTGTAGAGCAAGACAAGTAATTAATCMTGAACATGTGGATACACAGCTAAGGCATCTTACCATCTTATTTGAACTTTCCAGTCAGTTTCAGCTGGAGGATTCAAAGGAATGCTGCCAACTTTAAGAAACTGATTTAATTCTGGAAATATCATTAGATCAAGTAATACAGAGTTGAAAAACTGAAAAAGGTTAGATTTTTTAAAAGATCAAAAATTATTTTATTAGAATTGTGTGTTTAGCACTTGTGAATGGTCATTTTTACCGTTTCTCCTGTGAGTTTAGCCAGTTTCCCTTATTGRAAAAGTTCCTTGTAAATACAGCAGTGCATTGCTTAGGATAAAGGAAACCTTACACAATAAGAGATGCCAATATTTTTTAAYTGAAGACATTTAAAAGCTAGAATAAGATAATCTATGTAGCTGTTTAGCAGATACGAGTAACAGTTGCAAATAACATATGTTCAGTTTAGCTGTAGTTATGCTAATGGGAAATAGAAAATTGGAAAACGTTAACAGGTTCAGAAAGAAAAAAATTAATTGGGACTTTCCAGGGGCATAGTTCAGAAACAAAATGTAGTCACAAAGATTTGTTGCTTTTTGTTGCCAGCACAAATATTTGTTGCTTTTTATAGAATAATTTTTATTATCCCTTTATGTGTTTACTCACTATTAAAAAGATAAAGATAATTTGTGTGAATAATACCCAATTACCGTATATGGAGTAAGATAATTTTATGTCAGGTAATAAAAGAAGGATTCTGCAGGGAGGCAGAAATCCTCTGCCATTGCACCGGTGCTTGTCACCCCAGCCAGTCTTTGTGGGGTGCTCATTAGTAGATGCTTTTTCTTAGAATTTAGGTAAGCTGTGTAAGTTTTTTCCTCCCTAACAGATTAATTACCTGTGAGYGTTCCTTGAAGCAACTTTTCAGCTGTAGATTGGAATATTTATTTTCTCACACATTTATTTGCTTTCTTCATTATCTGCATGATCATAAATTTCATGCATTATTACTGTAATGTTTAAGCCTTGCATATTGTGTTTGCAGTGCATTGTTCTTTGCTTATTCACTGTTGCTTGTTTAAAATTTTAACTAAAATTCTTTGTCTGTTACTGTGAGAACCTTTTTACTTTGGGATAAGTGGTTTAAACTGTCATGATTCCCAGCTCAGAGTGGAGAAGGTAGGGTGAAAATACCAACTGTTCCTGCATTAATACCAATACTATGAAGTATTGGTACTTCTTAAAGTAACAATATAAATATTTATACTTCCCAACTGTAGTTGTTGAAAAATGAATGTATTCTTGCAGACTTTAATTGATTCCCCAAGATGTTTGCAAAAGCAACGAAGAATTTTGTGAGACAAACTGACAGTGGAGGTGACTTGATCCCTGTCTCCCACTTGAACGCCTCAGACAAGCTGCAGCTTCTGAACTTAGTTACAAAGAGGAAGAAATTCTGGTGCTGGCAGAAGCCCAAGTATCATTTCTTGACAGTCACCCTGAGTGATGTGCTTACTGAAGACAAACCAATAAAACCAGGTAAAGCCATACTCGGGCAGCACTATTATTGCAGATAAAAAGAACGCAAAGCCTAATATTTTTTGTTATTCTYAGTTGTGTTACTAGAGGGCTCCTTTCAGAGGAATGCTCTGAAGTATTCTCCATCCGTGGAAGTGGGATGACTGAATCTTTTCTCACTTGACTATTCATTTAACTAAAACCAGTCATAATAAACGTTTGTTTAAAAAAAAATGTTTTGCCTAGATAGACTACTGAAATTGAGTGCTGAAGGTTGTCAAGCCATACAGTCCTACTGTTTAATAATTTTTATTATCCCTTTATGTGTTTACTCACTATTAAAAAGATAAAGATAATTTGTGTGAATAATACCCAGTTACCATATATGAAGTAAGATAATTTTATGCTGTGCTGTCTGCAGCCACRGAAGCTCCCCTAGAATATTTTTGGGGTATTCCAGTATGTGATAGTAGCGTGAAACTGTACTGTGCTAGGTCAAAAAGCACTGGATAAACAGTGTCTTGTTGGTGACAGTAGCCCAGGGAATGCTTGCACAGGCAAGGCCAAGCAAGTTTTACTATTGCTTCCTTTCTGCTTGCACAGACTGTTAAAAATGGTTGAGCCTTGTACTTCTTTCTTCATCCAGCTGCAGCAGTCCTAACCAGGTTTTAGGATTAACGATCTGGAATCCCATGTTTTTGGGCACGTGGCAATTCCATACAGGAAAATAGATAAGTCCCTAAGTCTGGATGTTAATTGTAGCTAGCTTGGAAGATTAGCTGGTTCTGAGTCAGTTCTTTGGTTCATAGGTGTGTAAGATTCAGAGTTGTTTTAAGCCAATTAGATGCTTCCATTGGTTTTCAGTGAGCTTTGGGACAGCCCTATAACGAGACATGTCAAGACAATGGAAAAATATTAACCCTACTGTACAAGCAGGTCTGCTTTGTAGTTTTTCTTTGTAGCTGAAATACGTTTCAATCATTCTGTGTAAATCTTCCATAGCATTTGAGCTCAGCATTTCAATCACCTTATGTTTTCCGAAAATGGCAAAATATAAAAGATAGCGGAGTGAAAAGATGAAAATATGGAGGCAGCAGAAGTAAGAGTTGCAGAACTGTAAATTTCATTATTTACCTGCTCGATACTGTTCCTTGCCTTCACTAACTTGTCCTATTTTCTGTAAGTTTCTGTTTTTCCAATCACTTCAGGACCATTTCAGCACTTCTCTTCACAGGTAGAAATTACTTTTATTGCTTTCCTAGTAATTGTGGAGTCTGACTTTGCAAAATATATGGGGAAGTTTGAAGATTTTGTTCAAGGAAGTATTGAAACTTCGTTTGGAAAGATCAGCCTGGGAGCTGCAGGGAAGGGCTATGTGGAAAACCAGTCCTCATTTGGAAACCTGAGGAAGCAGGAGATTGACTTGCAGCAGCTTATGAAAGACGTCAAGGACAGGTATGTTTTTAATGTGGACATTGTAATGGCCAGGAAAGATTCCTGAGCTGAAAAGACTTGGGCCAGGTGTGATCACTGAACAATTGATTCTGTAGTGTTGCCATAATTTGAGAATTAGTGTTGCCATGGTTTGAGAATTATTTTTRTTGTAATCTCTCATTTTTGGTGATAAATCATATATACCAAAGTGAAAATTTCCAGATTTTGAGAGCTTGATGGTTAAACCTTTCYCTTTCGTTTTGAAAACATCTCTCTGCAATTTCATCTTACTTATTAGCACGAATTACCATGTGGAACAAAGGTCAAATCCTTCTTTGGGGGACTGTACTGAGGTAGCAGTCTGGAAAAGAAATGGATTGGTTTCTCTGTGTCATTGGGGAAGATGCTATGGAAACTGAATTCAGAACTACCAATATTCTTGTAAGCATGCGTTATAATTTTTTTGTGTGTGTGAGCGACTGTGCTAGAAAATTGGATTATTTGAAGCTGAAGGAGTAGTAAAG
Organism: Oceanodroma leucorhoa; assembly: GCA_030449065.1. Taxonomy (NCBI): domain Eukaryota; kingdom Metazoa; phylum Chordata; class Aves; order Procellariiformes; genus Oceanodroma; species Oceanodroma leucorhoa. The sequence goes on along the minus strand of JASVER010000033.1, from coordinate 4,363,201 downwards.
GTGCAAGCATGGTCAATGCATGTTCTAGTAGTTGAACAAAATACAGTTTATAGATCCGTTGCTCACTGTTACACGCTGTACTAACTGAGGGGAAAACCCCAGATTTTCTGAACTGTAATCTTAATTTTATAAGATATGCAACACTTCCTGTCCTACTCTGAAATGAGATTGATTTAATGTTGCAATAAGACAGTCATGGACCAAAGCCTACTTGGCAACCAGCTGACAACTCAGGGGTCTACTCTGTATTGCAGGTCCTGACTCGTGGGAGGTGAGCGTGGTTCGTTTGTGACCGCATTGTACCCTAGATCTGTAGGAGGTGGTGTAATACATTCTAATAGCCTTTCCTGATGCTCTGAAGATAAAGATGATAGGTTTTTGTTATCAGTGCAAAAGTTGTCAGAAGCAGTGTAAATTTTCTTTAGAAACACTGATGTTCTGGGAATAATCAGTTCTCCATTTTCACAGGAACAAATGGCTGATGTTCTTTTTATCGTGAGCATTCACAAGTCAACAAACTTATTCTAATAAGGGACTTTGCTATCTTTGTACTAAATGCCTTATTAAAAGCAGAAAATACTAGCCTAACTGTGTGTACCAGGCCTGTAAAATTAGTATGCATCTAGTATCAGAAAAATAGTGTCAGTCAAGATTTAGAATCTTGTTTCTAGCACTAGATAGAGTCCTATAGAAAACCAAACTAGAGTAACTTCTGTTTAGATCAGTAAGCTTTTACTTAGTTTTCTGCAGTGTTACCTACTCGATTCAAACAAATAATCCTCCCATAGCAAATCAAATTTACTTCAGCACAGGTTATAATCCTGAATGTAACTAAATACTTACAAATATGTTATCTTCTTTTGAGTGTGGAAAATCAGTAGCTGTACACTGATCTGAATGTAACTGTAAATGAGGTTAATGTGTGTGCCCCTTTATATAAGGAGCTAGTTCTTAAATGCTCATAGCTTATTGAGGCTTATGATGCAAAGTGTATAATTGATATCCAGTCGGTCTGGCTTCTGACAAGTCACTGAAAATGATGAGGATACCATAATTTTTATTTTCTTCTTCAGCATAATGCCAAGGCTCACTGGAAATTGTGGCGGTTCCTTACAAACGAAATTCCAGTTACTCATTCAYAAATATTCTATGATTTATGATGGATTATGTCCAAGCTTCTAGCTTTCATCTTGTTTGTGGAGCATTGTGTGGAATTCAGGAATTCAGCATTTGGGAGTGCTGGTGCCTAGAAGTTAGTGATTTTTGGATGCAAAGCATTATGGTACTAAGAGGATGTTTACCCATCAGTCCTTGTGAGATGAGAGTCAGCTAAGTGTTCTTGATTTCATCTAATGACATACATCGCTTGTGCTTGTTAGATCAATTGTTGTTTCCTTTATTATTTCTATATATATAGCCTAATTAAGTTGCATTTTAAAATGTTGTTCTTGTATTAGGCTGTTTAAGTCAAAGTGGCAGATAAATAGCAGCAAACTCTAAAAAAAATAGGCAAAGCCGAGATGGCTTCTAAACTAAGTCTTCAAGGTTCAGCAAGCTAGAAGTGCTAAGTGGCAGCAAATAGGTTTCCTGTCACTTCTTATGTGAACCTTCTGAAGAAGAATCCTACTGATCTTTTAATTAGATTCCAGATGCCACACTGGCTCTCCTTTTCTGAAAAGGGATGTGGAATGAGATCCTTCTTGATTTGCAGAAGCAATGACATTTTAAATGCAGAACACACTTCTTAACATAATATGCAATATAAAAATAAAGTTAAATTGTACTTTTAGGTATATAAACTCGGCATATTTTATTTTCCGTTATTCTTCCTTTTTGTATGACATTGTGCTTGCTAATTCACAGAGTACTGTAACGTACTGATTTTAGGTCAGAGTCCTATGCCTTTAACTCGATGAGATTGCTATGGATTTAAGAGTATATTCTGTCTTCTCTTTTAAGGCTTTCAGTACTGTCTGCCCTAAGATCCTCATAGAGAAGCTGATGAAGTATGGGCTGGATGAGCAGACAGTGAGGTGGATTGAAAACTGGCTGAATGGCTGGGTCCAGAGGGTATTGATCAGTGGTACAAAGTCTAGTTGGAGGCCAATGACTAATGGCGTACCCTAGGGGACAATACKGGGTCCTGTCCTGTTTAACATCTTCATTAGTCATCTGTGTGATGGTGTCGATCCTAATCTGAGTACAGTGGAAATTCAGCCCATTTTGTTATTTATTCTTTAAAATTCCTCAAACATTTGTGCATATGATGAGAAAACCATTCAGTTTTCTACCGAAGGTGCTACATGGRTAATATGAAGTTGAAGAATGTTAGGAGACAGGATTGAATACAATTGTGTGTATGTCTGTGATTTAAAAAATAAGGAGGGTGCCGAATAGAAAAATAGAGGAACTATTTGTCACTTGCACTCTCAAAAGTCTTTGGCGTTCTTGGGGAAGATTATTCTATGAAGTAATTGTCAAGTTATTCTGTAGGGAAAACTGTGACATGCTATCAATAAACTGACTGTAGCAGATACTGTGTTCCAGTATGACTGTAAGAAGTAGGTCAGAGAGGTTATATTTGAAACAGATTAACAAAAGTAATATTACGGTAATATTACGCTTCTGTGCTTGGTGGAAAGTGGCAGAGTGAGGTCTGGTGGATTTTACTCCATGGCACTCATCTAGAGGCCTTTATTAGAGAAGGAGCAAAGCTGGGTGAAGGCTCTTACTGTGCAGCAAGCAGCATTTGAATGGAGAACATCAGACTATTGCGCATTATAAATGAAGCAAAGAAGACTGGACAAGCTGAGGAATTCTGGCCGAGCGGTGAGAGAGGTTTTGAAGTTTGTTATGTGGATGTTATGGAAGAAGTTGCATTTGGGTGAGGCTGTGAGAGTGGGCCACCCATGTCTCTGCAGCTGGGAGAGGAGGTGTGTTGAGCTGACATTKCCCAGTGCAGGACTGAAAAGGTTTTTCACTCATATGGGTAGTTTGGACTAGTGAAAATTTGTGCAGGCAGGTAACAGTGCTGACTTCAATGTGAGGATGGAGAGTACTCACAGCAGTAACCATTCTTTTTGGTGTTCGTAGTAAATTGGCAAAATTAGTAAATCCTTGCTTTGAGGATTTGTGGGGCAGGTTACTGAGAAGACTAGATAGGATTTGGTGGAAAAATGGTCCTAGCCCCCCTCCTTTGTGGACGGTCTGGTCAGAGATTCTGCACCTGAAGGAARGATCCTCGGTCTCAGCTGTGGGGTTTAAAGCAGGCTCCTGCCCTCTCCTTTAACTGTGAGAGCCTGCTCTATTGCCAGGTGTTGTCTGTTTTCTCTTGCCTTCCATTAGTTCCTGCCTTTCTCCCTTCTTTTCTGCTTCAAATGGCCTTTGTGCCTCTCTATTCTCCGCTGCTTTCCTCATGCAAGAAGAAAAAGGTTGAATAAAAGTGAAGAAAGCCATTGCATTATAGAAGAGTGGAAGTCTTTAATCCAATTAAATGTGGAAAGAGTGAGACCAAAACTCAAAGAATTTCTTTTCTGTTCTGTTTGACCTATAGAGCTTCCAGCTTAATAAATCATTTACCTCAGGAAGATTATTTAAGCAGAAGCAAACAAAAAGCCATAATCCTTATCTTTTAAATGATCTTTATTTATACAGGCTCATAACCCTGTGTGTTGATAATGGGACTTAGCAAACCAACATCTCATTGTATTTTATATAGTATTACTTTTGAGTACTTCAGCTCAGATTCTTAAGGTAGGAAGGAGTACAGTGATCTGTGAGGGCTCCTGTACAATAGATGGTGAAAGAGATGATAAGAGTGATGCTTGTAGAACAGAAATAAAAGCTCTGAAATGTGACCTGTAAAATAAAAAAATGCAATGCAATTCGTGTGCCTGCATGCATGTATTCTCAGGGGTTTAACTCAACCATCTCTTKTTACTCAGATATCTTCTTGATATTCAGTGTTACGCTAGCAAATGAGTTCAACTTTTGCAAAAATATACTCATAGATTCAGCAGCCATTGCCCTGAAATACTTTAAGCCCTGCCCTGATTGTCAAACTTTAACCCTGTTGCATTTTGCTCTTGATAGCTATTTTCAATGATAATTTAGATAAGCTGGGTATTTGCTTACCTCATGTTGTCTCCTGTTTGAGTCACTGAGAAGAGCAGAGTGTTTTGCCTTCCACGGGCTGTGCCCCAGTGGTAACCTGTGATGTGCCAACACACAACCCTAGAGTCTAAGGGGTTTTATGGTAGAAAGTTCAGTGCCAGAAGTCTAGAGGAGAGCATTTAACTGTGCTGTCCTAAAAAAAAATAAGGGTATTTGTAGCTGTTGGTAAGTGTGTTTTATGTGTTTTAAAGCTCTGAATCCGGTACTCACTAAACTTAGTGGGAAGAGGAAAGCATTTCTGCTGGCTTTACAGTTGAACGCATCCCAGTGGAGTCACTTAAATCTTGGGGCAGAGGCCGTGGCCTCTGTGTCTGCCATAGAATGCAGCTCTGTGCAGAGGACCCCAAGTTGCCTCCGAGACACAGCGCCTGCGGCAGTGCTGCATCAGGGACCGCAGCAGGTAGCTCTGTGCCCTGACGGTGTTAGTGTCGCTGCGTAGCCTCCAGTGCTGTGGCAGCTCATCCAGTGCTGCCGCAGAAATTTCTTTGCTGCGCCTCGTTGCAAGTTTACCTATGACTTCTGACTCTCTCGCTSTGCCCCTCTGCTGTTAGTTCTGCATCTGAACCTCAAAGCCAGGAGCATGAGGGGGTCTGAGCCAGTCCCACCTCAGGCGGAGTACTGTAGAAGTAGATGGAAGAAGTCGTCTCTTATTGTGATAACTAATAGCTCTGGTTTGGCAGACACTTCTAAGGGCAGCGGTGTGTGTGATTGCTTGACATTTCTTCAATTTTTGCTTAATCCAAASATTCATTGCATTCCAAGCATAAAGCATGGCTTTGCACTAAAAGAAAAAAAGTTGTATTAATAATCTCAGGAATGTTTGGGGGTGCTCTTCTAGTGGCTGCTGCATTGCTTCAGAGGTATTTTCTTTCCCTTGTTTAAACAATCAACTTTAAGGTTTTCAGACAGTTCATTCCAGCTGATTGAACTTTCATATAAGCATGTAACTCTCCAAAGATCAAAAACTGCCTCAGGATATTTTTAATTTAATAAAGAACCAAGCTGACTTCAGACTTACACAGACTGCATAAATCCAAAACTCCAGAATCTAATAAATCTAAAACTTTTTAATTAAAAGTGGAGATGTCTCCATTTAAATAAAGTGGAGTCAGACATGTCTTTCTGTCATATTTTTGGGGAATTGCCATTTAGCCCCATGAATAGCTATTTACAGTAAAAGGGAGGAGAAAAGACTGAGTAAGTTGAGCCAGGGATAGCAATCTTTTAATCTTCCACTGTCTTGTTAGAGTTATCTGTTCGTAGGAAATACGACATCTCATCTGAGGACCTCCAATGGGTATTTTGCAAAAGTATAATAAAATTGACACATTTCAATCAATCAAATACAGTTAAGAAGTTGTTTTAACTGTTACCAGAAAGACTGTTAACACCCCAGAAGACAGGGTAGTGAATGTTGTCATCTTTCCTTAGAAAATAATCCTCTTTTGTTGTTTCTAGGCATTCACTTACTTTCTTCTGCTCATTCTAAGTACCTAACTATAGATATAACTCCAGCAGCATTTAAACATGTGCTGAATTACGTTGTGGAGTAGGGATGACTTGTTAAGTTGGAGACATGGGCTAGAGATTTGAGGTTCCTACCACAGTTAATTATTCTTTTGACTGTAACAGTCCTGGTCATTAATTGTAAATTGTGAGGTATACAGATGAGTAACACAGGAGTTTATAGTGGTGATTTTTTAGTAATATCTTTAATAAATCCGAAATCCATGATATCTTTTCTCGTCCAGCCCTTTGAAGTACTTGGTCAGTGCTGATCCCACTCAGCCCATTCAGGGTTTAAGTGAGCACTGATCCATAGCGAGCTGTGAGGGTTGACACTGAGGTGTCGCTCTCTTTGCGTGCTGTTCATCCCTCAAGGAGAAATTCTGGTGACTCAGAATTTGGAGTAAGAACTTAAAAATTTGGCAGCAGCATGTCAGGTTGCTCCTTTGCCTGCACGTGGGCCTTCAGAGGCCAAACCAGCATTCCTAGTGAGGGTTGCCTCAAGCTGTCCTAGTCCAGGGTGAATCTGGACATCAGCGCTTGGGTACAAAGGAGCCCACATCACCTCCCCTGTTGAGAAGCAACCGATGGCACATCTGCAGCAGGTGGAAGGACCTACAAAGACAGGGGTGACAGGACTGAATGATAACAAGGAGATAAACGAGACTGAGTTTGGCCAGACAGGGCTGGAAAGCGGTAACGATGAACTGTGAGAAGGAGGGGAGACTAAGGCTGGGAGCCATGGGCAGTTGGTGCCATCTGAGGGTAGAAGACAGCAGACAAATGAAGTGGGATGGGTGAGCTGGCTGGCTGTGGGACAAAGCTGAGATGAATGAGAAAGAGGGGGAAGAAATGGGACTTGATCTGGTCAGGTAAGAGAGAGAAAACTGAGAACTATTGTAAGGAAAAGTGGGACTTGATTACAAAGGGAGAAACTACCTGGACTGGAAGATTGCTTGCTGTATATTTCCTAACTTCCACTAACTTAACTGCAACTTCACTTCACTCTTTCTAAGCAGAGCTTTGTGATGTGTGGATAATACTGTTATGTTACATGCTTATTATGTACTATGCTATTATACGTATTTTTATTGTGTGTGTGCATGCATAATGTATGCCGTAGTGTGCTAGGCTGCAGGGAGTTCATAATATGGACCATGAGCACAGGTCTTTTGTTTGCACTCCCTGGTAACTTTTTTGGTTGAAATAATCCTTTTGAGTAAAGACTGCACGATGTGACCCATTGATTTACTGTTTGTGCTAACATGAGACTCTGAAGAGGGTCGGCATCCCCTGCCGTGGCCAAGTTAATGTCAGTGTGAATTCACAGTAGCAGAGGATTCAAACCAGCGTCCACGAGCCTGGCTGGTTGTTTTCATATTACACTGGAAGCTTATAGTTGTCCTTAGTTCTCCCTTGCTTTTTTTGCTTAGAAAGTAGACAGACAACTGCCATTTTTGCTCAGAGTAAGGAATCAAGAATTCAATATGTGTGTTGGGACTTACTGTGTAATACAGATACTTACTGCTACCAAATAACAAAAGAGGACAATAATTTTGCGGAGACTGCTCATACAGAAACCATTGTTGCTTTTACAGTAAAAGCTTCTTCAAGCAATTAAGAAAATGTTTTTTCTCAGTTCTAGTATTTATGTTGTTAATGGCATCTTTTCATTTTCAGAACAATAAATCTAAACAGTAGTTTACTGCAACAAGTGATAGAAAGAAAACGTGAAGTGCTGTGCATCTTGAGAGAAAAGATAATGACRACTCAGAAGTGTACGATATCTGAACATACCCAGACAGAAGAAAAAATCAGCGGTGTGATGGGATGCAGTACAAAAATAGTAAAGGTAAAAGTTATTAAAAATCTGCAAGGAATAGAACATTTACAGATTATCTGAGAAGAAATTATAATTTCTCTAAATAGACTTAAGAATATTTTTTATGCTTCCTTAACATTTTGAACTCACTGCACTGCTTAGTTGTGAAACTTCAGAAAGGTAACATGTTTTTTCCATTGCCTCATTGGCAAAAGATGCCATCTTTTAATGTGAGCCTGGAATGTGGTTTCCATCAGTACTGTCAAATTGTGATTCAGTTTCTATGTAGATTCCTGCCTACAGCAGAACATAAAACAAACATATAACAATTCAGTGAAAGCTGAAGAGCAAAAAGCATTGCTGAAGCAAATTTATTTGAAAAGCCAAGTAATCATTCATCAAAAATGTTTGCAGTGTCTGTTAAGTTTTAATATTTATCGAGAAGCTATTTGTTTTCACTCATGGGAGTAGAGATTAACTGCGTTACGAGAATATCTGAAAAATTGCCTGTGAATTGAGAAGGAATTACCAAAGTCAAAACATATGCTCATTCATTGTAAGTTTTTTTTAAAGCTGCAGATGAATCAATTCTGTGTACAGGGTGTCTCCAGTAGCAGAAACCTGGGAGTTGCAGTTTAACAACCCTCTGTGCAGGTGCTGCCTTCCTGGTACCAGTCTCCAGCTGGGCAAAAAGGGTGTCAGGATGGAAGAGGGCAGGGCAGGAGTGGGTGCCCATTTCCTAGTGACACAGTGTTTCATGTGTGGCAAAAGCTACACCTGGAGCTCAACTTTCTACTAGGACAGGGTAGCTAAGAGTTTGAGAGCTGCTCTTGGCATTGTGCTTTTACCTCGCTGCTCATTTTGTTCCTTTCATAGATGTCAAATATAACATGTGCTTTAGTTAGACATCGTGGAGAATAAAGCACATTCTTTCTCTGTATTTTTTCCCCTTAATTAATTCTGTGTTTAAGCTACACAATAGCTGAATCAGATAAACGGTGAATAAATCTGTCCTCTAGGTTTCAGTGAGTGAAAATGGAAGTATGATGAAGGATTCTAGTGTGATCCTTGAAATTCCTCCTGCAACCACTATTGCCTACGGTGTAATTGAACTGTTTATAAAGCACAGTGGCCGGTTTGGTAAGTATAAAGCTTGTTTTCTGTGGCACGCAGTTCAACTGTGGACAGAGCTGTCTGTTGGGCAATGATTTTTGCATTTCCCTGTGTATGAAGGTGGTGATGCTGTGTGGTCTCCATTGCCTTTGTAGTTATTTGTGCTGTGAAATGCTGCTCTTCTGATTTAGAAATGCTTTTTCACTTGTTTGCATAAATCATAAACTCAGAATAATTTAGGTTTCAGGGGACCAGAAGAGGTCATCTAACTCAAGCCCCAGCTCAAGGCAGGGCCAACTTTTGAAGTTTCATCTAAGTTCAGAGTTAGATCAGATTGCTCGTATCCTTGTCTATTCAAATTCTGARTATCTCCAGACTCGGAGATTCCATCACCCCTCTGGGCAGCCTGTTCTCATGTTTGACCACTGTCATGATGAACTTTTCTTTCTTTCTTAATATCTAATGAGAATTTCCCTTTCTTTAACTTCTGTCTCTTGCCTTTTGTCCTGTTGTCATACAGAAGAGTCTGGCTGTGTCTTCTCTCCATGCTTCCATTGGGTGGCTGTAGATAGCAATAAGGTTCTCCCTTAGCAGTATTTTCTCCAAGCTGGACAAACCCAGTCTCTCAGCCTCTTCTCATACATGATGTTCTCCAGCCCTCAGCAATCTTGGTGACTGTTTGCTAGATTGCTCCAGTATGTGAATGTCTGTCTTGTACTGGGGAGTCCAAAACTGGACACAGCACTCTGAATGCAGTCTCCGAAATTGAAAAATCACTTTCATCGATCTGCTCGCTACGCTCGTACTAATACAGCCCAGTATGCAGCAAACTTTTATAGCTGCAAGGGCACACTGCTGATCGTCTCGAATTTGTTGTCCAGGTCTTTTTCTGCAATTTTGCTTCTAGCTAGCTGGCCCTCAGCCCGTGCTGTTGCCTTCATCTGTTGGCAGGGAGAGTGAACTGAATATAAATCGACGGTCAACCAGGAATGTTTAGACAACAGTCATGCTAGGAAAAGAATTAGTGATAAAGTATAGGGCTGGAATTTAAACTTTTCTGTCTGTTTTACACTTTCAYAAATAGATTGTTCTCAGAATGGTTGCAGAAATGTCCTTGTCATGTTTTATGGTCATACTTTACTTATTTCAGGTCGAATACTTTCAGGTGTCAAGTTGGAAAAAAAAGTGTTGAAATTGGCTTCGGGGGGAGTAGTAACTCTGGTCTGCAGAATCGCCTGGGTTTTTCTTTCTTGTCTATCCTCAGTTGAACTCCCGAACCTAAAGGAGGTTTCAGGGGATGTTATGCAAGAAGGAAGGAAATCAGATGGACTGTGTAGGGCTGGAAGTTGGAAAGAACTGATGTGGAGAGGAACAGGAGATACATTGAAGAAATAATTGAATTGCAGCTGAGATTTGAATCCAGGATGCACTTCATTTGGATAAGAAATGCAGAAGATACTCTCCATCATTCTCCTTCAACTGACTTCTGGTATTAAGGAAGTCTGTAGGTTCAGGAATATAAGTAAATATCATGTAACCTGTAAAAAAATTTCTGAAATGTGGAATTGCTCTGACAGAGACTGAACACAGAGATACACCAGCGGGCATTGACTTCATGGTCATAATAGAACTGTAATTCAAAGTAATCAGGTGCAGTTAAGGCTATCTGACTACATGGGTGTGTAGCTGATAGCCTACTTATGTGATTTCTAGATGGAAATTCCTATGTCCTGCTAGCTGATAAGACATGGGTCTTGTTAATGGTCTGTAGTTCTCTGCTCTTTTTCCACTTCTGCTTCTTTTTCCACTTTTTTTTTTCATATTTAATGTTATGTCTTTTAAGCTTCAAAACCAGCACAGCTTGTTTCACGTTTTATCTCAAAAAACCTATGTCTTGACTCTTTTTTTTTTTAATTTGTGCTATCTTCCCTTGCCTGACTGTCATTGAGAAGGTAAAGTGGAGTTCAGTGTCTGTTTATGGAAATGAAAATAGCCTTTGAAGTTAAATCCAGAGACTGATGTAGTCCTTTCACATGAGACTGAAAGTGACCAGTAGCAGGTGTAACGTAATGGGATTCTCTTCACAGATAATCACGGAATAAGGTGCATGTAAGTTTTTTGGGGKTTTTTTTTGTTTCTTTTTCTTTGCCAGTGATAGTGCTTGAGTTATTCTCTAAGGAAGAATGGTATATAAGCTTTCTTTAAAATATTCTGGCTAATGTGATTGGACATGCCTGGACATTTTTATAAATAAATAAATAAAAAAAGAAAGAAAAAAAGGTCTAGTCATTTTCTGATCCCTTTAGCATAATGTTTTCCTGTAATCATTCTGTTTGATTTCTACAGGCTAATTTTCCACTACATGTGAAAGCTGTTCCTKTTAAAGGCTTTGCAGTTTTGTGTCTCTCAAATTTCAGTGCAAGTCCTCTTGTTCTTGCTTTACAAAACAGGAGGTGTAGTAGCAGCYGGCTGATATGCTTTGTTCTGTTGATTGCTACATATGTGTGACTTGCTTCCTCTTAAATGTCTGTAAATTAAACAGTCCTAATCTTTTCAGCTTCTCCCTGCAAAGGAGTCTCTTTGCCTTTGATTGTTTTCATTGATCATCTCTAGTTTTCTTCCATTTTTGTTAATGTTTCTGAATAATTAACAAGATCTAACTGCACTAGTGGAGGTTTGTCATTGATGGATGTAATAGAATTCAATAGCGAAAATATCACAGTATTCTGTATATTCTTTCATTCATTATTCTCCCTTCTCTTTTTTTTTAAAGTGTGACAAAATGAGATACAATATTAATTAACAGTCCTGTTAATACAAAACTTAGAGTCCTGTGTTTTCCTCTGAATTGAGTCCTATTACAAGATTTAACAGCAGGATCTGTATCTCTTAAAACCTGTCACATGATGCTGTGTATTGATTTCCCTTATTAGCATCATTCTGCCTTAGAAGGGCAGGTAGTTTATTAGCACTATCTTCCTGCTTCAGGGTTCCTGTGAAAGCCTTGTACTATCAATGAAAGTAACATGAGCGTGTTGGCCTTATGGTGCCTTAGCTGCTGTCCGGAGTCTTGTTGCGTTGGGAAGTTCTTTAATTTGTGTTAATCGCTTTCTGTGCCTCTGTAGCTCGCTCTTCTCTGTGAAGGGTTATGCAGGCATAAAGGTCTCTGTGATCTTTCTTTCTCTGTGGCAGAGATTTCTTTGTCTGCTCTCCCTTTGAAAAAGCTTTTTGCTGATGGAGTGCTCTCCGTGCTTTCTCATCTGCTTTGAATGTCCTTAATTTGGTGAGACAGACTCTTAAAACTGGAGGAGGGTTATATTTAGGTTTTGTGCCTGGTACATGTGAGCACTGTGCTTGATTAGTTAAATTTTTTTTTTCCCTTTGCTGTCAGGTCTTACTTTAAAATTGAGTTCCTCTTGCTAGCCTGCCTGTGTTCTCCTCAGACCTGCTGCAGAGTGCTGGGGTATGGTTTCAAATCTTGCATTTGCGCAAATAAAAGATGATCAAAATAATACATAGGGCTTTGATTATATTCTGCATCTTTGGGGCACAATATTGGATGCATGAGCACAGAACTTGATATTCCTGATCTCTCAGTATAACTCTTACAAAGGCTCCCTGTGTCCCTTCCAAGAGTCCCTTAGCTGCATCGGGTTGCRGCATTGGGGTGGCAGGAAATCTGCAGTCCTGTTTGGGTGAGGTAGGCCAGTGCTCATCATGAAGACGAGGCAGAAAGCGTAATCCAGCCAGGGTGTGTTATTTTCTTCATGAAGTTATTTCAAAGAGACAGTATATTGCAGAGTGATTCTGTCAGTGAACATGCCTGGGTGAAGTCCTTTACAGGCTCTGAAAAGCCCCCTATTTTCCACTCATCTGGAGAACTTGAGGATGGACCTGTGGCTTGGCTCAGAAAGAGGAGTCTATCAGTGCTATGACCAGAAAGAAGTTCTGTGAGTGACTCTCAGAGTTCTTATGAGTCTCAGAAAGTGCTTTCATGTGTCTCCATCATGAGTGGATTCTGTAGCCCACATTACAGCACATCTCTTAATTGGTAGGAAATATGAAGAATTCATACCTGCGTCTCTCGAATGCAGCATTCTGGTTTACGGTGTCGGTGAGAAGTTTTCACGTTATTGGCTGTCTGCATTACTTTTGATTCACAGGGGCTGGTGTCACATTTTGTAGTTGGTAGCTGCACCACAGGACCTTTGTCTGTGCACGCTGTACCAAACATCAGGGCTGCAGTAATGCTCAATGATTCACATACATAGCAACCTTTGGCATTCTTCCCATCTAGAAGAGATGAGACATGGAGAAATCACATGCGCAAACACTAGATAATATAAGCTAGCATCTCATTTGGTARTTGCTTGTGTATTTTATTAATTTTTTTTAATTGAATTTCTAATTACAGAGTTCTGTCTGCTAGATGAACAGCAAGGAGGTTTTGAAAAAGAAAGCACAGAAGGCTCAACTTACCCCCATTCAGCACTATTCAGAGATGCTTTGTTTCTCTATCAGCCAGATGCTGTTGATAATGAGATGTACTCTGCAGCTAAAAACCTCATTCCCAGTGATGCTTCTTTAAGTGTATTGAAACAAGGTATTACCAGGAATGCTTTATGTGATTACATTACAGTGAGTTAAGCAACATGATAGGAGGAAATAATCTGGTACAAAGTACATAAGAAATTATGTTAGTTCATTTTAATAGCCCTTATCAGGAACTCTTGGGGGAATGCACTGAAAGAATAGAAAAATTTACTTCTGCAATAGGTATATACTGTGGACTGTTCCCTAGGAACATCCTGAATCCCTTTGTCATAAATATGATCTTACAAAATCRGGTTTTTATGCCAGTTTTGTTATGTTCTAGATGAGCTCTATAAGATTAATGATGATTTATGCTTTCATTCAGAAACGGTCACTGAAAATATTTTTTCGTAATTTGGAAAATACTCTTAGTAAAGCTTCTGAGTTAAAGGTTATTTTAAGTCTCAAAAATTACAAAGACATCTCCCCCGCCTTCACTTAGACTCATCATTTTCTGAGAAGCTTTTATAGAAATCTTYGGTATCAACTAAGGCTGACGAAATTAAAATGTGATTTAAGTGGAAGTTTCCAAATTGGTATAATGAGCCAGGCACAACCTGTTTATTGTAGGGATGTGGAAGGAAGGAAGGGGCAGGATTGTCACCAGAGGAGTGAAAAGGAATGAAAAAAGGGAAAACAGATCAAGGCCTCAGAACACACTTTACTTTTCATCAGTTCTTGGTAGATTTCTTACAGCTGTTTCTAACGATGAACATCACTTTTGTTACCTCTAAATTTCACCTTTTGTTCATGGTTGTTCAATAGACTAACTGTGACCAAAATAGATAACTGTTGTCCTGAAATAAATTCTGTCATTCTCCAATGTAGGCTTGTTTGAAAGGGATAACTGTGTCTCCATGTGTATATAAAAAACACTTACTTGTGAAAGAATGGTATGCCACTGTGTTGTTTTTTGTTTTAGCTTGACATGCCTTTGTGCCTTTCTTGCTTAAAAGGCTTGGAGGTTTCTTTTACTTAATTAACTTGAACTGTCTCTTGGAAAAAAACCTAAAAAAAAATTGTTTCTACTGAAGCAATTTAACGTAGGTTTCCTCTTCTGTTATTTGTATAGACAGTCATACAAGTGCGTCAGGTACAAAAAATATCTGCCTGTGGCTGGGCTTTCCCCCCCCCCCCCCCCCCCCCAGTGAAGTAATTTTTAGATACAAAAGGCATCCTTAAAGAGAGCGTGTTTCTTGATCAGAGTGACATGAGGGAAAATTTCTTTTAAGCAAGGTTAAGAACGCTTGCATGCCCGTATTTTTGGAATGTAGAAAAACACATTCCAACTTTCCAGTTCACAGTATTGACTTGAAAACTTGTTTTCTTTTAGCAAAGTGGTAATTTGATGTCATAAAMCATTTTGGTTTAGTGTCATAATTGAATTGTGGGGAAAGAAGTGCAGTGAACTCTCTTGTGCTTCTGTTGTGTGTATTTTAATGGATTCAATATTTCAGTCAAGAAGAGATGTTTGTCCTGATTTTTGTAATAATAATTAGGTAAGGGGTGAAGAGTTGTAATTCCTTGATGCACCTGATGAAATACGAGGACAATAACAACTTAGGATCACAATAGGAACTTTTAATTCTGTGTGTGGACTCATACCATTGACTTTGTAATTCATATTAACCACAGAAGTAAAGTTATGAGCAGAACTCTTCATTCTGCCTTATAAATGAACATTTTCTGGAAATGAACTTTAAAGTGAGAAACTTAATATATGGTTAGTTCAGTTAACATTAAAACATTAAAGTACCAAAAGTACTGAACACCGAATGTTGATCCTTGGTAGCTGTTCCTCTTTCTTARAATTTTCACTAATGCTTCATTGGCTCATTAAGGAAATATAATCAGATGTGTTCCAGCTTTGCATTATAACTTGTGCTGATGGAAATCAGGATGTCAAGATGTGGTGATAAATGAGATTATGAAATGCATAGCAAAAATGTTAACTGTTTTTACTGGCATTTGTGTAGAAATGCTTAGTTTTATGTTTTACTGCTTTCTTGGGAAAGATCTGTCACGGCTGAAGACTCAGTTCCAGCCCTTTGTGAAGCTGCCGGAAGACAAGCAAAGAGCTTTATATAAAACCCTTTGTGAACTCTTGCTCCATGAAGAAATGGTAACTGCCCTGGAGGACGTGGTAAGATGAAGAATCTTTTGCTTGCTTCCTAAAAGCAATTTYGGAATAGAGCTACCATTCTCTTTTGCTTGAACTTTTCTCTTTTCAATAAATTTTACTTATTCTTTTGCTTCCAGTTAGATGATATCTGCACAGGAGACAAGCCAGATCTGAAGGAGTTAAAACCTGCACAACAACGAGACCTCATTGACTTCTTGCAGCTCTTAGGGTGCAGTTTACAGAGTGMGCCCTTGTTACAGAAATGTCAGCCTCAGGATGAAGAACTCCTCTCAGCTGCTCACCTCCTCATCAGTGCCATCTCTGGTATGTTGTGAATGAAGAGAAGAGCCCTTTTTCTTTATTTTCCTTTTAGAAGCTCCCTCTGTGTTAAAGCGTTTATGGCTCTTTTTGAGCAGTTGGTGAGATGAGTTGAACATAATTTGTTCTGTTCCTTTTTATAAGTTTGCTATACCATGCTTAGCATTCCTGGCTGTGAATTAAATTGAGCCCTCAATCACTGACAGATTTTCCTTGTAAAACACACATTCCCCCAAGATTGCTCAACTCTACTTTGTACTGAATGTAGGCATYTCCAGTTTGGCAAGCTGATTTCTGTTCTTACTGCGTACCAGAGTTCTTCCCACCTAAATGCTGAGAATTACAAATTAGGTGTTGTCTTCTGTGTAACAGCGTATATTGTTGAGGTGCAAACTATATTTAGCAAAAATGAATTTAACATAGAGGGTTGTTKTGCAGCTGCTGAAAAAGGAGATTAAACATAAATGTCAAACAAATGCCATCCTCACAATCTAGTTGGCACCACAGTGTTAATTAAAAGCTACCTGCAAAGTCCAAGACAGACTTTCCTGGCTTTTTCTCCTCTCTCTCATATATAAAGAATTTCCTAACATTAAGATAACGAAGGGAAGTCCAGTGTGGTGTCAGCTGGATGTGGCACTGTGCAGCAAAATGTCAGTGTGCATCCATATACACACAGTACCCAGGTAGGAAAGCTTAACTCATTTGTGGAGACAGAAGAGAAATAGAGAACAGAAACCTGCTGATGTGGTAACWCTTGTCAGATGCGATTAACAGCAGGACGCAGTTAATTGAGTGTGTTACATTATCACCTGTTTTTGGACATGTCTGCTGCTAAYGTCCAGGTGTAAATGTAGCTGGATCAAGAATCAAAAGCTGTTTTATGCCTGTTGCTTCTATTAGGAATTACAGGAGTTACAGAGTTGAAGGGCACCGCAGGGATCATTCAGTCCRTCTGCCTGCCCCAAGGCAGTCTCAGCTATGTCATTCCTCTCAAATTGTGTTTTTGCTGAAGTCGGCATCTCATATAGATTTTGAGAGCAGAGGTTCTTGTTTTATTCAAGGCCTAAATCATTCATCCAGCCTGCAGACTCGGGGTGAAACACTGGGGAGATACTTAGGGAGTGGACAAGAATGATGGGGAGGAAATCCCCTTTCCTACGAGCTGCCTTTTCTCAAGGGCAGGGATAGTCAGTGTGGGGCTTGTATSCATCGTCCATCCCATTTTATTCTGCGCTTGGGGAAGCAGGCAGGAAAGGGCTGGATCAGCCTCTTCCAAATGTCCAACAGAGCACCTGTGACAACTGTCCTCAGCATTGAATTGCTTTGGTCTCCAGCATCCATTTCACGAGGTGCTGTACCTGCCGGTGGGCCTCAAAAATGCAGCTTGTCTGACTTTGCTCAGCAGGAGAACCCTGTAACAGAGCTCACAGTGAAGAAAGTCTCCTTTCCAGCAGCCAGCCTCGTGCAGTGTTCACTGGAAGCAATTTTTCCCTTTTAATCTTTCCTTCACAGAGCTGTCTGATTACACTCTTGTCCTGCTGCATGCCTGCTGTGATCTTCAGGTTGTTCCAGCATTGTGTTTTTTGGTGAGTAATCAAAATGTGACTGTGTAGCATGTGGGCCCCAGCAGCAGTAATCACTGTGTTCTCTGCCTTACTGYTTTTCTCACCCAATAAAGATGTCAAGCTCCAGCACGAATTTCAGCTGTAGGCATTGCTTAGGCAAGGTCAGAGTCTGACAGTGGCAAACAATGCAGGTAATTTACTGCAGGTGGATACCTAACCTCTAAAACATTTCTGTATTTGGGAGATTCCATGGGCTGTGAGCAAAAGAAAATTCAAACTCAAATTTTCATTTACTAATAGTCTCACTAGCCCATTTTAAAGTCTCAGTAACAGTAATTGCCTGCCCTTGGGAAACAGAAATTTCACTTTGATAGCAGCAGGGCTTGGGCCTTGGCAAATTCTGAAGTTCCAAAACTCTGAGGCCATTCATTAAAACTGCTGAAGGAATGGGGCAGGGCTGCCATTGCCTATGAACTTCTTTTAAGCTCGCTGACAAAAATAACAGTAAAAACGTTTAAATATGTAGGGGCAAGGGGAATGCTATTGTTTCCTCAGAGTAAGAGTGAGACTTAAGTGTGATCTGCAGTGAGAGAAGTTGGACTGGGCAAAAGGACGCAGTAGGAGAGATGTTTCTCCTTTAAAGGTGCCGTAGAGCTTTGGTTCTGGATGAGCACATTGTACTTGTCAAGGCTAATAGTAAAGGAATCTGGCCCTTTTGCTGCTGCCTTGTAAGCTCTCCAGTGGTTTTGGAAGAAGGAACTGAGCTATGTGATGGCAGGAACAGCACTGCTTGGAAAACCTTTTTAATGTCTCTGTCTTTCGCTGTCTCTCATAAATACAGCCTAACATCGCTTCAGCTGATGGCACCTTGGCGCTGAGCAGTCCTTTGGTGGCTACTCTCACTGACAGACGAAGATTTGATGTCGTGCAAAGGCTGTTTGCTTCATCAAAGATTAATTTGGAAATGACAGAGTCTACTGCAAAAGCTGTAACTATGAAAGAACCTAGATTCTTCCCACTTGTTCTTTATGTTGCCTTGTATGGATTTTATGCTTTAGGTGGGAATGTATAGGAGCTCTGCTGAGTATCCAGTTACTGCTCTGGCCTGTTCTTTCTTCTGTAGCCCTGCAGTGTAGTATTGGTGTTTGAGCTGGCAGCAGAGCCACTCGGTTGAATATTTATGGCAGTCCAGCCAGGGCTTGTGGAGGTCAGGGTGGACTCGCATGCCTGGGGTGAGCACTCTGCGCTGCCATCAGGTGTGCTGCTGCTCTGCAGTTTCACTAACGTATGTCTGCAGTGGAAAATACATAAATAAGGGATGAAGGGGAGGGAAAAAGAAGACAAGCCTGGAACAGAAATTGAACATAGCAGTAGAAGCCTGATTGCTTGCATTAATATGCGTGGGAGAAAACTGCAAAGTACAGACTGCTTTTTGTAAGCAAGCAAACAGGCAGGCTGTGGAAATCCAGGGTTCTGCAACGCAGTAAATTGTTTTGCTCGTTTAAGACTTGGTGTGCAGAATGCCTTCGCTCTGGAGCAAGTAGAATGGAGGGCTCTCAAAGAGGTACTTGATTAGGTTTTCATTTATTAAGTGCAGTTTGGCTTTACGGATGTGAACCGCACACTGCAGGCAATAAAAAACCCTCTTTTTCAAAAACTAAGACCACCTTAGGGATTTATGTCTCTGTACAGCATTTCTGTTTTCTAATAAGTTTTTACTCACCTTAGCAAGTTTCAGCTGTTTAAATTGCATTCTGAACTTTCTCTTTGAGGCTCAGTGATGCCTTTTGGTGTGTGCACATGAAATGTCCCTGCCGCACTCCACAAAAATGATCATTTTACCCATATGACATTTTAAGTGCAGATGACTTGCTTGTTTCTTTGACTAACAGCAAAGTGTTAGTAAAGCACTTTGTGTTTTGAACTATTCTGCCTTTTTTTCGTCGTAATTTTTTGCAATTATGTGGATGGGACAGAAGTGCAGCAGAGATCACTGTAAAGATGGGCTTGGGAAAATGATGTTGCAGGTAAGTGGAATATCAGTGCTTTCAGATAAGACTGTGAGGTGGCTGACAGACAAACAAGCAGGCACCTGGGGGGAGGGCGGGCGGTGATCAGTAACCAGGCCCTGAAGCTTAGCTAGTGGGTGGGTGTCCGGAGTTCAGTTTTCTGCTCTGTTCCCAGACGGTCTTGAGCAGATTGTCTAAGAGGTCTTTAAAAACTCATGTCAGTTAAGCTTGCCCTGAGGAAGTAGACTTTGTAGGGAAGCACCAAAGTGGTACCTTTCCATACCCCGAGAGCGCAGGATAGCCTTGCACACTGAGCCGTTGGCGTTTCTGTGTCTCATCTGTTAAACGAAGTTGATGGTGTTGCCTGAACCTTGCACTGGTGTATATGGAAATGTGCTTTAGGAGGATGGAAG
The DNA here is from genome assembly GCA_030449065.1 of Oceanodroma leucorhoa. Classification (NCBI taxonomy): domain Eukaryota; kingdom Metazoa; phylum Chordata; class Aves; order Procellariiformes; genus Oceanodroma; species Oceanodroma leucorhoa. The sequence continues at coordinate 4,343,564 of JASVER010000033.1, read as the reverse complement.
CATGTTACTCTGCTTCTGGGAGTGATGTGTGTTTGTAAATGGGAAAGTCGTCTTCTGCCAATCACTACTCAAAAGTTGCCTCTGTAACTAACTAATTAATTTATCAAAACTTTCTATTAAATGTTATGTCAAAACAACAGAATAACTTATAACCTCATGCATGTAATTTCCATTGTTCTTTTTTTTTGGGATTCCAGTCATTCCCTTGGCCTTGAAAGATGGTGCACACAGATGTCAAGTAGATATGTGGGCATCCATGTAGTGCCGCTGTCCGTGTGCTCTGATCTTCCTTACAGAGTTTTGGTGTAAGCCCGATGTGCACTATATTGCATAACTGCTCTCAGGCTGTGCACGCTGTGTCCTACATGTAGGAGAGGGGGATTTGTTTAAAGGGGGGGGGGGAAACCCTAGGTGTTCTATAGAAACATGAAAAAAAGAAAAGGTTTTGTTTGTTTGCTGCTATTTTGCTTTCAGATGTAGATCAGTCTTTTGCTTCAGCTAAAGCCACTGAACAGGTTCAGGCTGAGGAGTATAAAGGTTGATGACAAAGCCAAGGCGAGGGCACCCGAGGGGCCGGCAGCGTTTGTGGTACCGGGGAGCCCGAGCGGCTTCACAACTTGCCTGCCAGTAACTGCGGCCAAGGAGGGTGAAGGCACTGTGCTCCCTTACGGAGTCCTGCTGCTCGTCACCCTCCGACAGATGGGAACTCGGGGAAATGCTGCATGAGGCACCACCATTGCGGGCCGCGTCTGTGTGCGGTACCTCACCTCCCGCACAGGCCTAGCACCCGTGCCCTGCGCCTGCAGCGGGAGCAGGGGAGGGGGCAGATGCCCGGGAAGGAGGGGCCGCGGGGGCAGCAGCACCAGGGCTCTGCTCAGGGGGGCAGAGGCAGGAGCCAGGGCGGCCTCGGACTCACACGACATGAGAGACACTGGGGCAAACGGTGACGTGCTCCAGAGACCCGAGACTTCCTGCCGCTTCCTGCCAGTCATGAAGATCGCTTGGGTCCCGCGGCTCCTCGCCTCATCTGCTGCCATGCTTTTAGGATTTGATCGGTGTGTCTGCAGCAGCCACTGACCGCGCTTCAGTCTTGGCTTTGTCCTTTCATGTGCTCTTCGGGGAGGGATTTCCCAGCTTTCCTCCACTTGGCAGCACTTCTGTGACCACAGAAGCACCTCCAGACCAGCAGGTAGCCTCGGAGGGCCTTCTTAAAGCTGAGTGAGCAGCACAAGCAGGGAAAAAAAAGAAACACTAAGGCAGTTTATATGTTCATCATTTTCCCCCCCCCAGCTCCTTCTTCCACACTCTTGAAAGCAGGATCCTTATGCACATTAATATTAAAAATAGCTCACACTGGGGATATACGAAGATCCAAGGGAACAGCAGAAGCAATATGTCTCTCCAAGTAACTCTTGTCGTCCTGCCCTTCGTTAGCTAAATGAGGATAGCCTCTTCAGAGACCCAGCCTCGGCTGCACTGATCCAAATTAATTCAGAATCCACTTTAGAAGAGCTGCATGTGCATCCACTACATATTGGATAACACAGCGATTTCTTGTGCCAGGCTGGCCGCATACAGAAAATGCTTTTTCAAGGTTAGATGGAATCTTGCCTAGGAAACAGAGGTGGTAAAAGGGCTGTAGGGTCCTTCAGAGAAGATTGGAGCTTGTCTCATAAAAGGTTTGACTTCACACCCAGACTTCCTTCCGCATTCCCCAGGAGGAAGGGGGGAGAAACCACACCTTTGCGATTCAGCATGAGGTCGGGCCCAGGGCAGGTGAGGCCCGCAGCCCCTTCTCAAGGGGCACGCGCTATCTCCAGAGGCCAGCAGGCTCAGCCTTGCTGTCGGTAACCAGCTGCAGTCCCGAGTCCCTTGGGCGTTTGCACGCTGGCTGATTACATACAGCCTGGGCCCAGGAGAGTGACTCCCTTAGTGCTGCAGCGCTCAGAAGGAGCCCAAATTCAGCAATGACATTTATAGAGGATGGGTGAAGAGGCCCCAGGAGCTCTGTACATTGAATGGGGATTTGGGGCATTCAGGAACATCAAGCTACACGAGCAACTGAAACATTCCCTTTCTGAACTTCGAGTGCTAAACAGGGCCCAAACGCTACAGCAGCGGTGCACGTGTGCCTGTGAGGCCTGCTGCGCTTAACGAACCAACGCCCAGTCTGTGCAGATGCGTTGGTCAGAGCAGTATTTGGTACTAGCACGCCAACACATTTGTGTACTAGCAGGAAATACTTAGTGTGCTAATATGGAGCCAGTTGTCAGCAGTAAAGGATTAGGTAAAGATAAAAGGCAGATGTGTACAGATTGCTTCTTGATGGCTTCCTTATTTGGCTAAAATTCAGAGTATGACCCCAAAAAAATCAGAAAAAAGCTAATTACATTTTTTCAATATTAAATCTTTATTATATACAAAAATATTTTGTTGGGAATTAACAGAATTTCACAATTTGTACATTAACATTTTTATGTTTGGCTGTGTTTATTGTGAAAATATTAGCTGTGAAAAAGACAATGGGGGTTTTAGAAAACAAGTCACAATTTAAAAATGTCCTATGTATTAGCTGACTTTATCAATATGAAGTCAGAATGCTAACAAGTCCCATTTCCTAGCCTGGCTCYACAGAATTGTATTCAAACAACAATTAGGTACTAAATCATCCTCAGGTTTACATTAGAAAGTTTAGGTAATAGTTAAGATTTTTTTTGTAGGATGTTTTCAGCTAAAGAAAGTATTTTTTCTACAGGAGAGCAGTTTTTAAAGTTTTACAAATGTCAAATCCAGTTTAATTTAATATGCTGTAGAAGAAAAACAAAAACATATGAGAGCTTCCAACAGGCAAAACCAGTTGTTGTAAGAAGAAGCAAGGTAAGGAAATGCACGGTGACAGACTTCTAATACACATTTAAATCCAAACCCTTCAAGATTTTGCAGTTCTTAGCCCAGCTTGGGGTGGGAGAGCGGCAAACTTTCTTGTATTTTAAAACCTAAGGAAGTGGTCCCCCTTTTTACACCACAGGACACGAATGTTACACACAGGCAATACATGATGAGGGAGGGGAAGGAATGCTCAACATGCGTTTTTAAAGGGGGAAAAAAATACATTTCAACGGTTATCTCCGTATATAATTGTGTACAAGACCTAAACCAACAAAAATCAGTCAAAAAAAATTTTTTTTGTAGCCAAGAATTTTGCTGCCGCCCCCAGAACTGTACAAAGCAGTGCCGTTCATTTTGCTCTACACTGTGTATCATGTAAGAGGTCAGTATCGGAGAAGTTACTTGGGTTTTTGGAAGAGGTTTTATTGTATTCTAGGTAAATGTTGGCTACTTACGGAGTAATACTTGGATCAGCCATGAGGACAGCCAAACTTGAATGGACCTAATGACATTAAAAGGAAAAGGATAAAATAGGAGAAAGTGTTTCCAGGACTACTTCAACTATGTTAGCCTGGCAGGTTGGTCAGTAAGTATTCCGCATCCAACCACTGCCTTGGCAGCAAAACGAACTCCGTACCCAACTAGCACGAGAAAGGGTTAAAAATATTGAGAACAAAATTCACATTTATTTAAGTGTAATTTATTCTATAAAATACAAATACTGCTGAGACCCTACTTAAAAAAAAATTCTATTTGGAGGTGAAACTGCTTAACAGCCTTCACCAAGCTGGAGTTTGTTTTTAAGCCTGTACAGGTGAATTCCAGCTGCAGTACCAGCAACTGAACTGAGAATTCAGCAGTTTAACGTGACAGTTTGTGGAATTCTCCACCATGGAGAATTCAGGTAGATTAGCAGATACTGTCTGAATTACTTGCAGCATTTACTGCTAAGTTTTATTTACTTATTTATATGTTTGTGTGTGTGTGCACACATCAGTGCACTTTTAGTATGTTTGAAAGCCAAAGCTGCCTCTGAAAATTGGTTATTTTACAACTCTTCCCCCCCCCCCCTTTTTTTTTTAAAGTATCTATCTGTCTTGGGACTGAAAACAGTAAGTCATACGAGTCTTAAATACTGATGCTTATATTGACCACTAGTTCCTCTACAAGACACAAGTTGAGAATCCCAGACAATTCCCATCAGTAAGCTTGTTAAAAATACATGAAATCCAAGAAGGGCAGGCCAAAAAAACAAACCCAGAAAAAAAAAAAAAAAAAAAAAAAAAATGGGGCCAGGACTTCACTTCACCACCTTCAGTAATGATGGTCCACCAGAGAAAGCAAATGAAAGTACCTGTAACTACAGAAATCCTTTTAATGGCCCAAGAGAGGTTTTGTGTAGGGACTGACTGCGGGAGTGGGGTTTAAGGCAAGAGGCCTAGCAGACTATCCAGTAACGACTACCTAGACAGCAATAAATTGGTTTCTCACCACTTTTGCAAAAGTAGTATCATGAAGTTTGGCACTAACAATACGGTACTTTAACTCTTCAGAATTTGGGTGAGGCAGGAAACCCTACATGAAGCAAACAGTCCATATACATTTGCATGATAGATGCAACAGACCTCCACCTGTAGTTCGTCTTCAAGCTGTACCTACAGGCACAACGAGTGACAGGGAAATCAATCTACTGCAGTAGGCACTATAGATGTATTGAGAAACAGCATCTGCCTCAAAGTTCAGTCTGAATGAAGAAGCAGGATCGATGAAGACTGGATGGGAAACCAAGGAACAGGTAAAGGAAGTTTGAATTTGTTTGTGTTCACTAGAATAGCTCGTGTAAAGATGGGTAATAACCCACATCTGTTTTCTGGAGTGGTGCTCTACTTGATCATTCTCCACTGGTCCTTAAGCATAGCAGAGAGGCAAGCTCGGCTCCAAAGGATACCCAGCCAGGAATTTTCTGTGTTTAAAAGAGAAAAAGGTTTCCTATTTCTTACCTGAATCACCCTCTTCAAAACAAACAAAAACCAGATGACTTCCTGAACGCTGAGCTGCAGGCAATTGGTACTGCAAGTCATTTAGGTCTGATTTGAGAAGAGTTAGAATTGTACAGAGGACTGGGAAGAAGTGTCACATTTTGAGCCTACCCAAGATACGACAGTTTATATAAACACAGATTCAAAAGTGATGAGCTGATCTGCCATCCTGCTCCACAAAGCTTTGTACGGCTAAGTACACAGAGCCGCACCGATCGGAGAACACGGCGCAAGTTAACGATACTGCATTGGTTATAAATTTGATTTCCCTTGCCTGTGGTTCTGCTCCAGTTTTACTTTCATTTTATATTTGCAGAACATTTTGAAAGACCTTTATAAATCTACACAAAATAACATATCCCATTATAATTATCCCACTAAACTTTAATTGACTGCATCTTGTCACATGATGTAGAACTTAAAGTAGACCTGCTACTGTAGTATTTAGAGACAGCAAGGTAAACACTTTGGTACACATGCCCCAAAGTATTTACATTAAAGTTGAGATTGGTGCACACTTAAGGGAATTTTTGGTGCATTTAAGGAAATAACTTACGGATCTTGGCATACTGACTGTACTTTTTTGTGTAACTTCTCATTCACAGGGCAACTACAATGCTTCTTCTATACGTCTCTATATGTACAGAATTTTACAGCACCTCATGCACTGTCCAAAACAGAAATTACAGATAAATATAGAATTTTTAGATTGAAATATCTGCATATTTAGAAAAATATACATTAGTAAACACAATAAACCAGGTAGAGATGTGTACCAGTTCTAAAGTCTCACATGCAGGTACATTTCTGGATTAAGTCATGGTAGCTTAGTAATGTGATAGCAGATGTGAGCATTTTTTGTTTTACCATCCACATACGTACATATACACAGACAACTATTTGATAATTTACTTTTCTAAACTACTTAAATATTTATCTTGTGATACATCATACCACATATCTTAAACATTTAGCAGCATCTTCACCTCGCTCAGACACACCTATTGCTATCATTAACAGTCAATGTAAAAAGTTTTCCTGTTAGTATCTGGAAAATGAATGTTTAGTACAGAATGAGATACATGAAATCCTAGTTATTTTAACTCCTCCAAAATACTTCAAACAGCTGTTATATGAAATATTTTCACTTGCTCAAAACTAGCCTTTCGTAGTGTCTTTCTCCCCTAACTGCACAATGCACAGGTCTCTATCTAACATCGGATCTAGCACACCCTGACAGGTAGAGACCATTACTGCTGTATATATGACTGAAACGGCACCACCATTCTAAGAACCTCCAAGAATACTCTTTTTTTTTAAAAAAGTAACTGTCATTCTCATTCTAGTCATCCTACCAGGTAGTGACAAACTAAACAGAATATCTGATGAAAATCTGATTTTGCTAAAAACCAAATCAAAACAAAACCCACCACCACAAAAATAAACCAATCCCTCTCCCCCCCCAACATTATATACCTGCCAATCTGAACTCTCAATTCTTCACATTTAATGAACAACTGCAAGGAGTGTGGTGTTTGGGTTCCCCCCCCTTACAACCTGCATGTGGACATCCAATTAAAACCTGCAGACACTTTGATACGATCTTTGCATGCAACCTAAGCAAGCCATCTTCTCGTATTGCTTCAGAATTGTACTTCTCGCTAGCATCCACATTAACACCACCAAAGGGTCAGCCACTCGGCTCCACTGTGCTAACTGCTTGACTTAAAAACACTGTGTGAACCTGTAGCGAAAACCAGAGCTTTAGGCTTTAACAAATACATGGCTATTTGGAGACTGCTAACTCAGGAGGCTCTTTTGACAGTATTCTCTCTGGGATGGAAACAGAAGGAGCAGAGGGGTTTTCCTGACTAAACGTTGGTGCCCATGTTTCATGTGTTTCATTTGGTTAAGTAAATTTATGGAAAAAAAAGATGAAAATAAGTGATATTTGCAATACAAAGTACTATGGTGTGGAAACTGAAGAATCTTCTCATTCCATTCATTGGGGAAGAGTGAGCTCAGTCCCCTTTTGGCATCACAAATAGAGTATTTTGTAACTCGTAATGAAAAGGCATCATATCTGTCCAGATAGCACATCTTATTTACAGCATATGTAGGTCTCCTATTACACAGTACACAAACACAGTTTAGTCACGTTCAGCATGTAGTGCCAATAGCAAATCATTAAAACAGTCAAGCAACGGCTCTGCTATCATTGCTGCTACATACAACACTCGATCCATTGCTCAAAGCAGCCTCTGAGCGATAGGATCACAGAACATGTCTCCTGGGAAAGAAAAATAAGTGTCTCATGCTGGTGCCACATTTAAAAGCTCTGCCAAACTTAAAACCAGAGAAAACACATCCTGAAAAGTATAACAATGAAACAAAGTAGTGGTACAAATTTTCCTTAGAGAATTTCAGTTCTCTCCAGAAGACTGAAATCTCAGTATTGAGACCCACAAAGATTACCTGTGCTATACACAGTTTCGACGTAACATTTTCCACATACAATGGGATCTCAAGCCCCCCCTGCCCCTTTCCCCCCACAACAACCAACTTCATATGCTTTTTAAAAGCATCAGTAGTATACTGGTGTTTTGAGGTTTTTTTGAGACTTACACTTTTCCTATACTGCATCAACTCCATTTTTCTTTTCCCTGTGCACACAAAAGTCTTTGAAAGCCCCAGGAAGCAATACTGTTTTACAGTGTCTCAGCCTCTTTTCCTTCAGAAATAGTTCTGAGGAAGTTGCCTTTCAATAGCATTCCGTGTCACACTTTGGTGTTGAAAAAGAATTCAGTAGCCAGATGGAAGAGAAATTAAACAAATAGATGACTTCAGTTTGGACACCTAATCTAGCAAGTGATGGTGAATGTTACTATATACAACAGCTGACATTGTAATATAAAATATGGTCACAAAAAGAGCTAGTCTTAGTGACAAGCTGTATTTTCATTTTGTTCTTCTTAAGCAGAAATTTACAACAGCATAAGTTTTGATTGATGAACTTGAACTAATACGAATTATATCAATGAGCCTACTAAGGGGAGAACTGTCACTAAACAAAAGGAAATACGTTGTAGAACAAAAAAGTATAAACAACGTTGCTTTTTAGCAGTAAGCTTCCAATTCACAAGCTATCTAATGAAAAATGCAATTAAAAACAAGGTAACAAAAAGCACAGAAATTCCATTATATCACACATAAAAATACAACAAATATTCACACAAAAATATTCAAAAAGATAATATAGAACCCAGTTAGATCTCACGGGAGATTAAGCCACAGATCACTATAAAAATATCGAACAATGTCCTAAGAAAAGAAAATGCCTTTTTTTTTTTTAAAAAGCAATGTGTTTTCACAAGTGTGAATAAATAGTCCTAAACATTAAGTGTCACTGTACAAGGCTCCAAGTTACCAGGTTCTCCCTCAGGCTACTTCACCGTTATTCAAATTGCACTGAATTACCTTGCGTACAAGCTTTCTAAAGTCAGTACTTCAACTATATTAGGCTAACAGGTTGGGTCCCAAGAACAGCCTAATCAGCAGCTTGCAAGGTATTGCTTTACGTTATTTCAAGAGACACATATAAGGAAACCTACACAATAGTTGTCTAAATCAAGGGACATCTAGAATTTATGAAACATCAAGAATGCACCAACGTTAAGCCAAAAGAAGCTGGAGCAATGGAGCTGTGTGTTGGTTGCTGCTTTTAATATTTAAAATTCTGCCCCCATGAAATTATTATTTTTTTAAGGAAGAAAAAAAAAAACAAACCAAAGGAAATAGTATTCTTTCCTAATAAGAGCTATAGACTTTTGACCAGTTAAACACTGACATTAACAAGTTTTACAAAAATTGTTTCAAGTATCCTTTTTTTAATCACAGTGAAAATGTAAGACCAAGATGTAAGTGTTGAAGTGAATGACTGAAAGTGAATGACTTTCTTAGATGAAAAAGGCAAAGGTACTAAATCAAAACATATAAAAATGCTTAAACGCATTTCCTTTATGTGATATGAATAGAAAGGTTATCTGTAAAAAGTTAGAAAAATTAAAATAAATTACATATTTAAGTACACTTTCCCTTCAACATTCTTATAAAAATTCAGAATAGTGTACTTTTGAATATACACAGAGTAAAAATGCACAGGTGCCGTAGGTTATCGTCGGTATCTACACAACGTCACATTAGCATACTTGCTGCAGTTGATTTTATTTGTTACTTAAGCTCCTCTTGAGAAATCTCAATATACCCAGCTAATTGGGACCCACTGTGGTTCCAGCCTCAGTCTCTCGATAGCTGTCTGTAGCTTCTCAAAGGCTTTGTCCAGGTTGTCATTTACAATGGTCAGATCAAAATAGTGGTTGTACGCTCTCTGGATCCGTGCGCTTTCATCCACTGTTTTTTTCAAATCAGTGTCCTGTTGAAGAGATTTTAAAGATTACTAGGAACATAAGACTTGGCAAATCTTTATAAATACAGAAGAAGTAGCCCTTCGTTACATACTGTAACTGACTGTTTAAAGCTATATACAGAATATATTTAAAAAAAATAATGAAAATTTTCATTTATAGTAAATCTACACAGAACTTAAGCTAAAATGCATTGAAAGGGCTGAAAATGTTATGACCTGTGCCAATAATGTTAAATATGGCAACCAAATGTTTACAAATCTTGCAATTTTTAAGAAAGTCAATAGGAGCACATGAACTTGGGCTGGTATGCACAACAGGCAGTTAATCATTTTGTATCTGCAACTGACAATCCAATCAGAATAAAATTCATGCTTTAGGAAGGGCTGAGTCAATCAGTTATGTAAATATATTTGTGTCCTTTTTTATTTCCACAGAAAGCACCAAAAAATCCAAGAACTTAAATTAGTATGAAATGAAAGACAATGGAAGATACATTTCTAGTACAATAAAGCTCTAGAATACCTTATTGCTTTTAGAGGCTACATTTCAGCCTTGCTCACCTGACATCAGTTCCTCATTTGTAAACTACTGTTGCATTATTTTAGTTCTGACATGAGCTGCAAAATACGCAGGAAATTTATATTCCTACATTATGAAGCCTTCATAAAGTGCTGCCACTGAGCATGTTTTTATGTTTCATTAGTCCTGCGTTCTTAGAAATTCCTCTCCACTTTTGCACAAAAGCAATTTTTTTGTAAGCAGTTGTGAGATTGTCCCCTTGACAATATTTTAGTATTTTCAAGTCCTGATACAGTTGTAAATACAAAAGCCAAAATGAAAAATTAAGTTTCTCAATAGCCTTTCCCTCACAGTAAATGAAGGAGACAAGCAAATGTAGCACCACAAGAGCCAGAATGGAATGGCTTAGGATGCTAGAAATAATGTAGACAGACCCACTAGCAAGCAGAACATAATACTTTAAATGACATTTGTTTTTCATTTGTTCAGGAAGTACAAGAATATAAAATGGGAAATCATACTCTTTATATACATGTGTACAGATATGATTTAGAATCTGTAAAGACAGATAAATGTGTATTTTAAATGTAACTATCCTCTTTATTATTCATAAGGTCAAGTAAAACAAAGGCAAGGATGTCCATTAGGGAATCAAATACTAGGAAGTGCAGGAAATTATTTTTATACCTGTCTGGACAGTTTTAATCTTACCTTCTTGTATATGCATCACAAAATTCAGGGTTCATTTGGGGCAGGGTGGAGGAAAGGCAGAGCACTCACAGAGATATTAGAATCTATAATAATCAGAATCCAGAACTAGGACTGGACAGTCTCTTACATGGTTAAGAGAATGGGATCTCACAGGTTTGAAAACAAAACAAAAAAACCCTAAAAATCCTATATTCATTTAGTGGAAATTAACCCATCTCCCATTTTAAGGCTTTGAATGTCCCGACAGCATTATACAAGACACTGCTACTACCTAAGCTGCAGCACTACCGTGAGTTGTCAGCAAACCATGGCTTTTCTCAGATGGGGAAGCTGTGCTGCTGAACACAGAGGACAGTTTTCTTAACTGCTCAATCTGGGTTTTTTGCTTTGGTCCTGCAGTTGGAAAAGTTTGTGCCCATATAGAATATTTATAATTTGCTGTGCTGGAGGAAGCATGTCTCATTTCCCTCTGCTACACACTGTGTCTCAGAAAAGGAGAGAAGAGCTAATGAATAAAATGTGCCATTTTGCTTTACATGACAAATCCAAGGAACTTCAGGGGAAAAGAAGCTGTTCAACACTTCTTATTCTGGCAGCTCCCAGCCATTCTAAGTGCAGCATGTGCTGGTGCAGCAGTGGGAACAAGGCCTAGTTGCAGTCTGTTGTTGGTTGGTTTTTGGGTTTTTTTTGTTTTGTGTTTTTTTTTGTTTTTGTTTTTTTTATAACCTCTATTATAAGACAAGCCTGAACAAAACTTTTTTGGGGGAGAGGTGGGGAAAATGAAGGAAAGACATTTACTTAGAAGAACAATTCCCACCATCAGATATCTACCATTTGGTGCAAATAATCAAAGGTGACACTTCCCAAAGAACACATTACAAGCAATTTTTGTAATCAACACTTCTCTGTAAGAGGTCTATTTTTATGAAAGAAGCAATCTGCCTTATACATAGTACTTGATTAACTTCTACTGAGTAATCAGCAAAAGTCTTGCCTAACTTTTCTTAGAGACATTACTTTCAAAACAAATTTCATCTAAAATGAAAGGTAAAAAAAAAAAATCTAAGAACATCCTGTTCAAAGCAAATTAAATACGAAATAATCTGCTCACAGTGAGAAGTTTGGTTGTAATTCCAGCATCTACCACAGCCTTGTGCATAGCACGCAAAGTCTCCAACTCTGGAGCAGCAATAAACACTACATAGGGCATGAATTCTGAAGTCCTCAGTATTTTCAGGGCCTAGAAGCAAAGAAAAAGAAAAAAACCCTAAGTTTGAGAATGACTCACCACATGTCCCCATTACTTAAGGGGCATTGCAAAACTAGTCTGTTATAATGGGCAGAAACACATAAGTGAAGATTCTTATTTCTATTTTAGAAACTCCTACACTGCCTTTTGAAATGCTCAACATCATTCTTTCCTTGGCTAAGAAGGTTATTTACTACTCTGCAAGACTCCTCTTCCATGCAGAATCTAAATTGGTTTTTCCATCTTTCCAACTCATTCCAACTAAGTGCCACAAATGAAAGAATCCAGTTGATACTGTAATCTTTAAACCAGATAAGAAGCCTTCAAATGTAAAGGCATACCTCTTCAACATTATAGTCCTACACTTGTAGTGTAATGTTATAAATGATATACCTGTGGATTCACGTCCAAGATGCAGGTCCTTCCTGTCTGAACAACTTCAAGGATGGAATCAATTTTGGTGCCATAAAGATTTCCTTCATATTCTCCATGCTCTAAATATCTGCCAGCTTTAATATCCATCTCCATTTCACCTCGTGACACAAATCTGTACGCTTGCCCATCTTTTTCATCATCCCTTGGCTTTCGTGAAGTAACTGAACAAAAAATTTAAAATATAAATTGAATGTTTTCTTTTTATATTTGGCATACAAATACGAGACTGGACTGCCTATTAAGTTAGGGAGAATATAATACACATTAATATACAATTATAATTGTTCCATATACAGATTAATTCCAGTGTAAGTTTCAAAACTGAGCACAGCCCCTTCTGTTCCCTTTATTTCTATTTTTTCCTGTATGTTGCTTACCCACCCATTTGCTTATTTCCTTTGTATTACTCCTTCACACCATATACAATACTCATTCATGTCATCTTTTTAATTATTCACTTAATAAAATAATTATTTAAGTGACTTGGAAATCAAATGGAAATTTAACTCTCAAATGCCGAATGTACTTCTGAAAATAACTGAGCACACATCAAAACCTGCCTCACTCCCCCAACCTTAGCACATACTTTGCTCACTGTGTTTGCCCTGTTATTCAGGGTAGAATTGCCTGAGCTAGCTATAAAGAAAGTTAGCTTAAATACCAGAAGCAGCCCAGGCACCGTAGCAGAATCTTAGTGGAAGCCAGCTAATGCTGCTTTCCAGGACAACTTACCCTTTAAAGCAAGGTAAGTTCGCTGAGGAAAGATTAAAGCCAATATTTAAGTAAAACATTAGCAGCTCTCTTGGGTATTGGCTATGCTGTACAGTACAGACATTATTTAAGCAAGAACGTGAAAATAATAAAATAAAATAAAATAAAATCAGATTATTACTGATTTTGCTGTCCTATCACCATATTACCTGTCCACTACTTGCATTTAATTAGATTTGAACTCTGGAACATATTGAACATAACAGTGAATGGATCCCTTTGGTAATACTTGTATCACCATTGGGTGCTATATCACCACTTGGTGAGGAGAATAATAATGTAGGGTGGACTTCTCTGGTCAGCAGTCAAACAGGAGGGGGCAGTTAAAAAACAAAGATCTTGTGAATAAGCAAAGTAACTATCTGGAAGGAAGGCAAGAAAACAATACTTCAGTAAGGGAGGCGTTTTTTTCCTGAAGTTTATAGGGAGAAAAAAAGAAAGATCATGGGCTTGACGCTAAATGTATTAAAACATTAGATTATCATACAAATCTTGGAGATCACAAACACTTCAGTTTTATTGGAAGATTGTTGCTTTTCCCTACATTTCTAATACAAAAGTAACAATCTACAATGCTTAGGGTGCTTCTACAGATGGAAAAGTAAACAGCAGACCTGTGAAACTCCACTGACTGTTCATTACCAAAGACTACTATGAACTTCTAGAATCCCCTCAGTAACTGATGGTGACTGAGACTGAAGAAACCTGAAATACTGCACATACAAAAATTGTTTTCCTGCAGCATCAGTAATATTTAACTGCTAGTTGCAAATATTTTCACTGTCATCATATGCTAGCCCAGTTGTCCGAGAAGATGAAGAACATTTTGTTTTCCCACTCTATACAATTGTTGTACTCTGACAAAATTACTCCTATGCTGAATCACTGGGATAAACATCAGGTATTTTCCAGATAATCAGAGACTCAAAGTATATTACAATAGGAATGCTAACAACTTACATGGCACTGTAGTTCCAAACCTGGTAGGATTCAGTACTATAAACCTGTTCTTCAAACTTCTTCGCCCCACTCCTTGGGCCCCAATTAAGACCAGTGTTTTCCTCTGAAAAGGAGGCATTTTGGCTACTTCCTCATAAATCTGGATTTCATGACGATCAAATTCTACATTGAGAAGTGTACAAAAAATAGTTAATACACAGTCAGTACTGTAAGAAAAAAATTAATCAGTCCTGCTATGTATCAACAGACCACATGTAAATATAAATAGTAGTCAAAGGGCATTAAGTCTGATACAAGCTTTATTGCTTTAAATTGGTGTGGGAATAAAATAGTTACCCCTTCATGGACAGCATAAGGTCAGATTCTTACCTTTACTTCCAAGGAGAAAATTCGAGAATGATCAGAATGGGAAAACTGTGATTAACAATTAGAGAGCTTTCACAGAATCACAGAAGGGTTGAGGTTGGAAGGTACCTCTGGAGGTCATCTGGTCCAACCCYCCTGCTCAACCAGGGCCACCTGGAGATGGTTGGTCAGGGCCACATCCAGACAGCTGTTGAGTATCTTCAGGGAGGGAGACTCCACAACCTCTCTGGGCAAACTGCGCCAGTGCTCAGTCAGCCTCAGAGTGGAAAAAGTGTTTCCTGATGTTCAGAGGGAACCTCCTGTGTTGTTGCTTGTTGCTTCTGGTCCTGTCACTGGGCTCCTCTGAAAAGAGCCTGGCTCCATCCTCTTTGCACCCTCCCTTCAGGTATTTATAACACATTGATGAGATCCCCCCTGAGCCTTCTCTTCTCCAGGTTAAGCAGTCCCAGCTCTCTCAGCCTCTCCTCATCGGAGAGATGCTCCCGTCCCTGCATCACCTTCATACGTCCGTATCTCTCTTGCACTGGGGAGGAGCTCAGTACACTTCAGGTGTGGCCCCACCGGGGCTGAGTAGAGGAGAAGGATCACATCCCTCAACCTGCTGGCAACAAAGCTTTCACTTTTTTTCTCTTTTTAACACAAAGTTCTTCTCTGACTTCCACTTACCAAAAGATGTACTCAGCACCACCATATCTTCACTGGTCACTATTGCTTTTAAACCATAAAAACTAACTGATCTATCAAATTTATACTCAAATATTTTACTGCAAATCTCTCAGCTTTGGATACACTAGACTCTGCAAGTTTAGAAGCCTAGAGAAGTTTGACTCATATGCAATATTAAGAGATACCTGCATTTCTTGTAGTGAGATACATCATCTTTTTCTTTTTTTTGCTGCTTATTGTTCCGCAGAAAGGCCCTAGAAATAAAAATTGAGACAAACTCATCATTTTTGTTAAATGTGTTTTTCTGAGGCTTATTCACATGAACATATGCAAGTCTAGATTAATTAAATTTACAAGGTCTTTTTTAGAATTTCATATATTCTAGGACAGGAGATCTATTTTCATACACATCAAATGGTATAGTAAGAACTGAACACAGAGAAAAAATTGATTTTCCTAGAAAGCTTTGTATAAAGCAGCAGAAAAATCCATCAAATGTGTTCATTAACTTTCAGTGCATACTATAAAAACATAATTAAAAAAAAAAAGAGCTAATTCTTATGCCTTTCCCACCTTATTTAGCTTTTCCTCAGCAGGTGGCAAAACTGGTTAATGTATCTATGCAGACTGAAGATAGACTTTAGCCTCTGTCCTTCAGTCAAAGCCAAAATATAATAATTAGCGTTTTGCAATATTCTGTGTATTCTCACACAGCAGTTTTCTAGTATCTATGAAGGCAGGAAAAGCAAAACAAATGGAGTCAGAGCAAAATCTATTCCTGAAATTCATTAAATCTCACCTGAGTTGTCCCAGTCCCTCCTAACAAAGGCCTTTCGCTTCTCTTCCAGGAACTGGCTAGGAATAAGCCCTGCACTTCCTCCTTCTTTGACATGACTAGCCTGGAAAAATAAAAAATAAAAATCATAGGTAACTTATAAGAAGCATTTTTCTCATCGACATGGTGTTGACTGACTTTCACACTGCTGGAGTTTCTCGGTGTTGAGTATTGATACATTTACTACTGAGACTTGGAAATTCAAACTCAAACGTGGATATTAAAATTCTGTCTTACAGTAACAGTGTCTTGCCATTGAGTATTAAAATTCAGGAAACAAATAAAATACATAGAAGTTTCATTACTGGWTCCCATTAAGTTAGTAAGCTCCTATAACATAAACTTTTGGCATTAAAATCCTAAATGGAATTCTATGGCTCCAGACATTGAACTCTCAAGTGACAAAACCCAAGACTTTCTAGTGCACAAGTACACTTAGTTTGTATTCTTGAGGTGCTCCAAACAGGTTCCAGTGCAGCTTATTAACTCTCATTTCACAAACAGTGAACGCCATTAACACATGCCTAATCATGCCTTCAAGCTTTTTGCACTAAATAACTACAGATTTAAAATCTTAGTAACTTAAGTATTCCTGGTAATGAAAGTTTGGCTAAGATTCTGCATAAAATAATTTTATGGCAAGCTCAATTCTCAGCAAGCTTAACACATACAAACACACAGCTACAACATGTTACCCTTTTATTCTCCATAACTGGTTGGCCTGTCTCTTGCTAACAGGAACTGTTTGCTTTTCAATCTGTACGCTTTTACGTATGACTAACTGATTTTTTACAGTTAGCAAGTTTTCAGTAACAGTTTAGCACTTCTACAAAGCACAAGGAAAAACTAACATTTTTTCCCAGTGGCATGATCTGCATAGCAATGCTTGCAACACACTATGCGGGTTTAATGCATTTCATTTTTGCCACTGATCAAGTGTTTAAGATTTAAGATTTACTTCTCCTGGATTCCCACAAGTTACAAGCTGGAGAATTTGAAAAGCAATACAGAAGACAGCATGTAAGCTAAATGTCAAACTACTCTGGAGTTTTGGAGTGTCTAACTTCTGAAACTAATTAATTTGGCAGTAATAAATTTTCTGCCTTCCTCACACTTTTTATTCTCTTTCTTTCTGTTATTACTGTCACTGACAAGCAACAGAATTCAGCAACAGTTGTTGATGTATATTCAAATATTTTTGTTGCTTTTAAAGATGTCATACATATATTGCCCTCAAGTATTGCTTGTTATCTAGCAAATGGTGAGCAATTTAGGGGTGGAAAGGAAATTAATAATGCTAAACTCTGCCTAGATTGCTACTGCCACTTGCAATTTTGAGTATCTCGTTGAGAAAAGTGTCTTAAAGGTTCACTTGTCCCACTTTCAAAGGCACTGATGATGTTTAATTGTGTGTATAGTGTCTTGAAAAAATAAAAATAGCATAAGCACTGGATTACATTTCTACTGAAGGACTGAATGTAGAAATACAACCTTAAAGCAGGATGAACTGTTAATATTTGAAATAGTGCCAAACACTTTGATTATGAACATGCATGTTACAGCCCTCAGACGCTGACCACCACTGTGGAAATAAAAGATACAGCTTCTCCAAATAGCTGTTCTCACCCCTCTTCAAATCCACAGGGTTAATTTCCCTCTCTCTCCTCAACCCTGAGCACTCAGGAAGGGGTCCACTTCTTCCACAGTCGCTGTCCGGGAAGGCTTACCACAGTTAATATAGTCAACCTAAGACTTCCTGCTAGAAATTGTCCACTTAAACTGATTTTGGAATGTCTAGGCTTACGATACAAGAACAAAGACAATTAAATAGTAGTAATAGCAAAATGAGTGTTACAGATACAATTTATACCATTCTATTTTCTCTAGTATTTCAATTGTTAATATCTTGATATTAGCTTGAAACTGGATTGCAGTGTAAATATTTTTTCTCGTATCTACTGTTAAATGGAAGTAGATAATAATTTAAAGAGTTTATTATTGGGCTAGTGAAGCTTTTGGGGTTTTTATTTTATTTTTTTTAATCTTTTTACCAACCTGCCACCAATTTGGATCTTCCCGGTTTACAATCTGAAGAATTTCTCCTTTAGAAAATTTCAAACCTGCTTCTTTGCATGGGATGAGGTTGTCGTTATATGGATTATAATCAAAATGACACTTCACAAAAACCTGAAATGTGTAAAAATTTAAAAAGCTTAAACATTATAGAACATATTCTTACTAATTCATCTGTCAAACTGAAGTTAAGTCTTTACCTACAGCATAAAAAGTTTGACAAGTTGCATTTGGCAAGTAAAATACAATCTATGGAAAAAACCGTCATATTCCAGCTGAGAGAGTAGAAATAATCAGCAGTTGAAACCTTGGCTGAAGGAGCTTCATGATAAAAATAAAAAGCCAACTGTTCTATTTGGACAATGTATTACAAAACACTCATTTTTGCATTTCAGTATGTATAACTCAATTAGTATTCTGACTTTAAATTACTTAAAAATATAAAAAATTATCAGAATGTGAGCACTGTATTCAAGGCTTGTGGAATCTTAAGAATTAATTTTGCCATGAACTCAATGTTTTAAAACAAACAAGACATGTGACTGCTTAAGACTCAAACTTGATGCAGGGGAAGAAACAGGTAGTTGCATCAGTAGACTGGAAACATCTTTGACTTTTTTCTACCAGGTTGGGGAGCAAAGGAAAAGGTAGACCTGCCTCAAATACAGCACATTCCCTCAGCATCTACTCAAAGTAAGCATAGTCTATCATAGTCACGGGCATTAAGACCCGCTACCTGAAGGAGTGTCTTACAAGATGTTTCAAATGCACTGATTTAGAGCAACAAGTTACTTCTGCAGTGGGGAAATCAACAGCCTACAGCAACAACAAAAGGATAAGGAGTAGCCACCATCCAAGCTCCTACTTAAGTCAGCGAGTTCAAGCTCATCTGTTGAATTCAGTATGTTTCTGAATCCTGTGAAACAGATTACTTGGACACTGACCATGTTATAAACACATGCAGTTCACTGCAGTTTAGTGGGATTGTGGATAGGTCATCAGAGGTCACTGGATGTCAAAGAAACATGCTTTATATGTAGTATACAAATGCTTATCAATCTCAGATACTAATTTGAATTTTTTAGGCAGGCATATTAGGCATGGTATTAATCTACTGAATAAACCCATTTCCAAAATGTCTTAAAGGTGAATATAGGTATCTACATTTTAGCCTTCCTGCTAGCATTAAATACACAAAATAATCAAAATATGTCTAATTCAAAATCTTAAAATAATCTTATGCGATGAATTACCAAGCTTTTGACAGAATTGTTAGAAATATGCTACTGACCTGTTGAGGAATAACAGCATCTCTGTAGCTGGGAAGAATCTTCAGAGTAACACTGCCACTAATATTTTTCAGCAGTTCCTGCAATTCTTTTGGATTGTTTCCAACCTCATGGCCATTCACCTCTTTAATAATGTCACCTACATGCAGAAGACCTTGTCGATCTATCATTCCGCCGTGAAGAATTCGTGCTATTACCAGATCATTGTTCTCAACTCTAAATGTAACACCCTGAAAGAGGTATGTGACACCTAGTTTACCATTGTTTGAATTTCAGTTTCATTTTACCATTATCTCAAGCAAAGATATACAGCTATGGGATATTCTATCTACCCCAATGAAAAGAGACAGTAATAGTTACTACAGGGTAAGAGTTCCTAATACACAGATAAGCGTCAGGTGACACAAAAGTGCTTTCAGACAAGGTTTTCATATGACAGAACAATGACTGTATTGTTATTGATTGCATGCAATCCTGTCATTTCGTATCAGGACCAAACAGATGTTGCATTAGTCAGTTATGCTAGCAAGTCATTCAGCCTAGTGACTCCCTATTCACTATCCCATAATTTCTTAAAGAGAAGAGGATGGAGAACACACAAATATATTCTTATTTCAGCCTCTCAATACTGATCCTATCACCCATTAAATTACACAACATAATAATGGAAACAATTAAAATGTAATGCAAGAAATTAGGCACATGCAAACGCTTTCACTCGCACTTTAAATTAAAGACACACTCATCTTCAATTACTTACCAGCGGTTCTCCTGCTCTTTTGTGAATGCCAAGAATACGAATAGCATCTACTGGAACAATCTGGTTGTTCACTGAAGAATTATTGACTTCTGGGCTAGAAGGAGGGGAATCGTAACATTTTGAAGCCACAATATCATGTGCTTCCAAGAGTGACTGTAAAGAAACAGAAAAAGCCTTTTTTAAATCATGAAATAAGCATTTACAAAAGGATTTAGTGCTGAATAACCACTGAAACTGCCCTTTTGGGACTAGATCTTAAAACTCTTACTTCACATGGAATGGAGCAAAAATTCACTTTCATGTTTTTATGAAATACAGGTACTCACGTGGCCTGATAAGCCTACTGTCTTGGCAAATATGCTCTCTTTTGTAAATACAAATGCTTCTTCTTAAGGAAGTATAGGAGAAATGTAATGAATTTGGGAGGAATATGTGAACTTGCAGGGAAGAAGATGGAAAAAGGAGTACCTAAAACAGTCTTTCACCTAGTGAGACAGTATCTGAGCAAATGTTTAAAGTAAACGAACAACCCACTGCAAAATAATGAAGATAACTCATCATTAGATACTTGTGTCTCATGGAATAAAATTTTCCTACACAGTAATTTGGAAGTAACTGTAAATTAAAGATAATTACAGGTATGCAAGGTTTTCTAGCAATCTGCAGAATGACTGCTTTCTGCTTGCATAAAGCCAAGGCAGAATTCTAGAACCAAATGAATCCAAGTTGACAGAATTCACTTTTTGGAAGACAAGAGCTCAGACCTTATAGTTAATGGTGTTTTCACCAGTCCACATACATAAGTACAAACCAAAAGGAAGAGATCTAAATAAATATAATCATCTTTGGAAGACAACGCAATTTAGACTTGATTTTCTCGTAAAAGATACTTTAAGATTTAAAGAAAGTATTTATAAGACAATACATACAGGTAAAACAAGATCAAACTTGTGAAATTAGACAGTGGAGACTTTCTGTCTTAAAGAGGAAAAGGGACGCCCTATAACCACCATATATGGTAGTTCAAGATAAAGCATCCTGTAGCACACATTCTCACTGACACATACAGGAAGAGGAAAAGAAGCAAGTAGAGGAGATGCCTACTAGGCCTCAAACAACATAGCTTTGTTTCAAACAGTGACCTGATTAGATATGTTTTTAAGTTAGATCACTGTCAGGTGTCAAATAAGTAGCTAAAGAGAAGACACTGAGGACAGGACATCATAGGGACTATCGCTGATAGTGACATGCATATGCCAGAGGAAGGCAGCAAACTACTAGAAAGTAGAGCTGGTGAGCAGGTGACATTTAAGCAAATTTAACAATTTTGCTATGCAGTCTGCTCCATCCTTCTGCAAGTCACCTCTAACCTAAAAGTTGTGTAACCATATTGGTTAGTGCTAAGCTCAACATACAAGCCCTCAAAGTGTCACAAACCTGAACAGCCGTTTTAATCTGCCTCTTACATGATGACCCTGCTGATATTTCAACTTGAGGTTAGAAGGAGGCGCTAATTCACCAATTTTGTCCCTGCCATTAAGACTGTAAAGACAGCTGCCTATTGTGGCTGCTCTGATACTGTGGACAGAAACCAAATCAAATTAAATAGTAAAAACAGCATTTATTTAAAACAAGCAGCTGTCTGATGGTAGCAATTTCTAATTCTTCATTATTCAAGGCACATCCAATCCAGAAACCAGGAGAGCAGATCTCTGCTTCCCAATGTTTGCAAGCAACATTTTTGGATCTTTCTACATTTCCAAAATGAAACCAACTACTATCAACTACACATTTTAACACATTACCACTGACTATACCAAGTAGATGCACCAGTAGGATACTTCCAGTTTTCTCTTTTGGTCACAAAACTTTCTGGCCACAAACCACTAGATTTCTCATGGAGCCTTACACATAACCATGCTTGTACAGCCCCCGCCCTTAACGATCATACAATTTATGAATTATAATCTGATCCACAGTCAAAAAAGACTGCTAAGCAAACAGTCTGTGCCATCCTTTGCAAATTAACATGCTCTGTAAGATTCTTCAGTTCTTAAATCTGATGCCATCATCCACATTCTGATCCTGTTTATTCACTCAGTTTCATGGATAAGCATGAATTCTTTCAACTACTACTTAACCATCTTTCAATCACAAAATCTTTTTCCTGCTATTTACGTGATGGCTGAATCACAGAAGGACTATCAGGGACTGTACATTGCTGCCCACAATTATAAAATGGTTTCTTTAAGAAAAGTAGTTTATTGGTTTCCTTAAAATAAGCCACAGTTAATTTATTACCTTCCCATACCTAACTCTCAGTTCTGAAACTCAAGAACCCATACCAGTTTTACGAGACTGTTTCCAGCCAGCCAGGTGACAGCATACAGTCCTGAAGAACACTTAAACAAAGCCACCTGGCAACAGGGGCCATGGGTCTGTATCCACTGTTGGACTACTCTCCAACATTTTAAGTCGCTCACAGTTACTTTCTTATTTCAGTAATATGGTTGAGTGATCTGAGAAATACAGTTGTATGAACTTCACTTGTTTCTTTCTTACGGTATCGGAAAAAGTGATATCCTGTGCTCCTGCGACTCCAGAGCTCCCCTGGAATCTGACCTTTCCTGTACTGATGCTAGAACACTTATAAAACCACTACCAAAGTCTGCAAAACAACATGTAATAATCAACAACCATAAAAGGTTGAAATTTTCCTTCATACCATGTATGTAAACAGGATCAGCTCACTATCCAAGACTGGATAACTGTAGAAAGGTTCTCATGGGAAAAATGGCAACGTTGCTAGAATAAGGCATTTAGAAGAACTCTCTGTGTAATCACACAATGGACATACAGTCCCTTTGCAGACAGTATGGCCCCTTTGTGCAAGATACTGTCATAAAGTAATCCATAAACTTAGAACATACTGACTTCTTCTTTACAGTAGTTTTCTGTGGCTGCCTTTATTTGACAGCTTAAAAAAAATAACAAAAAAAAAATTCAAAATTCAGTAAACAAAGAAACATTAAACATCCAAGGCTCTCTACAGTGCTAAAGCCAAGTTCAAATTCAAGATTTGTTTTTCCTAAAAAAATTCTCAGCACAAGCTATACAAGTTATGCTGCATTGCCTGCCCTATATGATAACTATTTCCCCAACTGTCATCCAACAGAACAATTAAATTACAAATTGGGGGCTGGGGGTATACACAAGACTCTATGGTCTTGAATTTAAGACTCCTTTCCTAACACTTCAGGCCTCAGAAGTACTTAAAATATTTCTGTTCCTCTTTTATGCACTAAATACGTGCTAGTCTTCTCTGATAACGCTGTTTACAAATCGTAACTTAATAAATGGACTACAGGCCCCTAATGTACATGTGAAAGAAGAGATTTTTAAAGGCTGTTCTGGAGAAGTGAGGAAATCATTTAAGATCTTAGAGAAATCAGGGGGGCTAGTAAGGAGGCAAGAATACGTGGGAAAAATAACCCTATAAATTAGATCTGTCTAAGAGGCAACTTAAGATCACTTTTCTAAATGAAACATTTTAAAGGTATGATTAACCACTATAAAGCTAACTATTAGAAGAAAATATTGGCTGCTCTTCAGATTAAGTATTTTATTGCCAGCAGAATCTACTATTTAGGATGAATGGCTTGCATAATTCTTGGAAAGGTGAAAATAACTGAACAAGTTCTTCCATACGCAGCAGAAGTGATTCTTCTGCATGTTTAACCACTCCAACGGTGCGATACTTCCAACTCCTCCCTCTTCCCTCAAGGCAACCTCTCTTACCACTCCTCTCTTCTGCTCTCCAACTACTGTTTGGCAAGACTTGTTATAGCCTTTTCTATGCACTGCATGTGCCAGCTGGCTCTTCAATACATACTGGCCTGATGGCCAGCCATCAATACTGTGAAACTCATAAGAATTTAATATCTTCCACACTTTGAACCCTGAAAAGTTTAGTTAAAACTAAAAGGGGTAAAAAGTGGAAGGGAAGAAAAAGAAAGGAATGAAAGGAGAAGAGAGGAAAGGGAGGGAACAGACAGTCCAACATAATAGTATAACCATACATGCACCTGTACTCCCTAAGCCAGTCACTCCCCAATGTATCTTCTGTAAAAATATGTAAAAGAAATGAAGTTCTGTAATTTGGTATTTTCAGCTCTAAATGATATATTCAAATAAGCTATTGCACTGATGACTTGTGTACCATATTTGATACTTGTATGCTGAGGTAGGTTAAAACTGTAAGATGACGCTGTGATAAAGCAGCACCATTCATCTGTAAAATACAGAATCAGCCTCTACAAAAGAGTCAAGTCAAGGTGGCTTGTTTACACATTTACTGAACTGGAGAAAGGATTCAAATTACATTTTCTATCATTACAAGTGACACTGTATTTTTCCTTTCTTCCTTACAGGTCCTTTCTTGCAGAATTCGGAATATGCCTCCTTGCATCAAATGAGGCGTAAAGGATAGTGCTTATTTCCTGAGTATTTAGTTAATTTTCTGTTTCCTTTTCAGAGAGAGAGATATATAGCCTCCCCAAACCTTAGAAAGAATATCATATCCACATTTTGGTCTGCAGATTTTCCTAGGAGCTCTTCTAGAGTGGTTATAACTATGATATCGGTTAAATAAAAACATGTATCAAAATAATACTACTTTGGCCTCAGTTGTCTTTGTTGCCTGCCTCCAGATGGGGTATGGAAGCACAAAATTAAGGTCCAAAAAGCACACCCTAACTTTAGGCTTCCAAACTGAATCACATCAGATCTACTTTTAAAAAGTAAGTAGCTAGCTGCTTTTTGCCTGTACGCAGCAGCCAGAACTGTTCATTATTTCTACAAATGAGACTGAAGGCCTCACAACAGGCCTTAGAAAATAAAATAAAAAAAATACAAGTTAAAGCTGCTTCAGACTTTTTTTTTTTTTTTAAATGAACTCTAATCCTGACAAAGTGAAGGATAGGTTAGTTCTCCAGGGTAACATTTAACTATCTTAACCATCAAATAGTCTTTTCTCTTCCTTTTGTACCTAATTCTTTCTGTACCATCCAGGTTTTGCAGCAAATGAAGTAGGGAGCTCTAGAAATAGCTTATTTCTCTTACATACCCATGACTCACTCAACAGTATAGTGAAAGAAGCAGCATGCAATCTTGTTCATAGCATGCAATAATCATGACATGAATTTTTAAACTGGGTTCCAAGGAAGAATCAACAAACTGCGAACTAGTAAGTCTGATGTTGATACTAAACAGATTAGAAGTAGTTTCCGTAAAAAACAGAATGATTGGACAAAACAGATTATGGGAAAGCATCAACATGTTTTAACAAAGGGAAGTCATGCTTCTCAAATCTAGTTAAGTTCCTTGAAAGAGTCACCAAGCATGACAGCGAGGCAGTTACAGTTGATAATATAGATCATTTTCCAAAAGGCCTTTGATTATCAAAGTCTTTTAAAGAAACAAAGCCACTATAGGATAAGCAGTAAGGCTCTCAAGTGGATGAAAATATTGGTTAAAAGACAGAAAAACTGGGGCCAGGAATACAGTATTAGTTTTCACAGTTCATGTCACCAGGGGATTTCCCACAGGCATCTGGGCTCACTTCTGTACCTGCCAATACACTGACATGTCAGATAAGTGATCTAGGAAATAGGGGTGAGAAGTGAAATGATAGGGTCTTCTGATGCTGCTAAACTATTCAAGGAGTAAACCAACTGATTGTAACCTGCAGGAGCACCACATGAGCCACAAGGCAAATGAAATTCAACACAGACTGCAAGGGAAAATACAATCCTAATTTAACAAATTAACTGACAGACTCAGAAGTGGTATCTCAAGAGGTGTAAACAGTACAAAACAATACAAACCAAACCAAAAAACCAACTCACTTCTATGTTTACCGATCCTAAAGGCACCTCTTCTTTTACTGAAAGGATGGTCAAACACTGGAACAGGCTTCCTAGAGAGGTGGTCGATGCCCCAAGCCTGTCAGTGTTTAACAGGCATTTGGACAATGCCCTTAACAATATGCTTTAACTTTTGGTCAGCCCTGAAGTGATCAGGCAGTTGGACTAGATGATCGTTGTAGGTCCCTTCCAACTCAACTATTCTATTCACCAGCTGTTAAAAAGGCAACCCAAATACTAGGAATTTTTAAGCAACGAGTAGGAGATGCAATGGAAATTATTACACCACTTCATAAATCCATGCTGCTGTGAATGACTCTGGGAAGCTGTATACACTTTGCTTCCCTTCTTTTTATTTATTTGAGACAGACAGACAGACATATACAATGAGGTCTCTCAAATCACGAGTAACATGGAAAAGCTGATTAAGGAAAACTGTTTACTCTCTTCTTGCACAAGAGCAAGGGGCTATCAAGTGAAATTGACAGGAGACAGTCTCAAAAACAAAACAGCATAGTCTCCACTCTGCTGGGGGATATTATGAATACCAGATTTTAACATGGGTTCAAAAAAACTGAACAAGCTGATGGAAAAGAACACCACCACAGGTGGATGATACTGCTTCTCACTCAGAAATCACTAAATCCTCACAAAACACTTTGGAAGGTATCACTGTTGGCTTGTCCTAGCCTTACAGTCTTCACTAGATGCCTACTGCTGGGGACAGGGAAGGAAAACAGAAGAGATACTTGTTAAATAGACCTTTAATGTACAGCTAGGAAGCACTACCAAGATCAGAGCAAAACTGTAAAGTTAACATAGCATGTATGCAATTTCAAGTCTGCTCTTTATAAATCAAACAACAAAAAATGTACAAGAAATAGCATAAATATAGGCATTTTTGTTCACCAGCTACTTTGGAACTTTTAAATTAAATGTGTAAGTTGCTTAAGCCTGAACTAACGGAGTAACTGACACCAGCATCATATCGTGCCCCTCTGTAAATATGACCACTGAACAGGAATGAATGCTGGGTTTGCCTTAGTACTGGCTATTCATCCCAATTAAAATTCTTATTTGACCTCAGTCTCCTATAGGCTCCACCACAAAGATTCTTTGCCCAGTTGGTCTTTGGTCTTTGCCATCTCTCGTCAGAGATCATCGCTACAGTGCCTTTCAGAGTCAGTCTACTCCAGCAAGTTCTTCACTTATTAAGTCATTTTCATCTTTTGATTCATCCTCTTTGACTTGTCAGCTTTGGTTTCTCTATCTAACACAATGATCTTTGTCAGCTCTGTCACTGCACCAGTTGGCCCCCAATTCCAATCTTTTTGCATTGTTAACTACCAATTCCTCCAAGCTCATCCTCTCCTTTTCCAGTACCAATTTCTGCTACCAACCTTCTGATTTGAAGGTTTATTCACCAGTATGTCTCCAAATGATAGCCTTTGATCCCTTAGTTATGATGCCCTTCTGGACAAGTAAGAGCACAAGGGAGACCAACATACTGCTCTTCAGAAGAGGCAGAGAAACTGTCAGCACTCAAAATAGCTACTACCTCAAAAGCTGAGCTCTGAAAGTGTTCCTTCTTCCAACAGGCCACAGCTTGACAGCATTTCCAGCGTTTATCTATGTTAAACAGTAATGCACCTCACTGCTATGTTTGTATAATGCATAACTGAAAATTGAGAAAAAAAAAATGTGTGTTTAAATTCATATAACCAAAAAATGTCTATGACTCTATAGTTGTCTGCCAAAAGAAGCACGTTTATACTGTCCAAAAGGTTTCCTTATGTATTTCTACAGGATACCTGTAGCTAAGTATTAAAGTCAGCTGAAGCCTGCCTAGAAAGTCCAGGATATACCAAGGATTTACAAACCCTAACCTTCAAGGGTCAGTACAGAGGCTGGTAATAGAATGGCAGCTATGGAAAAACATCTGCTTTTGGCAAGCATATGTCAAAACTTCATTTACGTTAAGTAGAACAACAGTGAGAGGGATGCAGAGTCTCAACTTAAGCTGCAGTGCAGATCACATCACAGAAGAATCACAGAGTTCCTTCACTCTGCAAACTGTACATCTTACAGGAGTATGAATGCCAACAGCTGAACCGAAGTGCAGAATGGTCGGTATCAGGAACTGAGACCACCTGGGAAATACTAAGGATGAAACCTTCAGGGAATTGTTATGGAAACTCCAGTTATATAGGAAGTAAACATTTGTGCAAGATTTATAACAGAAACTCTAGTGGATTTTAATACAATGAGTGAAGATATTCTTGAGGTGATATCAAAGAATAAAATCATGCTCATTCTTAACCCCACATGGCTTCTGTTTTACCTTTCATTTGGAGTAAAATCCTATATATTAAAGTTTGTTATAGTTCAGGTTTTGTTTCGTTATTATTCCTAGATCCGTATGTGGACACTGATACAAGTTGGTAATATACAGTAAAAAGGTGGCACCTGAAAATGAGGCTCCTTGAGTATTCCAACCAATTCTGCAATATTTTCATCTTTATTTATTAAGGGACTGATGTCTTCAAGAATTTCATTCACCAGCTCCAGGTTGTTGTCACTGACAGCCTCAAGTTTAGAATCTTCCAGTCGCTCATGAGCCTGTAAGATTAAATATATGAGACTATACTTGAAATAAGTTTCAAATAGTTCCAATTTATAAGCCTTTTAATTCATTTCTTGGTGCAACCTTTACAGGAAAGCCAGAAAAATTACATGGAGTATAATCTGTATATTTTATCTTTATAACTGCTGAAGGATTTTGCATGCTTAACCAAGGATTTTGCATGCTGACCCAACAAACTTTATAAGCAGCACCTGTCAGAGATGCTTGTACGTCCTTATTTCCTATAACCTCTATGCTATATACACCAAACAGTCCTCTCTGAACAGTATAGTGCCTCAGATCTTTTCTGCTTCAGAACCCAGTACAAGTACACCTTCTAGAAGAAGGACAAAAAAGCAACTATGGGATCTGCTCAGAAAAAAAATAAAGTCTGCAAGAGAAGCATTTACCTCAGGCTCCTCTCATTCAAACACCTTCAAAACAGCAAATTCTAAAGGAAAGTCTGCATAACTAAAGGAAATTCTAAAGAAAAATCTGCGGCAAAGGTGGCTAACAGTATCCTGGGCTGCATTAAGAAGAGTGTTGCCATAAGGTCAAGCTCTATTCAGCACTGGTGAGGACACACCTGGAGTACTGTGTCCAGTTCTGGACATACTGGAGAGAGTCCAGAGAAGGGCCACAAAGATGATGAAGGGACTGGAGCACCTCAGATTTGAGGAAAGGCTGAGAGAGTTGGGACTGCTTAACCTGGAGAAGAGAAGGCTCAGGGGGGATCTCATCAATGTGTTATAAATACCTGAAGGGAGGGTACAAAGAGGACGGAGCCAGGCTCTTTTCAGAGGAGCCCAGTGACAGGACCAGAGGCAACGGGCACAAACTGAAACACAGGAGGCTCTGTCTAAACATAACTAAAAAACTTTTATTGTGAGGCTGACTGAGCACTGGCACAGTTTGCCCAGAGTCTCCCTCTTTGGAGATATTCAAAAGCCATCTGGACATGGTCCTGGGCAACCATCTCCAGGTGACGCTGCTTGAGCAGCAGGTTGGACCAGATGTTCTCTGAAGGTACCTTCCAACTTCAACCATTCTGTGATTCTGTGGTAACTTTTCATCTCTTTCTAGAGCTATTGCTCCAGACATAACTCTTTCCTAAACACTGCAGATGATACTTAAATTCATTGAAAGGTAGGAGCTTTGAGCTGCAAGAGAAACATCGCATAAATCCAAATGCTTCACGTATTTGTTACAGGCAGTGCTGTATCATAAATTTAGGGAATAAGAGGATGCAAAAAATAACTAAGATTCCCAATGCACTCAATTAAGAGTTATTTACAACACCATAGCAACAAGAAGTTCAAAAAAGAACAATCGCTTTGGCATGTAAAAACACAACAACTAACAGATATATTTGGGAGTTATAGAATCATAGAATCATTAAGGTTGGAAAAGACCTCTAAGATTATCAAGTCCAACCGCCGACCCAACACCACCATGCCACCTAAACCATGTCCCGAAGTGCCACATCTACACGTTTTTTGAACGCCTCCAGGGATGGTGACTCCACCACTTCCCTGGGCAGCCTGTTCCAGTGCTTGACTACCCTTTAGGTAAAGAAATTTTTCCTAATGTCCAATCTAAACCTCCCCTGGAGCAACTTGAGGCCATTTCCTCTCGTCCTATTGCTTGTTACTTGGGAGAAGAGACTAACACCCACCTCGCTACAGCCTCCTTTCAGGTAGTTGTAGAGAACGATAAGGTCTCCCCTCAGCCTCCTCTTCTCCAGGCTAAACAACCCCAGCTCCCTCAGCCGCTCCTCATAAGACTTATGCTCCAGACCCTTCACCAGCTTCATTGCCCTTCTCTGGACACGCTCCAGCACCTCAATGTCCTTCTTGTAGTGAGGGGCCCAAAACTGAACACAGTATTCGAGGTGCGGTCTCACCAGTGCCAAGTACAGGGGCACAATCACCTCCCTACTCCTGACACAGGCCAGGATGCTGTTGGCTGCCTTGGCCACCTGGGCACACTGCTGGTTTATGTTCAGCCAGCTGTCAACCAGCACCCCCAGGTCCTTTTCCACCGGGCAGCTTTCCAGCCACTCTTCCCCAAGCCTGTAGCGTTGCCTGGGGTTGTTGTGACCCAAGTGCAGGACCCGGCACTTGGTCTTGTTGAACGTCATACAATTGGCCTCGGCCCATTGATCCAGCCTGTCCAGATCCCTCTGCAGAGCCTTCCTACCCTCAGGCAGATCAACACTCCCGCCCAACTTGGTGTCATCTGCAAACTCACTGAGGGAGCACTCAACTCTCTTGTCCAGATCATTGATAAAGATGTTAAACAAGACCGGCCCCAAAACTGAGCCCTGGGGAACACCGCTCGTGACCGGCCGCCAACCGGATTTAACTCCGTTCACCACAACTCTCTGGGCTCGGCCATCCAGCCAGTTTTTTACCCAGCGAAGAGTACACCTGTCCAAGCCATGAGCCGCCAGCTTCTCTAGGAGAATGCTGTGGAAAACAGTGTCAAAGGCTTTAAAGTCCAGGTAGACCACATCCGCACCCTTCCCCTCGTCCACTAGATGGGTCACCTGGTCACAGAAGGAGATCAGGTTGGTCAAGCAGGACCTGCCCTTCATGAGCTCGTGCTGGCTGGACCCAATCCCATGGTTGTCCTGCACCTGCCTTGTGAGTGCCCTCAAGATGAACTGCTCCATAATCTTCCCCGGTACCGAGGTTAGGCTGACAGTCCTGTAGTTCCCCGGATCCTCTTCCAGCCCTTCTTGTGGGTGGGCGTCACGTTGGCAAGCCTCCAGTCATCCGGGACCTGCCCTGTTAACCAGGACCGGTGATAAATGATGGAGAGTGGCTTGGCAAGCTCCTCCGCCAGCTCCCTCAGTACTCTCGGGTGGATCCCACCTGGCCCCATAGACTTGTGAGTGTCCAGGTGGTGTAGCAGGTAGTTAACCTCTTCCTCTTGGATTATGGGGGGTGTATCCTGCTCTCCGTCCCTGTCTTCCAGCTCAGGGGGCTGAATACCCTGAGGATCACCAGTCTGACTACTAAAGACTGAGGCAAAGAAGGCATTAAGTACCTCAGCCTTTTCCTCATCCTTGGTGGTAATGTTCCCCCCGGCATCAAGTAGAGGATGGAGATTCTCCTTGGCTCTCTTTTTGTCGTTAATATATTTGTAAAAACATTTTTTGTTGTCTCTTACGACAGTGGCCAGATTGAGTTCTAGCTGGGCTTTTGCCATTCTAATTTCCTCTCTGCATGACCTAACGAGATCCCTGTGCTCTTCTTGATTTGCCTGCCCCTTCTTCCAACAGTGGTAGACTCCCCTTTTTTCCCTGAGTCCCAGCAAAAGCTCCCTGTTCAGCCAGGCCGGTCGTCTTCCCCATCAGCTCTTCTTGCGGCACATGGGGACAGCCTGCTCCTGTGCCTTTAAGACTTCCTCCTTGAAGAACATCCAGCCTTCCTGGACCCCTCTGCCCTTCAGTACTGCCTCCCAAGGGACTCTCTCAACGAGTGTCCTGAACAGGCCAAAGTCTGCCCTCCGGAAGTCCATGGTAGTGGTTTTGCTGACCCCCCTCCTTACTTCACCAAGAACTGAGAATTCTATCATTTCATGGTCGCTAAGCCCAAGAMGGCCYCCGAYYAYCAYRTCTCCCACCAGTCCTTCTCTGTTGGTAAACAGCAGGTCAAGCAAGGCACCTCCCCTGGTAGGCTCACTTACCAGCTGCATCAGGAAGTTATCTTCCACGCACTCCAGGAACCTCCTAGACTGTTTCCTCTCTGCCGTGTTTTATTTCCAGCAGACGTCGGGTAAGTTGAAGTCCCCCACGAGGATAAGGGCTAGCGATCGTGAGACTTCTGCCAGCCGCTTGTAGAATGCTTCATCTACCTCTTCATCCTGGCTGGGTGGTCTATAACAGATTCCCAGCAGGATATCTGCCTTGTTGGCCTTACCCCTCATCCCTACTCATAAGCACTCGACCTGATCATCACAGTCGTCGAGCTCTGTACAATCAAAACACTCCCTAACATACAGAGCCACCCCACCACCTCTCCTTCCTCACCTATCCTTTCTGAAGAGCTTATAGCCATCCACTGCAGCACTCCAGTCATGAGAGTCATCCCACCATGTTTCTGTGATGGCGACTAAGTCATAGCTATCCTGACATACAATGGCTTCCAACTCCTCCTGTTTGCTGCCCATGCTGCGTGCATTCGCGTAGATGCACTTGAGCTGGGCTATCGATCTCACCCCTGACATCTGCACGCCATCCCTAGGCTCATCTCTAGCAAGCCTGGTTTTATCCCCTTCCCTCTTCAAACCTAGTTTAAAGCCCTCTCGATGAGCCCCACCAACTCATGGGCGAGAATCCTCTTCCCGCTTTGAGACAGCTGAACTCCATCCTTCGCCAGCAGGCCTGGTGCTGTGTAAACCTCCAAAAAAGCCAAAATTCCACCAATGGCACCAGCCTCTGAGCCATGTGTTAATCAGGTGTGTTTTCCTGCTTCTTTCAATATTCTTCCCTGCCACTGATGGGATTGAGGAGAACACCACCTGTGCTCCTGATCCTGCAACCAATCGGCCCAGCACCCTGGAGTCCCTTTTGATCACTTCGGGACTTCTTTCTGCAAACTCATCGCTGCCAACCTGTATAACCAACAGCGTTATCTATATATACTTCCTGTATATATAATTTGAAGGTATGCACAACACATCTACTTTCTTATTAGTACTTTAAAACAGATGTTAAAATAAAATTTTGCTAAAACCAGAAAACTTTGTTTCCTGAAATCATCTGAGTATTAAATTCTACTTCATATCTATAAAATGGTATTTGTGCAGGACTGATGATCAAACACTGGAAAGGCTAACTTAACATAGAGAAAGACATTTCAAACATTCCCCAACACCAACACACACAAACCAAATGACTACGATTACAAAGTCATAGGAAACTTGGTACCTACACACATTCTCCTTAATAAGGGAATGCTATTTTGTACATAATATGTACAGTAAACAATATCCTTCTTTTAAAGTTTACTTCTTTTACAGCAAGTAAAAACACAAATCTATTGACTTTTAAACATACTCCAACTACAAAACCTTTATAAGGTTAGAGAATATGGGTTACCTTATTTCTCACTCATTTTCTTTAAAATACTACCACTAACACAGAGTATAATCTAAATACAAATATCCTCACCCTTCACACCAAAATCAAGGCCATGTACATACCGGGAAACAGAAAGTTTATCAGCCAACAACCTCTGATCCTGTAATATGTTGGGGAGTAGCAGGATATGGAGTGGTATGAATAATTTAAAAAAAAAAAGAAAAAAAAAAAAAGGAATCGCTAACTTAGATATTGCAATTATTTTTTTTTTCAGTTCAGTTCATCATTTCAGAAATAGTGATACTGAACTGAGTCTTTTGATTCATTCATATATTTATTATACTTGCCAAATGTTGAAATAATAAGTCTTTTGCCTCCAGCAATCTAACATCCTACATACTGGACTCAATGTTTATAGATTACTCCTAAGATGTTTTCTTGGTCTGGGTTAGGCATTCACCTGGTATGCTGTATGCTATGCTACAATACTAAAAGCAATAGTGTGACTGCAGAAAAGAAGATAAAGTTTTGAGGTTCAAAAGAATAGTTAACAATTCAGGAGAAGAGAATTTTTATAAGACAATTCAGGAGCAAAACTGAGTAAAATTCATGCATGTTCCAAATTCAACAACTGTTTTCAGAAAAGCATAACAGTTCTAAAGGCTAGTTAGGATTGAGCATAAACGTCAGTAAATGACAGGAAAATGCATTTTACAGTGATTACAGTTACTTCCCCTTTCCCCTACCACCCACTGAAGAATGGAAAGGTACAGTAAAAGAACCCTATCTGAAAAAAGATCTGTAATTTCTACCTTGATGTCTTTATTCTAGACAGAAAAACTGTGAAATGAACTTAATGCAATTTTAAAAGATTAGCCAAACTTTGCTTTGCAAAATATTATAAACTAACTACTATGCTTATTGCTTGCCTTCATTTTTTTAAGGACTGAAAAGAAAAAATAAGCTTGTGTGGCTCATGGCACATTTCACTAAGTTTCTTTTTGTCCTTTTTGGGATACTTTACCTACTGATTAGTCTTAATAACTGACTAATAAAGGAAAATGAAAAAGCTTTCATGTTTCTGGCCTGGTCTGAAATGAATCTGTTTAAATAATGTGACCATCTCAGGGTCCTGAGAATTGCCTATACTGTTAAAACTAGCTCTTCTAATAGAAAAACAAGTTTTATATATTTTTAGAGACAAATGGATATATGAACTACATATACTTCATGAAATACGTTGTCATTTTGATCTTGTCCTTATTTAGTTCTGCTGGTTAGGACTGAATTTTTGGGTTTAATTCCGAAATAATTACAAAAGAAAATATGAGTGAGGTCATGCCACATGAACACAATTAAAACCTTTCAGCATTCTAGATAAAGCAAGTTTATAGTTAAGAGTCTGTTTCCATTACAAGCACTTTTTTACATCTGCTAGTCATTAAATTCCACATAATTGTGATTGGCCATAAAAGCACAAATTCTTGATAAGAAAAAAATGCTTTGCAATGAAAATTTTCTTCATAATAAATATTACATTAAAGATGATGTATGCAGCAGATACTGAAGTTGGAAACAACTCTAAGAAAGAAAATGCTTTTACTTACTCTAGTAAATTTAGTACACAAATCTTTCCCTCTGCAGCCATCTCAATGGATGAGACACATTTCTAGATATATTTCTAAGTTTATTACTATGTAGTGTCTTCCACTTACAACCAATTCTTTTGAACAGCTAAACAGAAGTAAATTTTTATATGAATTCTTATGAGAAGTTTTCCTTTCCGGATTTTTATCCTGAGCAAAATCCCTGCACAACAATCCCTTAGCTTTACAGAGTATTTCATGCCTGCCCAGAGGGCATTGCTTTCAGATGTCTATTGATATTAAAGAGACAGCAACATTTAAGTTAACTGTTTTTTCCTCATGAAAGGAGCTTATTTTTATGACGTAAGATTAAGAAAGCATGTAAGTGCTGTGCAATATTGACTGCATCTCCTACTACATTTTAATTACAGAGTCCAAAGGTTTTTTGTAAGTATCACCCTACATATTTATGAATATGTACCATCTATAAATAAAAGATTTTCATAATGCAAAACTAAGGATAGCCCATGTCTCAGAGAGCTGACAGTCAAAGGTCCCAGTATTACTCTGAGATCCAGGAAAGGGCATGGAGAGAATATTTCACTGGGCTGATTAGAAAGTTTTCTGAGCCAAAAACAAAAAGAAAACTTGTTTCCACCATGGAGTAAAGAAGGTTATTGCTCCCACTTTTCATCTTTGGCAAAAATGCTAAAAGTCAGAAGGCATATGGGTTTTGCACACAACCGCGGTCACGAGACTATATTAAAACCAACTGCTTCTAATTTCAAGTATTTTGACATTTTCTTCATAAATAATTTTATCATATAATTTCTGGAGTCTCTGAATTTGTCTTCTTCCTCTAGATTCTTCCATATAACAATAAATCGGCGTGCACAGAAATTACATTATACCAAACCTTCACCTCCAAGAACTCCTTCAAGTCTTTTCATAAGACATATCGTACATAAAAGCCATTGTTAATACCTCAATCCATACTCAATGTTCACACAATAATTTAAGACTTAAAATATTCCCAGATTTTACTCAGAGCAGCAAGTTTAAATACCTTAGCAAGTGATCTTACAATAGGGTTTTCCATAATTCCTTTAAGAAAAATCAGGTCTATTTCTTCAGCGCCTGTCGATGTTGGCAGATCAGTAAGGTTGTCCAGGACCTGCTGCATGGCTGCTGACAAAACAAAAACAAAAAGTAAGTACTGACCCGAAACAGGCTTGCATAAATAGCAAAAGCTCTGGGAAACACCACAATATTAACTTTAGAGATCTTAAGCAGCCAACTACATCTACTGAGAGCAAGTGGACGGAATGGAAAAATAACTTTTTTTTTTGTTGTTTGAAAGGTGGAAATAAAGGATCTATCCAAATCCTTATCATCACAATCAACTTAAATCCACGCCCAGCACATTCCTTTCAGGATTCACTACTACTTGAAGACTGAAAAAAACCAAACAAGTATAAACTATGTATAAGGTATGCATAATCTTCCAAATACAGTAAAAGCAACTCATTCATGACTCTTTTCATTTAATCTCTCTTTCAGAGGAAGTTTTCAGCCCTCATACGTACACCAACCAACTACAAGTTTTACAATGCTCGTATAGGCAGACATCACTGTTTTTAAAATGTTTCAAACATAGTTCCGAACCAATTTTTTTTAACCAAAAATTTGCTTCCAAGGCAGCTCTTACCTTGGCGACACTTGTGTCTGTCCCCAGCAGTCCTTTACAACCAGTTCTGACTTACTGCACTCCAGCACTAAGTGTAGATGGTGCAGATGCTAACACCAACCTGGCACCACCACACACTGCAATGGGAAGTATATCCTACAACGGAAAACATATCATGCCTGCCGAGTACCCTCAGTGGAGATTTTCCTGGCTATCTACAGACTCACAGAGAGAACTGCAGCAACTTGGGTGAGAGTGAACAACGGTGCCCCAGAAAAAGTCAGAAAATCCCACCATCCCAACTGTCCTGTCCTGTGAAGTCATTGAGGTGAGCGATGAGAATTTATTTGATAACAGTGTGCTTCAACCCTCCCATTTAAGATAAAGTTGAACAAAACAGACCTTTTATGTTAGACAACAGGTTCAGCATCTTCACGCATTACAGAGTTCTTGCGCATTTGGGCGCGTGTGCAGCAGCCCTTAGCCCTTAGGGATTACATCAGCTAGCCCTGAGCTTGCAGAGATGAACATGTGCCAGCTTAGGCTGAGCACAAAAGGGGGCACCCCTGGAGACAGTTATGATGTCCTTCACAAGGTAAATGGTCTTTCTTTTCCTGTTTTACAATATATGACTAAATATTCTTAACTTGTAGTATTATCTTAGTAGTGAATAACCTATTCTGTTCTTGTTTTTAACTGTATTCTTTTAAACTCCTGACGAGTTATATGTGCATGCTCAGACATACAAAGGTATACTGAAAAAATCTTCTGTCAAGATCCCCAACAAGCTAAAAAGCATTAGAACAACCACTGTGTACTGCAATGCTCCGCATGTTGCACACCAGCATATATCAAGAGAATTAGAAAGCCTATATGCCCCTTCTCCCACACAGGAATTTACCCGTAACTTTCCTCATTGCTTTATAATGAAAGCTATTATGAAACACTGCACAGTAACAGAACAAACAGCATTTCTAAACACCTACTTTCTAATTTCAATTCTTCCTAGAAAATTCCATCCCAAGAAAAAAATTTCTGGCCATTTTTTCTGTCAAGTGGAACTGACTTTTCAACAATCAAATCATCTTGTGTGCCACATTTTAATTACAGCAGTGTATGTCAAAAGACTGCATTTTTTAAAAATATGTTTTAACCATACTTCTTGCTTTCAAAAAGTGATTCTTCTGTGAAACCATGGGTAGGAGGGAAAATGACACTTACTTTATGCTTTCAGATTTTGAAGCAATATTATTTCTACTTCATAATAGACAAAGTGCTGTTAGCAATCACACATTACATAAAATCACCAAATCAACCTATAAATAGTCCACGACTTCCTCAGACTAGGTATGTCCTATATCTTGATGAGTTCAGCTGCAGATGCAACTGCCTTGTTTCACGTTTTCTCAATTCCCAGTTATAGATTCATGACTCAATGCAGACATGCAAGCTATAGTATTTGCAGAAGTAGACAGATGTTTCTAGCCAATTTACGCAGTGTACTAGGTGCTGCGTAAATACTGCCAAGTATTATAATAATAAGCTTTCTTTACATTTTCAACAGTTATGTAAATTGTTTTTAAGGGACTTCAGGTTAGCACTTTTGTTCTTATAAATAATCTGAGTAAAAATATAAAGCTTCCTTCAGGTCAAAGCATGCATCTCAACTACCAGTTGCAATTCCAGCACTTGATGCTGACAGAGGCGTGCATAATAAAGACATTCCTTATATGTCTCCATGTTAATAAGCTGTTTCTTACACAACCCTTTCAGAATTCTGCCTATCTTCGAATGATCAAATTAAAGAATAAAATCCCTACATAAAAACTTTATCATCAAGGAGAAGCTATTAAGAGCAACGTTAAGCTTCACAAGAATGACTTTCAAGCTTTGTGCAGCTAGACAGGGTATTTTCAAATTAATATTTTATTTAATAAAGGTGTCACAAAACAACATCAAAACTGCTTAAGTATATTTTAGCATTTTTGGAAAGCAGAAAACACCTTTATCAACATGCAGAGTTCAAAAAATTCACAAAGGCAGACTTGCATCCCAGGTGATCAAAACCAAAACCAGCTGTTTTCAGAAAGAGCTTCCTATTGCTGTGCATCTGATGGTTGCCTTCTCTCATGGCACAGCCATCATGGCAAGAGTCTTCTTAGCTATAAATAGTGTTGCCTCAACATTAGAAAGAAAAACAAAAACGCAGACATATGTAAGTTGGGATAAGGTACCTTTACTCACCCTGGATTGTTTATGTTTGAACACAATGTGGGTCTCTATATTGTCTCAGTGTAGCTAGTTCCCCATCTTAAAGGGAAGATCTTTCTAAGTAGTTGAATAAAAGATAATACTGTTAAGTACCCCTTTATTTTAACCAGCTACAAGGTTAAGTAAAAAATTTTTAGGACAAGAGAAAGCTTTAAGAAGCTTCAACAAAGTCTTTGCACCTGTTACCTAGTACATGGTAACTAGAAACCAGAGCAACATTTATATGCTTCGCTGTGTTTATATGCTCCACAATGTTTCACTGCTTTAATTCACCTGGCAAAAAAATTCAGAACATGACCAAATATTATTTTTCAAAAAGTCATCAAGAGCATCTTCCAACAGGAATTATGTCAGCTGGTTTATTTAAAAAGAATAGACAACAATACATGAGTACTTTTTGTAACAGACTAGAATAAGCATTTTAATTTCAGTGTTTTACATTTATTATGCAAGTCATGGGCTAGCTTCAAAGATAGTTCCTGTTAAATGTGAAATGCTAAATACTTGCTCACATGTGAAAATAGCTTCGAAAGCCTAAGCAACATATTGACCTACATACACCTTAGATTTTCATACATATACTTTCAAACAATTCGATTTATCCAAAGACAATTTAAGGCGGGGGAGGGGAAGACGCTTTGGTAAATGTATTATAGACCCTCTTTTTATGTATCTATTCAACAGGCTTTTGTTTATTCATTTCTAGGGAAAAAAATCTTATTAAAATACAAACAGCAAGAGATACCTTGTTTCCAGGCTTAATTATAATGATCTTTCATAATAATGTAGATACACATGGAATTTCAAGTAGCAGTCTTTAAAACAATTTCACTTTTTTCTTTCCTGGGGCAAAGCCACCTTAGCTCTTTTAGAAAAGTATCTTATGTTTGAGCAGCAGGAATGAAAGCTGAAGATGTAAGTACTCACGCAGGAAAGTTTTACTTAAAAGGTCAGGTCCTATGAAGCAAGAAACAGATGGAACTCTGGAGTTTAGAGACTACCAAATCTAAATACCCTATCAAAAATTGCCTTTCGAGCCTCCCATCTCTTCTCTGGCAAATCTGCCCTTGAAATGTTGATAGAGGTTACTCGCTGGGGGTGGTGGGGGGGAAGACCTGTAGAACTTACATTTAAATCAGGCATATAAGAACTAAGGACTACAGCAAACAAACTGCATAAACCAGGTTGTCAGGAGTGTTCCTTATTTGGAATACTTTGGTGTCCAATAAAAAGCAAATGTGTGCTTTCCTTCAGTGGAAAATTAATTGGGTCTCTCTTGCCTATCTCATCCCACCTTTTAGAGGAAACTGGTAAGAACATACTAACTTTGAGAGCTCTACCATGCACCTCCTTCTCTCTCTGAAGACAAGCCTTTTTCTATATTCAAAGACCCATCTGGCTAAAATTTTAAATTCTCATCACAACACAAAAGGATTTGCTTTTGTGAGGACAGCATGAGACAGGCATGGTTGACTACAACGGTTAACAAAACCATCTAAGAACATGCACATTACAAGAAACACACACTGCCAGCAGCCTCCAGACAGAACAGGAGGAACTAAGCAGCAGAAACAGGCTCCCAGTTGAGGCAAGGTGTTGAAATAAAGGGATCCTTAGGAAAGTGACAACAGAACTGAGTCTGAGCTGGGAYTCCTAAGAGAAAATGAGATTACAATGAGCCACCCTCCACTCCAGTCCCTGGCTTTGGTGACAGGGAACATACACACACGTACAATTAATTTCCACTGTCAGTTTTCAAAGAACATCTTCATAACCATAGAAAGTTTAAAGCCTCAAGCAAGGCTCAGCAGGAGTGTACTGGTCTGCTGTGTACATGCATTGAACAATTTAATCCTACTATGCACATGACCCCATACTCAGAGAAACTGGTTTTTCATTTGAACCCCATATCAAAAAGGGAAGGGGCGGGGGGGAAGACATGTTAATTGATCTCTGTGGCAAATAGCGTGCATTCTGAGGCATAAGAATACAGAAATCCCACTTACTAATGCAAAATTTACTAACCAGAATTAACTACTCCTAATTCACATATAGCTCTTCAGACAACCAAAGGATGCTTCAAAGGTTTAATCTACATACTGTACCTTACAATAGTAAATTGAGATCAAATAGAAGTAAAAGATGCTATGATAACTCTTTTCTTCTTGTATTTGTAAGAAAAAGACAGGTTTTCACCAAGCTCTCAACTGTGACTCTTCTATCAAATTTGATTTTACTCTTTCTTTCAGTGCTTAATTCCTGTCTACATTAATGCTATGTAAAGGAAAAAGGAAGCATACATTTAAATAAATTTTCCAGATTTGCAGACAGAAGACAAATGTGTCACTCACAGGGGAAAATTAAAGCTTTCCAGAGTGAATACCTTGCACAGATTTTTTTAGCACAATTTCATTTTATTAGTCTCCAAGCCTACAAACTAACAGGAATGAAAATAAAATTATGTATAATATATTTAAATAAACATATGCATATTTATTTCCACAGGACCTACTCATCTGGATAGGAAGGTATAATAAATACCTCAAGGACTATTGGTGAGGCTGGTGCTTCACACAAAGTCTAGAGTGAGATTAAAATCTCATCACATACATAAAATTTGGAAACAATTTCTTGTGTGATTTAAAACCTTTTCAAGAGGGATATATCCAAAAGAAAAGTTTCACAAGATAGCCGATACACATAGACAAAAGAAGATTCATTTGTAACTCATACAGCCCTTAATCAATGACAGCTGTGTAAATTTTTTCCATTTGTATTCATGTTTTTAACATAAGGCAAAAAAAAAAAGTTATTTTGTATTGGCCACTTCTCTACCCAATTAGAAATTATAACATTTTCGGCAACCTAGGTCTGAGAAAAGGAGTACCTATGAACAAGTTAACATTTTGAGCTAGTACAAACAAGTTAATTCACTAACAGACTATTGACCAAAAATATACCAAACACTGACAAAGCCCTCTGTTACTACTGTTAGAGTAAGTTTCAGAAACCAGGTTTTAAGATAAAAGACTCTCGGAAAGCATTATGCAGTGAGCACATACAACATTATATTTGTGTTTTCACAGCCAGTGACTGTATTCACTGAGCAGAGATCACATTTAGAAGCATGTCCAGAGAAGCGCTATAAAAGTGATGTACAATTGCAGTTAAGCCCCTCTGCTCCTCTACTCTAGGCTACAAATTAGTTACATAGTCCCACACAAGGTATGCCTACGTTGCTTATTGCAGTAGGGTACAATGATGCTTGGGCTCCCAAGCATCCACAGACTTTGCATCTACATCAGTGTGAGGTTTTATCCAGGCTATTTGACAAATAATTGCCAAGCAGGGAGTGTTGGGCCAATGCAACTATAGCCGTATTGATACCCACTTTAACTCAAGCATTTCTGGGTGGCAGCCCACTGTAACATCATGTAGGCACATTTTCTAATCAGGATCCCTTCCTCATTCAGTAAATACAGTGGATCTACTCTAGAAAGACAGTAAGACTGCTTAATGAAGGAAGCTGTTGTCTGCAGCATGCATACTTTACTGACTGCAGAATCAGAGAAATGAACAGCATATATGGCAGTGAATTAGTAAAGGAAGGAGGAAAAGTCTAATTGACTTTTGAATGAATGCTCCTCTGGACATTCAAATTCTACTCACTGAATT
The DNA here is from genome assembly GCA_030449065.1 of Oceanodroma leucorhoa. Classification (NCBI taxonomy): domain Eukaryota; kingdom Metazoa; phylum Chordata; class Aves; order Procellariiformes; genus Oceanodroma; species Oceanodroma leucorhoa. Next base: position 4,300,720 of record JASVER010000033.1, on the reverse strand, counting down.
TTTGCATGTTGAAAAGAAATAACATAAATGCTTAGAAATGTTTGCTAGTTTTTTTTACTTCATTTTCTTCAAGTCTCCTGGCAGGCCAAGACTGAGCTATTTTAGCATAACTGTAAACAGAAGCTTGAGCAGTCCCTACCCTTATCAAACCTAGCTCAACAACATCTTACATGCCCATTTTTCATGATTCTTAAGGTCACAAAAGCTAAGGGGAAGAGCAAACAACCCTTCCCCATCCCAAACACTGTAGCCATACTTCTGTCAGGCTGTGAAGTTTGTCTAAAAAAAGATGAAGCACAAATTTTCTGATGAACAGACGGACCTCACAGCTGCATCTTTTGGAAAGAAAAGCACTATTTTAAAATTATTTCAGCAAAGATAAAAAGGGAACAAAGCATCACATCTCCAAAACCAGCTGAATTAAAAGGTTAAGTCTTATTTGCATATATATATCATGACCAAAAATAAGATATTGATAAGAGATATGCTAAAATCCAGCACTGAGGAAATTGTGTTAGACATCTCTTTCTTAAAGGATTGTAAAGAAAAAGATCTCAATTGTAAAGTAAAAGGGCAATTAACTTAACTTGATGCTCACTAACTAAGTTTGATGCTTTGAAGATAATCCTATACAGGTGTTAAATATCACCAAGTTTTCTGACTTTTTTTAATTAGAGAAAGGCTGATGCAAGCTTCAAGCACAGATAATGATTAACTGAGGAAGCATACACACGCACACACACAAATATGCTGAATATGTCTTTTCTGACAGAGAGAAGCTTCTCATGTAATGGTTTAAATGGTACAGGTCTAACCCCACAGTTGAAAGTTCTCTGCAGCGAACAAATGATAGGACACCAGAAACCTGCATGGTGATTCCTCTATTGTAGTCTGAGCCACCTAATGAATTTGCTTCTTCATTATGGTATTTGTGCCACACTGGAAGAGGCAGGAGGGCTTAAGAAAGGTTCAGGAGATGCAATTATTTAAAAAGAGAATTCACTTTCCCATTTTTCTGCTTAAACAGTTTTCATGCTCCACTAAAAAAGTAGCATTTCTTACTGAATTACAGTATATACAACTGTTTGAGAGTAAAAAGTAAACATTTTCCTCCTAGGGGTACGTTCAGGAAAATAATTGGATCAAGTTATGAAAGCTCAATTTAAGTGGGAAGGGTCCCCATGAGGTCTCTAATTCAACCTCATGCTCTAAGAAGGGACAGCTATGAGAGCACACCACATTGCTCAGGGCTTTACCCAGTGAAGTCTTGAAAACCTCCCAGGATGGAAACTACATAACTTCTCTTGGCAACTGCTTCCAGTACTTCCTAATGTTGAAAAAGATTTTCCTTACCTACAGCCTGAATTTCTCTTGATTCCATTTATGTCATCTGTCTCTCATTCTCGCTGGAACAGGTTGCCCACAGAAGTTGTGGAGTCTCCATCCCTGGAGATACTCAAAACCCAATAGACACAGTCCTGGACAACCTGCTCCAGCTGATCCTGTCTGAGCAGGGGGGTGGGTCAGATGATCTGAAGAAGTCCCTTTCAACCTCAGTGATTCTGTGATTCTGTAATTATTTCCTGGCATCCCTCATTCAAGTGGAAAGCTTTGCTCACTACTATTACTCTTCTTGAACTTTGCTATATAGTCTTCCACACCATGTAAATACTACCTTTAAATAAATACTGGAAACTCATATTGATACTATACTGAAAGACAGAAATCTCCACTCCTTCTGTGATATAAAAGGCCCCACTTTAAACCCATAAACACTATCAGCTCAGTTATGGATGCCTGCACTTCTCCAGTTGGCAACTCAGCCAACACTGAAAAAGCTACGCTATCAGTGGTCATTTTGAGGTAAACATGAGAACTTTCACACCATTAAAAAAAAGAAAAAAAAGCAGACCCATGCCTCCAAAAATTACTTTATGAATTGATACTAAATTGTTAATATGCTGTTTTACAGTTTCTCAATACTGTTCACCAGAAACTTAGTAACTACAGTAAATCTTTGCTGAACATCCAAACATCACCGCTGCCAACAAATAAATAAATTTACTTCCACAGTTTATGAAAACTTCACACACTGCCCTAAACATATGAAGCTTTTGCTCTAGCTGACTACTTGCATTAGTCTTCCCAAAAGGTAGTACTAAGGAGCCAAACTGTGAAACTAGTTCTGTTTCCCCTCTAAATTTTATATTATACAGTTATGATAAGGCACAGCTTAAAAGAAACCACTACTTTTTCTCCTGCTATTACAAATGTTCATATGTTGCCATTTGGAAGAAATAATCTTTGAGGAGATCTTTGAAAAAAATTCAAAATAGAAATATTTCTCTGTACCTGCCAAGTTGCACAAATATGAAGACCAAATATTCCAGACATTGAAGAAATCATTAAAAAGTGTTCAAGTAACCCAGAAATCTAAATCTGTTGGAGGCAGTAGAGGTCAGTGGAAAGAAAAGGAGATATTCTATACTTTTGAAAGCCTCTACCTATAGTCTAGACAAGTAGGGCTGTATATATGTAAAAGCTTCCATTGTAGGAAAAAATTTAAGTGCTCCAAGAGGAGTGAAATTAAAAACAGTATTGTGCCTCAAATTACAAGCAGCAGTTGTATTTGAAATAAAATACGGAAGGAATTTAATGTAAAAGCTTCAACCACCATACAGCACAAACTAGAGTGTGTAGCAGCAAGCCAGCTAAAAGCTTTTTAAAAGGCTGAATAATTTCTTTTTTTTTTGTAGTGTTCTTACTTTTAAGCTACAGATGTTAGGAAAGTATGTACTGATGTCACACAATGACTACTGTACTTAAATGAATACTAGCATATGCCCCAGGAGAAATTTCAATTTTGGTGAACAAAGACTGTATTCCCTTAGTTCTTCAACTACTTTAGTACTTCAGATACTAAAGGATATTTTAAAACTGATTTTTAAATGAAGGCAAAACGCATTTAGTGGATATGCAGGCTAAGATACTACTTTGTACCCAAAGTTTCAGTACAAATTCAACAAGTTTCAGGACGTATCCTGCGCTCCACTCAACTTATACAACAGGATGAACTTATTGGATCACATCAATCATCTTCCCTGGTATTTTGCAAGATGCAACTGGATGAAGAAACTTGTATTCTCTTCAGTCACATACACAGGCAATTAATGCCAGTATTTATGAAGTCCAAAATGCCAGCATAAGAGATACAACAAAGTAAGTACAGCTTTTGAAGTATGCCTTTCTCTGTATCTTAATTTTTCAGCTCTAATGTGCACTCTTCCAAATGAATCAAAGCTTTGTATCTCTGTGTTTCTGTCACAGGACTCAAAATTATTTATCTGTTGCAGGGTGACAGAGCCTGAAGACAGCGTAACTGACTGACAAAATACTAACAACATAAGTGAAGACCACAGTTATATACCCAGGAGCAAGCCATGTCTAACAAAAAAATAATTCAGTTTACTGTACCACTTTTCTTGATGGAAAAGTTGAAGTGAAGTCATGCAGAACCATCTATACAATTTTATCCCATTGATAATTTTATCCTAAGGCCAATTGGAAATCAATGAAGAGATCTTCCTAAATCAGATCACTTCTTCACACAAGTACTAAATTTAGACCTGAAGAGAAAACAACGAACACCCTTCCAAAGGGAAAGGAGAATGCCGCTTTAAGTGTTACGTGGTTTTATCTTGTTACTGGTCTCCAATCAACATTGTCATAGTGGATAAAGGTGAGCTGTGAAACTTCCGAGTTGTATGTTCTGCCCCACTTCTAAGAACAGGCACCCCAGCAGCAACAAAACGGGAGGTTCAAGTTCTGTTACGAACATGTTTCTTCAACCACTCGCACTTTCATCTAGGCATACCATGCAGTCATATTTTCAAAAAAGAAAATTAAAATTCACAAGGACTGTAAGGTACTCTACTGTCAGTGTAAGTGTCATGGCTCAGAACAATACTTACAGAGCTATTTTGTGCTGTGGTTTGGGTACGTCTGCAAACAAGAGAAGGTACTTCTAATACACAAAATTGGATACTCTACTGCATAGCAAAGTAACACCACCGCACCTCCAGAGACCCATGATGAATCTGGTGACTAGAGATCTTGTTGGTTCCACTGGAGTTTGCATCTCAGGGGTGCTTGCATCCTTCCACCTGCAAGCACCTGATCACTCAAAAGAACACCAGTAGGAAATAATCAAAAAAATCCAMACTTCAGATACCCGGGCATTTCCTTAATCTTGGTTAATATGAAATTTAGCTTAACAATTCTTTCTGCAACCTGTTCTTAATCCAAATTATTTACAGCTAGCAAACAATGCCTCAGTTTTCATTCTTCTAACGTAAAAAGGGTAATTTTCTGCCCTAAAGAGGGCAACTTCTTCTCTCCTATACTGACTGGGAAAGAAGCAAGCCTGGCATAATTCCTCTGTACCTCTTCCAGTCTGCACCTTTTTTCAGTATGGACAGTCAGAATTGTGCAAAGTGTATCAGACAAGAGTCTCATGAGTGCCTTGCACAACACTATTAATACCTCCCTTTCTATTGACACAGATAGATATGAGATCTATTTTGACTTTCTCACAGTTATATTATACTGTCAGCTCAATCTACTGGTCTGTCACAAAAGAATATAAAACATCATTTTGAACCTCTGTCTCCTCCAAACCTTAAATTTGTAGCTGAACAAAGAGTCCTTTTCCTTCAGTACAAAACACTACATGTATATTTTGTCCCACTGCTATTACTCTAGCTTCAAATCAGTTTTTGGCACTTTGGTTTTAATCCTCTTTTGCTTCAGTGAAAATGCTTAGACAATGAATTTCACCAGAAACCATCTTTCATCCAGATACTACTGCTGCTTTTAACACTACCTCCTTCTACAGCTTTAAGTGTAGGAGGCACTGAGGAATTCCAACAATTAAGAATTTTATGATGGTTTTGATATTGAGTGAAGTAAAGCTGTATTAACACATTCTCAGACTTACTTCATAAAAAAGCTTTCATAAAAAGCTTTTCATAAAAAGCAGAATTCTTTTTTTAAATGAAACCATCCAAACACAGCACTTTCAAAATCTGATCGCCCCATTATGATGCAACCACTCCAAAAACTACACCTATGTCCTTTTAATATATCACACCCATATATTAACATTTCATGCATGCCCTGTTTCACATCTCTCTTATTGTGAAGTTATTTGTTTAATTATCACTTCCAACCTAAAACATTGGAGTATTTAAATTAGATCTGCATCAATGCAGACATAAAAATATTTTTATTTGAGGTTCTATTCCAGATGCTGCACAAGCATTTGAAAATGGCTTAATAAATTCATATGCAAAAAACAGAAACGCAAGACAGCTTTTTAGAGCACAAAATAAATTAAAGCAGTTTAGAAAATATTTAGACTATCTCAACACATTATTTAATAAAAAATGAAAGTGATTCTAATTTAAAATAGAAAAGATACTTGACTATTATATGACTATTATATCTACCCCATTTTTCTAGAAGGAAGAAGACTCACCATGCAAAACTTCCATAGAGAATTTTTCAGTTAATTCAGAGTCTACTTAATTTCACTTAAAGTTTTCCTCTGCATCGCAACTTGCAAGTGAAATATTTAAGACAGAAGACAGGAGTGAAACTGCAAAAATTATAAAATATACATGAAATTATCTCCGGCCTCGGTTTTCAATTTTACATGATCACCTAGTACATTTTACAGAAGTTTCATTTGAAGTTCATTCCTAAACTCTAATGCTCCCACTTCCACCAAAATAATCCCTCTTATGCAAGCACTTCCCATCTCTGGCCAAACAAACTTATTTGGAAGCTGTAAACGCAAGTTGCTAAATTAACAATGTTATACGTCAGGGTGACTTGCAACTGAAAAAAAAAAAGTTTTCTTTACTACCCTTGTCATATGATACAGTTCTTGTTTACTCTAAGGACAAAAGGTAAAGCCTTACCTACAAAGACAATTTACCAACACACACTTGGAATGTTAGTAGTGATGTAGTGGATAGAAAATGGCTTTTCCAAATTTGTTTGCAGAACAACATTGCTGATGTTTTTAAATGGTGAAAAATACCACATAAAACCTTTGTACTTTCATACAGAGACGGCAAGACGGCCATGTTAAATGCTTACTTGACCTGCACGAATGCCCCAAATATATCTCAGTTACCTCCCTAGTAAGAGACTCTATTCTATACTTTTCTTTTAATTTAACACAGTCAAGATTTACACAGTTACCTATTCATTATCCTCAAGTTACCTTCCTTTAGTCCTTTGAAGGGTATGTTCAAGAACCCTAGGAAAGGAATAAAAAGATCACCTTGACACTCAGATTGTGAAGGGAACTGAAAAACTCCATGGAGTAAGTAACACTGCAGTTGGTCATGTGTTTCACCTCCCAGACTACTTCCCTGCAACATGCTGTCAGGATCACAAATGCTTAATTAAAAGTGGGAAATTTAATTTCAATTTAAGAATATCCGGGCACAATAACAGGGGAAAAAGTTATTTCTAGTGGTCTTGGGACAGCTTGCATTAAGAACTCCATGTTTTTTAAGAAAATTACCACTTTGAATGTTCACCACTTTCACTTGCAAGTCAGTTTCCAACTTACTGCTGCGAACACCGCATGACAATGTTCTGTGTTTTATAAGGTGGACACAGACACAGAAACTGCAAAGGATATGTTCCAAATGGTATTTTGCATTTGTACCTGTGATACATACTGACAAGTTTGAAATTTTCTACTCTATTCCCCTAGAATACCAAGTTTGGTTTCATTAAGTTTTGCCTAAGAACTTCTGAATTTTCAGTCATGTACTCTGTCACCCCAACTGAAGTAAAACCAAAGAACTTTTAATTAAAGCCTTACAGTGAATAACTTGCGATCAAATAGTTACAAGTTTTCTGATTAAACAATGAGTTTTAAACATCTTTCCGTTCAACTCTTCCTTTGGAAAATGGGATACTACATGACAGAAGCTCAAGGACATAACTGAAACTTCAGAGCAGAGGAAGGGCTGCAGTAAAAGGCAGGGGAATATAGTTCACGCTCAGAAATATAATGATCAGCTTCATATATAAACAAAAATCTTGTTTCCAACAACTATTGACGGCTTCATTCCCAATGTCCAAAGAATGTGCTTAAATGAATGCTTAAGAACTAAAGATTAAGTGGGAAGTTAGAAACATGTTATATGCCCAGATATAATCTGCTATTGTGCCAAGCCCACACCAGATGACATGAAAGCACACAGAGCCAAATAACTGCTGTAGTGGAAGGCAGTCATCGCACTTCAGATTCTCTTCTTTGATAGCGGTAACTATTCAACTACATACTTCCAGTTACCCACATTACACAAATCACTCCCTCAATTACTGTTGCACAAGCCGAGTTCTGCACATCTTCAGTTCAATTATTTTCTTTTTCTCAAAAGAAATTCTGGCAAAAGCAGAGACAGCTGAACTTTTCTTCTTGGACAGTTCACACCACTGCAAAACTTAAAAGAATACACTCTACCAAGGCTTTTCATCATTTTCTGAGACAGGTAAATTGCTGCAATATCTGAAAGTAGGAATGTTTAAAACTACAACTTTTACTTATATTTCATTATCTTTTTATAACATGTTTTCTGATACAAATGAGGCCATGATGGAACTTGGCTTTTTTAGTGCATCTGAAACATGAGAAAGTCTACAGAGGCGAAAAAAATGAAGACATTTTAAGATCATTTCTTTCTAGACTCCAAACTGCAACTGCCATTTCTTAAAAGCAGCTCATACATATCCTTGTATGCTACTCTCTTTAATCCCATTTATGGTGAAACAATAAAAGCCACAGACTCTCTTGGTTTTGACCCAAGTCTCTTCTTTCCCCCACTGCCTAGGGGTCTCAGAGAAAGGGATGAGAGGAGAGAAGAGAGGAAGATGTTAGTACAAGCAGCACCTGACTGAGCCAAGAACCTCATTGGTTTTTGACAATGGAACCTCTCAGATTCGCACAAGTTTCTAGGCCCAGTTACTTGGGTATCAGTAGTCAGAATTACTTAGAATATAACACCATCAACAGAAAAGAAGTGGAGAGGACTCTCAAAATAGCCTATTAAAAGTCCTCCCATGTACAATCAGAAATGGCAGGTTAGGGACCATGATTATTCTCCATCCCCAGCCTTGGAATTCCACTGCAATAGATAAATAATGCCATGTTTCAGCTTTTCCACAAGAAGGTTTTATGAAGTCTGGGTCCTGACCTGGAAAAGCGTAATTGCTTTGCCAACCATCTTCAGCATGGCAGTTAAGAGGACTGTCTCACCATACTAAATGAGTTCTCAGAGCAGTCAGTCCCATCCATAGTAATTTCTGCTTATTGTACTCCCCATTAAATTCCTCTTTACCAGAAGAGTATTGGGCCTGAGAGATATGTAAAAAGGAAGCAATATACCTTCCTATGGATAAATTGTTTCTTTGGACACAACTAGCTTTAAGATTGTGGAATAATGTAATATGAAGTTACCCTCAAGCTCCCAAGTGAACTTAAAAGGGAACATAATGCTTTTTCCGTAATGCTAAGATACCCAACATTTTCTAGGTGTTACAAGGTCAAAAAAACATTCATGACATTCATAACTACTGGCAAGAGAGAAAACAAGTGCTATCGCAGCAGACAGGTCATACAGCACCACACAAGGTAATAAGAATCAAGTAGATGGAGTAGTCATTGGCTCATGCAAAGCGCTGACATTAAATGGCCACATTCTTCCTCATAATTTTGAAAGGTCTGAAACAAAACATAGTCTAAGAATGCATTTTCAGAAAATGTAAATTCCTCTTGATAAAAAGGAAATCAACCTGTTTAGTTGTTTTTTCAAATAATTTCTTTCATTTTCCACTACATTGTTCCTGAAGACATGCCCAAAACCCAAGCGAAATCTTTATTTTGCTTCAACTTTTCGGATACCCTGTCTGTTAACACGGCCCCCAGCATACCTGCACAGATTCCACTTGTCATGTGGTCCAAGAACAAGTCTTATACTCAGGACAGAATCTGATTGGCCGTCTCTCCTCAAAAGGCAGCTGAGATTTTTAAGCAGCCCAAACTTGCACTGCCCTAAATCAACAGATCCTGATAGCTCAGCTACAAGCATCCTACATGTCAGCTACATGCATGTGTAAAGCTGCAAGGTAGCATGCTGGACTTTAGCTTGCTTTTTGGTCCAGTTGGGAGGGGAAAATAGCTTGAGGAAACAGATATAAAGTAAACCACATGCAGGCAGTGCCAGAATACCCGTCCCTGGACAGATCCAATGGCACATTAACAAAGGCACAAAGGCACTAGCAGCCTTGTTCATAGCCAGGCAAACACTCATTGGATTGCTGGTCCACCTACTAGCGTTAGTCTGCACATAGAGATCCATTAGAAGCATCAGATCTTCATGTTTAAACTTCCCTTGGAATACTCAGTTTGGAAGAGACCTTAGCGATAATAACAGCACACTGCTTGGAAAGGTATCTTTTTATTTTCCTTTCCATAAATCAAGATTACTGATGGCACCGAGTATTTCTCTGCAGAAACTTGCCATGGTAGCAAATAGCAATGACACTTGATCCCGTAAGAAGGAATTTGTGTTCAATGACTGAAGCAGTTGAAACATGAAAGAAGCTTTCTCAATTGCAGAAACTCTGGCAGAGTTTCTATTTTTCTAAACACAGTGTCAGGATTTAAATACCACATCACTTCTCAGCATAAGTTTTCAGACCCAGACGAGCCAGCTTTCACACAGAAGGAATCAACACTTGCTTTTTAATACCAGAGAGACTGGTTTGAATGAGCTTCTGCCCGTAGTTCAAAAAAGAAGCCAAGTCTCTGTATTTAAAAATTCTTTTCTCAAATTAATTACCATCCCCCTGTCCAGAACAATGGACATCAACAGCTATGAAGGAAAAAGATACAATCAAGCATGCATCACGTTGGCTCAACATATGATTAAACTATGGCTGAAAGGGTCACGAATTAAATATTCTAATTATAATTTTTTATATAGATTCTAAGTACTTGAAATTCACAATGCAATTACGTAAGTTTTACATGTGCTCAAAACTGATTTTCCTGTGCTTAATAAATGAATTGTTAGCATACTGAACAAGTTTAAGCAGAGTACACCAAGCAGCGTTGTAACTTCCTAGTCTTGGGTGCCTGTTACACCTTTCTTGCTCTGACAATACTTGTAAACCCATACTCTGGCTTCACATAACCCTTCTTGACCTATATTATACATACATACTTGACTACAAGAAGGGAAAGAAGTGTAGGAAGCAAATGGACATGTAGATATCCAAACTTAAGACTGAACTATGATTCAGAAACAGCAATTCAGATTTTCACTATCGGCAATAAATTGAGTTTTGTACCAATGGATTTTACACCTCTTTAGACTCATGAGGTGTCAGTCTTCTCTGTTCCTACACATAGTGAGTCCAAATAAAATTAAGCATTACCAAATCCACTGACTGCCTCAAGACAAACAACAGAGTTCAATTACCCACATACTATTGCTGTGTATGACAAACGTCAAATGAGAGTCCCAAGACAGTTACTTGATCTTAAAGCCAAACGTAGTCAATGGCCCATATTCAGTAGTATAACACAGAGAAAGAGTCTAAACTTAAGTACAAACTGAAAAATATTTTCATCCATTCTGAAGACAATACTGACTAACAGCAGGAAACTATAGAACCCTTCCCCTAAAGGATTTTCACCAAAGACTTACAGATAAAGCACTGTCTGTCAGTTTTCCTAATAACCTTTAACTCAGCAGACAGTTCTTGTTCTAGACAGATACCTGAACCTAAACAGGTGTCTTTTTGTGAGAAAGGAACATTCATACAATGTTGTATGAGCACATATGTCAGATCTCTCTTGATTTAAAGTATGAGGAAGACTATCTTAAGTTCAAGACTTAATAAAATAAATAAATCAGTAAAGTAATTCTACCAGTTATGGGGTTTTCTAAGAACAGGTGGATACACATTCTTCTGTATGATAGAGAAAAACAATGCAAAGACTGACAAGAAGGGAAGTGCATAGTGCAGCACAAATTTGCTAGTTCAGCAGAGCTGCACGACTCTACCATAAATTTGAAGCACGTAAACATCACCGCATCTGCATCTGATAGACATTCTTGCTTTTCCTAAAAATTTTTACTTGAATCTACAGCTACAGTGCTAACTGTAAATCTACAGTGCTAACAGCAAAGCCAATGCAACACACAGTGTCTTATGATTTTTGAGGAAGGGAAATAGATTCCATAAAAGACACACACTACAATAAGAGCACCCCAAACAAACTTACAGACACAGCACTTTCGACACCTTGTACAAAGATGCCTCTAATAAAAGAACTAGCTGTTTTTAATTCTTTGAAGGTTTCTGTTGGATTATATTTTTGGGAGGGGTGGAAAATATATTTTAATGAGTTTAATCATCACTGAGATGCAGAAATTCAAGATCGTCCTAGTGTCAGATTCTCTCTCATAGGTTTTTTGCAGTCATTCATTTTGTACATTTCCAAATTATACCAGCCATCATAACACACATGCATGCACACACACCCCAACATCAGTGTTTACAACATTTAGCCAAAATTTAAACCCTACCATACACAGAAAAGTTGGTCATCTCGTCAACACAGAAACAAGAGTAAAATTTTGTTTCAGGCCCAAAAGTCCTGAACACCTATTTAATAGCAAATTATTTGGAAATGTATTGAATAAAAGGCAAAAAATAGCTGGAAAGTAGGCAACACATTATGATGAAGTTAGAAAAACTAGAGACAGCAAAAGGAATGGCCCAGAAGGAAAAAGAAAAAATGTAAGATGGCTTACAGCATGTTCCAGCTGAATGCCCAGGAACCACACCTGCCCTGTGATTTTTGCCCACAGTCTAGCATTAAAGACAGTGCCTTCACCATGCTGGAAGGGGCAGTGTTTAAATGGGACTGCCACCTGCTCCACCTGTCTTCATGTACACAGTCTGGCACTTCTGTCTGGAAGATGACATTATGCTTAGTACTCCTTCCTTGATGGGAAAGAGAGGTTCCCAAAGCTGAGTAGGTTCAACTTGCCACTCATTGTGCTCCTTATTCAGGCTACTGCCTTAAAAAAAGCTCATTAGATAATATTACAGAGAAGTGCGATTCACTAAAATATTACTGAAATTATTTAAGTATATGTTCAGCTGCAAGCAGGTAAGTAGTCCCAGTGACTTCAAAGTTAAGGCATCTGTTAAAGTTGTTTTGGGGAATTAGGCCAGAGAAAAAGGGCAAAAAGGAAGGAAGTGACCTACTTGAATGAAAGACTCATTCTGAGGTTTGTATGTTCAGATCCCCTCAAAAGAGGCTGACAAGAGGTATTTGCATATATTTCCTTAAGTACAAACCGTGAAATGTCACATAGTATAACTCTTGATTAACCCATTTGGTTCACAAAGGTTATTCATACTCATATATACTCAAGATTTTTTCCACTATCCTTCCATTCACTGCCTGTTTCTGTTCACCCAAGACAGTACTCTCCCTAAGTATAGCCAAATGCTTAAAAAACAGAATAGAGACTAAAACCAAAATGGCGGCTTAGCTGCACTAAAAGGATGAGTAGTTTGATTAAAAACAATCTGTGCTATAGACATTTAGCAATCTTTCTAACATGTTTAACTTCTATTTTAAAAGATGGCCAGGATCTAGAGTCTTCATGACTCTTCACTTCTTTTGCCTTTCTTCATCTTGCCAGAAGCTGCCAATGAACTCTAAAAACTATGTAATAAAAGCTTTAGCAGAATTCTAATTTTGGTCACAGATAACCAACTATAGTAATTCTAGATAATATTAGCTGAGATTTATGACACATTCAACATCTTCAGATGCACAAGAGTATTTTTGGGCATCACTTGAAGAGACAATATTCCATGTACAGCTGGTAGATTTTACTCCTCTTTTTTCTCCTATTTTTATACAAGAAGTATATGCGTGCTGCACTTTATCTCAATTTTCTTCCAAAGGATCCATTTCTTCAGCAAGAGAAAAGACAAGTCTAGTCAAGCCTCATTTTCAAGACACCAGAAGATCAAACTATAGCTATTTTTGAGAATGGAAATTAGATATACCATCATCACTTCTCTGCGCAAGACGTACCAATAGTTAGAGGAAGACCTGTCCTCTTGGTGCAATTTGAGATAAGGAAAGTTGATCAATTTTTTCTGAACTCCACTGTTGCAATACTTCTAAACTACAAAAAAACCCTGATTATTTGTTTTACCTACCACTGTCAAAATCTCTTATCCCACGAAGAAAGAGCAGCTCAAAAAGCCTAGATCAAGTTCTTGGTAATGGAACTGCTTTTACTTTTATACGCTTCCCAACTTATGTCAAGCCTGAGAACTTCCACATTACAAACTTATTCCAAACTAGGGGTTTGCCAGTGACTACATTTCTTGTTCAAAGGCAATAAGAAAGTCACCTTGAAAAAATATTTTTTTAAACATTTTCAGAAAATATATTGGGACACTGCTTCTTTATCACCTCTTCAACTGACTGATGAAGGGATCAAACACAAGAACCTCGACTTTTACCAAAAAGTGTGAAAAGATGAAATACTGAAAAGCAAAGAAGAAAGAGCTCTTTACATCTCTCTGGGTCCTTGTCATCACATTTCCAACAGGTAGCAGAAACTACTTCTATAGCACTATGTCTCTATTCTCTATGGCAATCACTGCTGGGATTCTAAGATCTCATATCAAGCTGATTTCACTGCACAAAATACATCTCCTGTTCACTGTTAACACAAGATGGTCTAGAATTCCTGACTCCATCCTTCTTACTTGCATCAGAGGACTGAACCAAGAAGCTTAAAAGTCATTGGGTGTTACCATAAACTTGGAAGTGTTTTCCAAGTGATACTGAATATAACAAACTGCTAGCTACCTGTAGAGTGACTGAAATGAGTGAAAGATAAGCCAGTTGCCACAGTTTGTGCCCAATTCTGAGTATAGATATGGGACAATGTGAAGAGGGACTTTAGGAAGAATGTTTTTTAATCACAACAATCTAAATCACATCACTGTTTCCTTATTATCTATGCATTTCCACAGATCAGTTGAAGATCTGTTTCCAAGCACAGGATACCATACTGTCAGTCTAACTTGAAAGAGTATTTCTGTTGCTAATCTAGAAGTCTTTCCTTTAGCTTCAGATGATGACCTGTTACCAGCACAGACATGTAAGTTCAAACAACTCTATGACCAACCAACTCAGAATTCAAACTATTAAAATGTTCTTCATTTAGCCCCACCACACTGTATCCTTCTGTCTTTATTAAAACCCTATGCTGAGGGCAGAAAAACCTTTAAAGCCACACCAAGATCTTGGCCAAGGCTAGGTCCACCTTACACAGGGTGCCTGTGTAGAAGATGGGATCAGAACGAACACGTCACACAGCAGAAGTCAGATTTCCGGAGAGCAGGTAAATATGTAACAAGCATATAGGCTCCAGTGCTTGGAGGCTAAACATCTATTTCTGCTGTTCCATCTGGACATATCATTAGGCAGAATGGAGCAATGGCCAACCAAAGAACAATCTGTGGTATCCTGGTCAGTCTGACATGCTTCCTAAACTACACATATGGCTAATTTTTAATCTGCTGCAAACTTACCATCAGCTCTATTAACAAAACAAGAACTAGTACTGGCTCAATCTTCACAGTAGGTACAATGATACATATATCATATCTCAGTTATCAACCACTTCAGAGAAAATCTATGTAAATTATTTAAAGAAACTAAAGAGTAATCCAGTCCAAAAATAAGAGTTTCTTATGTTTAATCAAACAGATCTCCAGTGCACAATATCAATTTATATATGAATACTAGTCCATAGAGAAGTTGAGACTAGTTTTGAAATGGAAGCATCTTGAATAGTAAAAGCACACAATACTAATTACATAAACAACCCACAAACCTCATTTGGTAAAAAAAGTCTTTAAGTTAAACATTAGCTGGATTCTGGGAGATTACCTGGGGAAAATATCACGTATGCTTACTTTGGTTTTATACTTTCCTAGACACCTTATGGATGCTGGGCTTTTTGTTTACAGACAAGTGTTCCGTTTTTTAAGATATGTATGTATGTATGTATATACACACACACACTCTTAACACATATATATCTAAAAAACTATACAAAAAATGCACTCTTTTTATGTATGTATACATAYACGTATTTATGTATACAGTCACACACACACAAATAAAATATACGTATTTTTTAAAGAGCACTTAATGGATTGACTGCCAGGTCCAACCCATTACTGATAACAACCCCGTTCAGATCAAATGGGTAATATCTCAACACAGAGCAAGATGACATCAAACAGGAGAAAGGTCCTGATGCAAGGTCTTTCTTCAGTGCAATATTAGGGAGTAGGAAATCTTTTTCTTAGAGGTAGCCATACCCACAGCTGCTTACCTGTGCCTGTATTTTAGATCATCCTCTTGCATTTATACTGGCTCCCTAGTGGCTTGTAGAAAAGCAGAGAAAGGGTGGCAAATGTGTTATCTTTGTTGTCTACAAGGGGACGGACTTCCTGGGGACCTTCAGAGTCTTATGCCTTTAGCATTATCAGTCATTCTGCCGTCTTAGTTTTCAATCCCCTCCGCAAAGCAATCAGATCTTTTTGGAAGCTGTTAATGTGCAGGCCCAGGGCAATTACATAAGATGTTATTTTAGTCGTGAACAACACATTAAATTTTGGATTCTGCCACTGTCGCAGATTAGCACAATGAAATTCTTCACCAGTTTTTGGCTAATGATGTCTAGGCGCTTGGGGACCATGATAAACTTCTTTATCCCTTTCTGGAAGCCGAATTTAAGGCTATCCAGACACTAAATTTTCTGGCTCCAGCTCCTTCTCATCAAGAGACATCCATGTCTTCTGTCTTCTTGAAAATCTGCTCAGAGATAATGTTAATGGGAGCTCCCAATAGATTCTGAACGGGTTCAGAAGTCACACTGCATGTTGGAAAAAGGATATAGAGTTACATGGACCTTCGGTCTGACCCAGCGACAGTTCTTATTATTTGAAAACTTACCGTATTAAAGAGCACCCAAATACTTTCAGGTTTGTAATGGACTCAAGTGCTATGTAGCTAGGCTGTAGGACTTCACTGACAATGCAAGTAACAAGTTTTACCCATTAACATTATATTTAACAAACAAATCTTGCATTAGTATATAACGCTCCTGCACTGTGATACCAGATGCCAACTACAGAATTAAAATGAACTGCCTCTACAGATATCCTAGCTAGTCTTGTATTCAACACAAACAGGAAGTCATGTCCTGAGACCTCAAAACACCAAAGATTTCCTTCTGCCTATTTCAAAACAGCATGTATTCTCAAACAATGAGGTTCACTTACAAATTCATCTTTGTAGATTTCTCTGATCTAATGCTTAAGTGCATTGCTACTTCTTAAAGTAAGTAAATGCAAATAGAAACAGGCCATTTATATGAAAGCGTTTACATTTTGGAATTAGTGTCCCACCATGGTTCACAATCATCTATCCAGAGAATTGTCCTTCCTGCTGAAGTTCATCAAGAAAAATGGGAAAAACATTTTCTTGACTGTAGTATCTCCCAATACTAACTCTGCTCCTCTGTTTATTTCATACTGACTGGCTTTCTGTCCCAAGATTTTGTAATAGAGGTAAAATGCAGTAACTTGATTTATTCACACAACTTACTGACAAATCACTTGAAAGGTTTGCAAACCCAGAAGTCTGGAAATACAGATTTAACAAAAACATGGCTCTAGCTAGACTTACTTAAATGTCACAACTGAAAGATTTAGCGTGCTTACTCTCTGGTTATTAAGTAAATATTTCCTGTATTTCCAAATTAAGAAACTCTACAACTGAGACTAAGTGAATACAACATAAGCTCCAGGAGTAGAGCAGATTATCTACCTGAAGAAAATAAAGTTATGGGTAAAAAAAAGTTAATGTTAACCTTTAAAATGCAAGTATTCTTAGCTATCCCAGTCTAGTAGTAAGGAAGAATAGTAAGCCTTAAAAGTGATCTGAATTTTGAAGTAATTACAGAAGAATAAAACTCAATGCATTAACTCACCCTGGAGGAAAAAAAAAAAAGAGTAATCTAATTCAAACTAGTCTATGGCTGTCCAGAGAGATTATCTTCTGGAAGTACAGTAATTATATTTGTAAAGTAAAATCACTCATGCCTGGAGTGGGGAGGCCCAAGGGATTTTTTTTTTTTTTTTTTAATGTGTAAAAGCTTCATAATGGCATGAACACGGAGAAAAGAATTTTGTGTACAAAAGTACACATTCTGTGTAATGGTCTTTTTCGGTGGTGGTAAACAGATACGTGTAACCAGCAAGACTGTAGAATGCCAGATGTCAAGCATGAATGAACATATAGTTCCACTTTACCATATAGTGCCCATACACTCTAAGCTAAGTAGCAGAGTGTTTTGGAACTTCTTGCAAAAGCACTTCTTGCCAAATTGGTAATTAGACTAATCCTTATAACTCTAAAGAAAAAATTCCTACTGGTTTCACTGAAAATTTCTCTATATAGGTTTTTGCCAGTACCTTACAAATGAGATTATTATAAAAAAATAAAACACTATATTCTTATGAGCTCTAACTTACTTAATCGTCCACATAAAGTGTTTTAATTCAACATCTCCAGTTAATAGCAAGACCTAACAGCACCATTCTGACAGTCTCACTGTGATACAAAACTGTCTCAAAATAGTTTTGGTGGCTTTATTGAGAAATAAGATGTGTGGTCAAACAAGACCTAACTTTATTTCTTGTCTACAAAAGAGAACTTTTCTAGGAGCCAGAAGCTCAAGTTTTGAACAGTTAAAAAAAAACAATGTGAAACAATACCAGAAGCTTGAAATCAGGTATGAAGCATTCACTTTTCTTGGAAATTTCAAATGACTTAGGACAATACATCTTGAGACCTTCCACTTTATTAGGAGTCCAGCCGCTGAACAGTCCACCGTTCTCTTTTCCATTTCCTATTCATTAGTACCAATGAAGTACTTCCTTCTGAAGACCCCTGTTCAACAGTTTTACTGTTGCTGCTTACAGCTTTCCTGAACTGTAATAGCATGGAATCTGACCTAAAACCGAGAACTGTATGGTAAACTTGGTAAGAACTATGCATTTCATTCTGCTGCTGTTTAGTCTGTGCTGTTTGCACAGCTATTTGCTAGGATTTGCCAGTTAAATGCGTACGCTTTAAAGCATAGCTAATAAATTCTGTTCAACAGTAAACTTGAATGCTTCCAGGCGACAGCACAAAAGTCCCAGCAAATAGACTGCAGCGACTTCCCCAAGCAATAGACTACTGGATGGGAGATAGCTTTTTGATCCAATTACTAGGCCAAGATTTCTAAATGTATCAAGTTTTGGCTACAGTGGATTTTTCTTTAATGTATTTAGCTACTTACTTGTTAAGTAGCACCGGCTTATTTATCACCGTACACAGCTAAGCAGGTGGGCACCCATACAAAAATAGTGGGCTCCTATCACTCACGCAGAGCAGTAACTCCGACTTCCCAGAGCACTTCCCCAACTTCGGTGTCAGTGTAACCACGAGAGGGAGCGTTCGAGCTACGTTTCTGTCCAGAAACAAGAGGGGCTCTACTTCACGTTTTCATGCTTGACACTCGAAACTTGAAAATAGTAAGATAAAAAACACCTTTCTACAGCTTTTAATGACACCCGAAGCCTCTTGCCCTTCTCACCAGTTACTCTCCCATCCCAATAGCAAGATTTCTAACAATGTCTCTCGATCCCCAAGACCTACATCTTGGGAGCTGGGGCGGGGGGACACAGACAGACGGATGGATGTTTTTTTTCCTAGCTAATTATGTGTCAAATTTAAGAGACAATTCAACTGCCAACTCTTCAGTGCTCTCCTACCCCCTTCCTAACGTTTCTTTTAGTGTATTTATTGCCTGTCCTCAAAAATGTGCAAACATTTCTCCCTTCTAGCAACAGGAACATGAAATGGACATGATCCCTGCAGGCAGCAGCAGAAGGATGAGGGTTCTCAGCCATCAGTCAGAGCAACTCAAGCACAGTCATTACCTCTATGTGACCAGCTAATGTTACAGAAGTGGTGTTTAAAATCCAGTAACACTGGTTACCAGTTTATCTTGCTTCCCAGATAACAGCAGCTCAAACGTAGTGTGTCCATTTTATCACTCTTGAGCCAAGACACCTACGAGATTATCACAGAGCTAATGATGGACAACTCCTCTTACACAACAGGTTCATGCCAAGGTTAAATTTTATCTATGCAGCAAGTGGGCCACCCCAGAGAAAGCTATGAAAGAATGAAACAAAAGTCACAGAGCCAGCCCAAATATCACTGGTGTTTCACTTCATAAATAAGCTTCACTTGAACACTGCTTTAAATATCACGCATAGCAATGTACACAAAGAGTTTGCCCTAGAGAGAAGATCACATATGACAAATGCCAATTACATCAAGCAACATGCTTCTGGAAGTTGCTCAAATCCTACATAGATTAAATCTGTATAGAAGAGCTTCACTGATCAGAACTGACCAAATCAATTTGCTATTGCTTACCAAATCTAGTGTAAGCAGCAAAACTGTACCAGTAGATCTGGGAAGAGCGACTGAGTATCTGCATGATTTGCATTCAGATGACTGCCTTACAGTCATACACTCTATAAACATAAGTTTCGCTTAACAATTTCTCCCTGCCTGCATGTTCTTTACCAATGAATGCATAAACTGAACTTTCAGTTGTTAATTACACCTCCTCCTCCTCCTGCACTTCTAGTGACCCAAATAATGCAAGTGAAGCTGTAAGAAGCAGTATGACTATGGCAAACTTAATATCATTCAAGTAATTTCTGTCCAGGAACACTGTGCTTTGCTACAGCACAATAGTTCACAATACAGTAAGCCAGAATGGCTTGGAAATGCGAAATAAAACTTTTTGCTCATTTCATTCACTAGATTGCAGTTTGCCTTCCCAGTTTCAGAACTTCTGCTGTATAAGCAGTTTCATCTTGCCAAAAAGACTTCTGTAAACTTCAACAGTGGATCAGGAAAGGCATGGGGTGGAATTTTAATAAGAAGATATGTAAAGGCTGACTTACCAATTGGCCCCCTGACTTGTTAAAAAAATAAATCAACAAGTTGTTGACATGTTTTACACACAAAACCTCTCACATGACAGCTGCACCCGTATCTCCGAACATAACATTGGTAACTAATGAATGAACATGGAATCACGTATTTTTTTTTTAAATGTATCAAGGAATGTAATAACACAGTCAGAATGGCTGGTATCTTTTCCTTTCATTCCCCTACAGACTTGAGTGCTCCCCTACGTTGTGTTATTAGTCTCAAGAAAAAGCTTTACCCTATCTTTTTACCCTCAGTCTATTTACCCTATCTATTTACCCTCAGTCTACTTTCCTCCATCCTGTGCTCAGATATTTAAAATGGTATCACTTTAACTTTTCTTTAATGCACATTTGACCAGTGGGTGGAGATAAGGCTTTAATTAGAAAACTAAAACCAAACTATTTGAGTAGCCACTCTTACTACAGAAATAATCTTTGAATGCCAACGCTACCTCAGCAAAAGAGGCTTAAATGAACTATCTTAAAATAAAAATTTAAACTATTTTTCTTACCTCTTAACTTTCATTATTTCAACACTATCTTGATAAAATGTTTGGAATCAAAAAGTAAAGGCTTAAGCTTATTTGAAATCAACAGTTGTGTCTCCACCTATTGGAAAAGTGAATTTATCTGAAACAGTAATTTGATCCTTTGAGATTTGGGTAAGCAAAAGCTGCAAGAGCAATGTTTTTGTGTAAGATGCAAAGAAGAATTGGTTTCATTTCCTCCCCCCCCCCAAAAAAAAAGAGTCTGCAGAAACTGCTGACATTCCCCACAGTGAGCATGGATTTCACGAGGTTCCTACTCTCAAACAGTTGCTTGTCAGAATGCAAAACTAGTCAGTACTCTTAAAATAACATATCGGAGTAATTTCTTAAATAACTTTTGTTGCCAGTAAATCTGAAATGTCATCTAATTTCAATATCTTGCTAATTTCCACCACGCTTTCATGAGACCTGGACACTAACATTAGAACAAGTTCTTTAAATAACTGACATGTAAAACCCACAGAATGGTTGCTAATACGAAGCATTCTCAATATGTAACACCTTTTTTTTTAAGCCAAAAAGACCTTGAAAATAATTAAACATGAGGTAAAAGTAAAGAACCTCCCATTTTCAAATTTTTATTATTTAATACAGGTTGTGAAATTACTTACCATCATTTTAAAGACTCTGACTAACCCAAAATAGGAATGTAAATGTTTTGGTATGGAAAAAACCCTCTCCTAACCTCTCTTTTTCTCTTTTTTGTCTCCATTATTCTTGTAAGAATGACATCAGCCGCAACTAAATAATTCATGCTTGCTTTATTCTGAAAAAAGTGATTTTTAAGCCACAGGGTAGCACATTAACATCACGATGCTTTGTTTATCCCACTGCAAAAGACAACAGTTTTGCTGTAGTATAACCTGAGATCCAACTGCAGATGGTTATAATGACCATGGAATCAGACAATACCTTAACTTTAAAATTATCTTAACTCCCCCGCCCCAAAACCTGAACCATTATTCTGACATTTTGTTGAACTCGGATTAGAAAGACTTTAGTCACAACCATACTGAGCTAGCCAGTAACACCTACTGGTCCAGCTATTTGGCACTGCCTTCTAGCTAGCACCCACTTAAATAAAATCTTTGATCAATTTTAAGATCTCAAACAATCATCATCTACTATTTATCCTGTGATAAAAAAGTCACATTGACACCCTCCTGTCAGTGAAAACAAACCATTATATTCCTCTAATAGTATTTGTAACCGGCACATCCGTATTTCAGCATGCCTCTCACATGTCAGCCTGAGCTAAACTCACTTTTCCCAGGACCCTTTATGAGCTGCTTCTATTGTGGAGGACAGCAAAACCACTTTCCCTCTCACAGACTCGCTCTTAACCCAGCCATCATATTCTACTTCATATTTCCACACAAATAACTCCAATAGTGTCTGTGCCATTCCAGTCGTAGGATGTTTCTAAAAAGTCATTTTTTTACCACATGTGCAAGGCCAAACCCATTCCAGTTTGCCTCAGTGCTGAATTTACCTACTGGTACAGTAACTTGTTTGGCTTGTTAAGAAGAGTTAAGAAGAGTTTCTCCCTACACCTCAACCCCTCTATTGGCTCTCTTTTCCTCAAAAGAACAAAAATGAACACCTCATTCAAGGCCAGCTAAACAAAAAAAAAGGAAAGAATAAGCAGCAAAAAGCAAGTTCGGGTGTATGTAGTGTTGAGAACCCATTTGTACATCCTGTAATACTCCTGCAGCAAATACTCTTTCCTCATCTAGTAGCATGATCACTACCTCAGTCAATTCCCTCAAACCAGAATAAGTCAATTTTTATCCATTTTTACGTAAAACACAGAACACAACAGGGCATTTTATTTACACTTGTGTGAGTTTTTTATCCTTTCAAATCTTAGGACAATATACTTCATTCCACATCTGGATGGAGACTGCAACACCTAAAGTACTACCACAAACATTATCACAATCCCAAGTGCGTACCTGTCTCGTAAGTAAAAAGAAATTCCTCCCCCTTYTCTACAGCATAAGAAAAGATTCACTGACCTACAGATCAGTGTCCTGCACAGAGGATGATCAAAGGGCACCCACAAGAGCCTGGGACAGTCACACCAAGTCAGAACTTTAAATCACTTTTAACTATAGCAGAAAGTATGGTTTTAAAGCAGGACACTAAACTTTTACAAAACTGCATTCAAACTGTAAGTAATTTCTACGAATAAATACATTTAGAAAAACAGAATGATTCAGGAACTGAGTCACTGTACAAAGAGACTCATGCTAAAGACTTTTTTGCCTGTCATTATGGTACTATAAAGTTTTCCCCAGATCATTGACCTGTTTCTGCACGTAGAAATACCCAACACAAGGACCGGAGAATCAAGCCAGAGCTTGATTCTGACTGAAGAAGCCGAGTGTTTGAGGACAATGCTCAGATCATATCCTTAACAGCTCAAAAAAAAGCCTGCCAAATTACTTGAGAGATTATTTGGTTTTCCTGCCTTTATTGTGGCTAAACATCAACTAAAAATGCCAAAACTAGCAAGTTATATTGCCTAGATTTCTGTTCCTTTCTACCTCCCTGAGGTTTGCATACACAGTAATTCAGAAAAAAAGATCAGATTAAAGTTTTATGCTTTAAATAAGAAATGTCCTAAAAGTCAGGGTTCTTGCAAACATTCATCCTCTCTATTAGCCTTCATTAAGACTCCTTCATATTACCCAGGCATGTTTTTACTTCTTCCTTATTTTTATTCTATTTAAAAAAACCCAAAACACTATGTGATTAAGCCATGATTTAAGTTAATAGCTTCCACTATTTGTGTAAAGTAAAAAAAAGCAACAATAGGTAGTTCAAGAAAGGTCCAATTGCACATAAGTTGCAACAGCTTTTCAATCATTTTAGAGACTTTTAGTATGCACAGTTAGCCCACTAACATAGCAGCAGAACAGACACCATTCCACATAGCTGGTACAGTATATTTGTCACTAATTTCCATATTAAGTAGCTCTTGACAAAATAGGCTGAAACAGCAGTGATCCATAGGATCTGAAACAAATGCAAGCACCCAGAATTCAGAGAAGCTGAATATACACACTTTTGGTTAGATGCTGAAGGTTCCATAAAAAAAAAAAAAAAAACAAACACAAAAAACACACACACAAAAAAAAAAAACGCCAAACAAAAAGCCAACAACGAAGAGAGTATTAAAGCATCTCATCTAGAAAAGACAAGGAAATAAAACACTAATAATGGTACCAGCATTATGACACCATGCCTCAGTACTGCAGATTTTTCACAGCAATATGGATCTCAGGTGATCTATATAGTGCAATACTTCGATAACAAAATAAGGAGAGCAAGATCATCAATTCCAAACATTTCAAGGGAGGGAAGAGGAAATTAAAGATTTCTCTGAAGAGTCCCTTAAAAATCACTCGAGCTCAAACTAGACTCCAATTATCAGCACTTTATTTAAATGAGAATTTTCTCTATGGTATTTTCAAGAATTTTGTGACAGATGTTGCATGGTCCAGTCACATGTCAAAGTGTTAAATGCCAACCACCTCAGAAGAAATAAAAGGAAACATTATGATGCTAGTGTCAACTCAACCAGTTTAACAGACACTATCTGTTCAGAAGCAGCATGCTAAGATTTGTTCAAAGCCTCCTCTAGTCCAACATCTATTTATAGCTGCCCAGCCTCTCTACAATTTCTCACAGCCCCTCCTCCTCTCAAAGCCAAGTCAGGGAAGTTTAATAGATATAATCCCGGGCCTTGTACCGCAGGATGGTCAGAAGATCTGCAATTCTGCTCCAGTGATCCCATGTGCAATAAGACCAGGAGTAATGAGAAGAGAATGGTCTAACCTACACAGGAGCCAAATACAAGGGATAAACCTTCTCTCTCCTCTTTAGGAACAAACTCATTTTTCCTCTGCCAGCACACTGACGGTAATGAACCACATAAGCATCAGAGCCTAAGCAAAAGATACCTGCCTCCTTCCTTCTCACCACAGAGCAATAGCCTAAACCAACTGCCTTGAAAGCCGAGACAGAAGCTATCCAAGTCAGCTTTGACCCCTGGACAGTAGCAATGTCATCCATGCACCTTCTCACTTATATTATAATGCTACTACTGTACGTTGTACCTTCCTCAAAGAAACTAGGAGGCTGTTGGCTTTTTTTCAGTGCAGTTTCTGGTTAACGTGCGATATCCACCACCCAGCCATTTATGTACATGTCTTTGTAACACATTGATCCACATAGGCTCTCTTTCACCAGCATCTCCACCAACAGCTGTAACATCGCAGAAAGGGTGCAGATATTTTCCTGCATATGGAGCACAACACCAGAGGCTGAACTCTGCCACAAGCTTTGTACATCCTTGGTACCTCTCCTACCACCTACACCCACTTGCCTGTAGTACTAGTACAGAGACCAAGGAGATGACAGCACTACTGGAAACTCCTGCCCACCCAATTACAACCACATTTTCTCCCTTTTCCCCAGTCAGAGGCAGACGGAAGGGGAGGGATGACTTCCTCGGGAGGAAAATAAGCAGTGAAAGGCCGGGGCAGAGATCAAGAGAGGAGGAATCACCCCAAAGGGAGAGCAGATAATCCCTGAGAGGCGAGGCTGCGGAGGGGCATAACCGGGGAGGGAGGGACAGGGACAGCGAACCGGGGGGATAATCCGGCAGAGAAGGGGGGAGATAATCCCCTCGGAGGAGGGGGGAGGCGGAGGATCCCGGAGAGGGAGGGGCGGGAAATCTGATAATCTCCAGCAGGAGAGAAAATACCGGGAAGGGGGTGGGGGAAGGAGGGTGGGCGGGTAGATAATCCGGAGCGGCAGATGAAGAGCGAGTCTCCCGGGGACGCATCCGGAGGCGGCGGGAGGAGGAGGGTTAATCCTCGCTCTGGGGGCAAAAATCCCTCTTCCCCGACTCCGGCGCTGCCATGTTCGCTCCCCTGCAGGCCCGCCCGGCATCGGTACCTGCGGGCAGGCGGGCGGCTCTTCCCCCCTCACACCACACGCACACGGGGCGCCTCAGCTCCAGCTGCCGGGGCAGCGCAGCGCGCCCCGCTCCGGCCGACCGGCCCCGGGGCAACGCGGTCGGCCGGGATCGCTGCGGGACCCCGCCTCCCACCACCATTTCCCCGCCGGCTTGAAGGGACAGAGAAGCGGACGGACGAACCCTCCCCCCCGCACACGCGACCTCCTCGCCGGTACCGCAACTCACCGGCTGGCACCGGCTCCCGCTCCCCGTCCCCTCCTCAGCGGGCGCCGCTCAGCCCCATCTACGAACTCGTGCGCGCGAGCTGGCGGTTGGCGGAGGGAGAGCGCGAGCCAGAGGTGCCGCCGCTTCCCCCGCCGGCTCCGCCGCTCCTGCCGCTCTGCGACCGCCTCGGCGCGCGCCGCCGGCGTGGTTGTGACACGCGCTCGCGCTCCTCCTCCCCCGCCCCCTGCCTCCCCGGCGCGCGCGCGGCCTCCGCGGCGGTGGCGCGCGAGCACCTCCCCCGCCTCCCGCAGCAAACGGCTGGGCGCCTGAGGGGGCGCGCGCGCCTGTGCCTCGCCCCGCTGCCTGCCTGCCTGCCTGCCTGCCCGCCGGCGGGCCCCGCCCCCGGGAGAGCGTGTGTGTGAGGGAGGGGGGCGGTGGGTGTGAGCCAGCGGGGGTAAGGTATGTGAGAGCGTGTGAGGGAGCAGGGGCGTGTGTCTGTGGGAGCGTGTGCGAGAAAGAGCGGGTGCCTGCGGCTGTGCGTGTCAGCGTGTGTGAGAGAGGGCACCTGTGTGCGTGACTGCGCGTGTGAAGGAGAGCGCGTACGGGTGTGTCGGGGGGGGGTCGGTGTGAGGAGGGCATGAGTGCGCGAAAGCAAGCGTGTGTGAGGGCGAGCGTGTTTGTGATGGAGAACGCTGGTGTGTGAGAGAGCAGGCGTGAGGGTGTGTGTGTCCCCGTGCTGTGGAGCACGGAGCACACGCACTCCCTGGCTGGGTTTGGTGTCGGTGTTTGCCCGGGCAGG
This sequence comes from Oceanodroma leucorhoa, assembly GCA_030449065.1. Classification (NCBI taxonomy): domain Eukaryota; kingdom Metazoa; phylum Chordata; class Aves; order Procellariiformes; genus Oceanodroma; species Oceanodroma leucorhoa. Next base: position 4,273,902 of record JASVER010000033.1, on the reverse strand, counting down.
TTTGGGCTCTACCCGGTCCGACTCTGGAGGGGACACCCCAGCGTTTCACTTGGCGCTGCCTGTTCAGTAGCCAAGTGCTCCGAGAAACACTGGCAAAGCGTTAAGTCGAGTATTTCAAAGGGGGGAGGGGAAATTTCCCCTGATACTAGTAACAGTCAAGACCACTGAGATGGAAACAAAAATGAACAACTGATTTTCCTGCACTTCTGATCACTGTTTACTTTAAACATGACGTTTGTTTTGAACAGTGATAATAGACTAGCTTTCGCTTTGTGCTTCTGGTCGATTTTGCAGAGGCTATCACCTTTGCATACTCTTGGACTTTCTGAAATTTGCTTGCAAACATTAAGTCAGTCTTGTATGCACAATTCTCACTAAAGCTGGATTGTATAGCTAAGGGTAAAATTTGCCTCAAAAAAGAAAATGTTCATTTCCAAAACAATACTTCATTCCTCGGCTTGTTTTCATTCACTTTTTTCCTTCTCTTACCAACTTTTCCAAAAATTTTTAAATCCAAGTCTGCAGTTCGACTGTAATCTACTTAATTATGCTGTTTTAAGAATACGTGATAGCCTGGTGTGACATGTGGTAACCCGTAATAATAAGCTGTCTGCGATTTGCACTGGCTTTTGCTTTGGGAGCCACTGGGGAGAAGGGAAAGCCAGAACTATGTGCAGGTAGAGTTTGAACAGAAAATCCACTAGGTATCGATTTTCATTTTAACAGATTAAGATTGTGCTTTCCTACCAGAAAACAAATAAGCTGATTTTCATGCAACCAAGATCTCAAAAGAAGCGGCTTATCTGTGATGGGCATAATTAAAGAAATTGTGGAACAGCAGCCAGCAGGTGAAAAACCTTTCTCAGATTGACCAATAAAGATACGTCAAGTAAATAAGATCTTGCTGTCTTCATCTTAGGAAAGCAGTGTGTAAAATTCCTTTAGGAGTTATTTTTACTTACTCTTCAAATTACAGTAGCTACCCTGTGCTGAGAGCTTCACAAGCACATGGAATTATGCATCCCTGGGTCCAAAGAGCTTACAGCCCTGCTGCGATTTCTCGGTAAAAAAGACCAAATTGAACACATTTTTGGTAATTTACTTCACAAGCAGTTATCTTTTCCCTACTAAACTGAAAGGAAACTTAACGTGTCATGAGGGATTCTGAGCTAAGTAATGACCTACCACCCTTTTGGTGTTCGAATGCCTGCGGCTACAATGGAAAAACTGACAGGCGTAGAAAATCCTCACATCCCGAAAAATAACTCCAAATCTTTCACTCTCCTTTGCCCCTCGTTTATTTTTTGTGATGTTCTAATGGAAAACCTTTTGAACCAGAGCCACAAAACGCGTAACTGTCATCTCATCCTGTATTTCACAACTCAACATCTTGTTGACTTCTTCCCTTACAGTCCCTGCGTTTGAGGAGGCTGAACATTATTCTGTTAAGGAGAAAGGGTTGTAGCAGTTTATGCTGGCACCTTTCATGATATCCTGACTTTACCTTCGTGGCCAATGAAAGAAAATCGCTTCACTGCAAAACTTAGAGATTCCTTATTACGGTTCAACTCAAAACTTGAATCCAAACCTGTGAAACATGAGAGCCCAGTTTTGGCTGTAACAGAAATATCTAAATACAAAGTACTTTGCTCCACAGCCTTTGAATGTCTTCCATGCTGGCCTCTGCAGCTGCTATTTGGCTATTAAAGCTCTTTAGGGAATGTGTCCCAAATGCTCACACACCATTTCTTGCCCACTACTTAATCCATTTGACCCATTAGGGTCAAAGAAGAAACAGAGATGTATTGTTTTAGAGAAGAATTTAGAAATTGATGTTTACCCTCTGGCAGGAATTATCATATCCTTTTGACTTTTTATTATTACATTCACATGCCGCTCATAACAGAAATCCCCCTGTCCAAGGATGGTCATTAGGACCCTGATGATGCAGTTCAATCTGATAGCTTTGCATCATTCCCGCAGTGCAAAACGACTGTAAATCTCTCTCATCCATTTAACAGGCAATTACTGCACTTCAGCCAAGCCTCACCCTGTTCCCGGTTTAAGGCAGAGAAGACAGGGACCCGGCCAGGGCTGACTTATGCCCCAGCAATTTCTGGCTAGTGATCATGGTCAGCCAGGCATAAGTTAGAATAGTGCCAAAGCCGAGTTGCTTTATGCCAGGGATTATCTCAGTCTCTGTCTAGCCACAGGATTCAGGGAACAGAAAGACTGTATGGTAGATCAGCCCCAGCCCACATACTTTTGGGCTGATTGATTAGTATTCACTTGAACTGGAGTTTATGACTCTACAGAGCTTTGAACTCTGCCTTTGATGATACAGATCTCACTCGAGCAAAAGGTTTCTTTTACTATGAAGTCTAAGGCTCCTCTCTGAAAAACTGCAGAGACTAGGATTGCTAATGTTGTGATAGTTCTCTGCTGGTGCTGCAAGTAATATGGTAAAGGTCTTTCTCCAGCATCTTTCGGTTTTACTAGGGCTCCTATCCTGATGTAGAGGGGTTAGAGAAGCAGACACTCGAGTGTACAAAATGTGCGAAGGAGGATGATGTGGTTTTCAGTCCCATTACAGTTCTGGGTGTACAAATGGAAAACAAAACCTGTAATAACCACCAGCACCACCACATTTGCTTATTACTGGAGGAATGATCTACTGGCTGATGTCAACTATACCGAATTTTTCTTTGTCTTATGCTCTGCAGAATTCTGGGTCTGAATTCTGAGTTCTCTGTCACTGTTCTGATGACTTGTAATGACAAAATGAACAGATGTACCCACAGAAGAGCTTCTTCTTTGAGTTAGTTCCCCTTTTTATATTTAATTGTTGTGGGGAACTGATGTTGAGCACTTAGAGTGAAGGTCTTTGAGACACTATATTTTTTAAATGAAGTTTTAAGGTGATTGCTGGCATACTCTGCAAGTCCAGTGTTATGTGTACTTTATTTTACCAATGTCTAACTTGGATAATCAGTTGTTATGATCAGTCTTCAGACAGCTGGAACTCTAGACAACTTCTTGATTTGATAACCCCTAAAATACACTGTCTTCATCACCTGATAAATTACAGACAATAAAGCTTCAGCTTCTTTGCTGTGTTTATCACCATTGGGAATCTTACAAGATAGCTTGTTTATGTATCCACTGACATACCATTCAAGATCATCGTCATCAAAACACTGAGGATTTTTTTATGAAGTTCTTTGTGCCAAAGAAATGAGCTAGGTTTTTTTTTTTTTTGTATACAGGATGATTTCATGTCTGTACACAAAACTTTATTCAGATTTTTTAAAAGATCCAGCAAAGACAACAAAATCTATAAACTACTTTTCATAAGAAATTGCATTATTTTCCAAACTACGCCAGAGGAACTCATTAAAAGATCACATGGATGATTACAAATATTGAAGGCAAAATAAAAACAGTTTATTTTGGGGGGGTGATTAAAACCACAATAGTTAGGAAAATGTTGATTTACATGGAAAGGCAATATGAAAGAATAAAAGGAGACAGTACTTACAGAGTTAAATGGCTATACATCTAATTCCTATGCTATTTTCATCACTGAGGTCTGTTTGCATGTTGAATTCAACTCCACAGGAGGAGATAATCAAGACGAATAGTATGGCTTTATTTTTAAAAGGGGGGGATAATTTTGTGGCAGCTTATAACATTGGTAACTGGGCATGCTAAGATAATAAGGCTAATCAAATCTCATGCTTCACAGCACTAGTTCCCCGCAGGGTCAGGAAAAATCTTTCCGCTATATACAACGCTATACAATTAGCAAGGTTATTATTGGGGAGCAGAGGTACAGCATTCTAAAGCAACAAGCTGTCATCTTTATCAGAGAACAGGGGCTGTACTTAGGCAGATAGAGAAAAGAGCATTATTTTCTTATGCCACTTCTGCTCCCCTTCCCTGTCAGAGTTTTAGAATTACAATACTTGGGTTTGTTAAAAAAAAWATATATATATATTTCCCCTGAACATGATTACCTAAGTGCATTACTGTCTCAAATCTGTCAAAAACTCTTACACCTGTGACTGGTAGCCCAGTTCAAAAATAGCTGTCACTGGCTGGACACAGGGATGGTATTGGTTAAGCTGTTGCAGGTTGCAGGTGCACATTGCCCTCTGGTTAGGTCAGTAATGTTACAGAATTTGCTTTGCAGTAGCAGTTTAGGCAGAAAGACATAGTCCCAAATGATGATCAGCTCTTAGCTAGGAGCTGAAACGACATGTGTTTGGAATATTTAGTTTTGGAAGTACTGTTCATTTTCTTTAATTGCCTGAACATATTGTTGTAGGTGTTCTGTGTGTATACTTAAATTTTATTTTCCATCAGTGTGTGCATCAGAGAAATTATATTAGCTGCAATTGAAAATATTTATCTATTTTTTCTGCAAAATTTATGTTCTGTATATGAACGTGATACTCTTTACGAGTTTTGGGGTTTTTTTCCTATGAGGCGGAGGAAGCACAATAGCAGAACAACATCTTTTGAAAACCTATATTACAAAAAGAACTTACTTTCTATGAGCTATACCTCAGACACAATGCGTAGGTGTTTCCTTGACCCCTATCTCAAAGATATTTATTTTAAATGTACTAATTATTTTCAGGTGACCTATTCTTTTCCCCTGTGCACAACCTATGTGCATTCTCAACTCTTAGCCCACATACTGTTCAGAGCAGAGAAAAACCCAAAACACAACCTCACCTCCATCTTGAAATTTAGGTTAAATAACAAGGAAATCTCAAAACATGAGAGGAGCTTACATAAAGATAATTTCAAGCTTTCTTCACAGGTGCAGGAGTGCTAATCTTTCTTATATAAAGAATATTCAACCCCTTTCTTTTACTAGACTGCATGACCATGAGCTGTAGAAGGTTCAATGAAGTTGAAGTAAAAATAAATTTTTTGTTTACTCCTCAGGTCTCAGTAACAAGTTCAGTAAAGGATCTACTGTCTGCAGTTTCCTCCTGAATACAGAGTTAGGCACAAAAGATCCATAGAGCTAAACAAAGAAAATGTGGGTCTGTTGCTGAATAGGGTAAGTGATTTAGTGACAACAGATACAGCTATGTTTTAGGTACTCAGTGCCTTCTTTCCCTCATTCTTCACCAACAAGGTCTCCCAGGCCTCTGTGCAAGGAGGAGAAGTACTAGCAGCAGATGAAAATCATGACAGGGATTACTTGCGAGAACTCAGCTCATAGAAGTCCATGGGACCAGATGGACTGTGTTTGAGAGAGCTGAGAGGGCTGGCTGATGTTCTTACAAGGCTGCTATCTACTAGCTTTGAAAAGTCATAGAGAACAAAGGAGGTCCCTGACAACTGAAGAAAGGCAAATATTGCACCCATCTTCAGAAAAGGCCAGCAGGATGATTTGGGAAACTACAGGAGGGACAGCCTCACTTACATTCCCAGGAAAATCCTGAAGCAAGTCCTCTTGGAACAGATTTCTAGATGAAGGTGACTGGAAAAAGTCAGCATGGATTTACAAAGAGTAAATCATGCCTTACCAACCTGAATGTGTTTCTATGGTAAAATGAATGGTTTTGTGAATGGGGGGTGAGCTGTGGATGTCAAGACTTTAGCACGGCTTAAAAAGCTTAATAGACTACAGCAAGGTTTTTGACACTGACTCTCACAATGTGCTTTTACCCAGGTTCACACGTCTGGATGAGTGGACAACTGGATCAGGTCCAGAGGGCAGTGGTTAATGGACCGTGCTCTACCCAGGGGCCAGTAGCAAGAGTAACAACTGGAGTACCACAGCAGTCTGTCCTGGCACCTGTCCTGTTTAACATCCATAACAATGACCTGGAGGAGGTGACAGAATGATCGTTGCTCAACAGATTTGCAGGTGAGACCAGGTTGGGGGTACAGGTGGGGAGGCCTGCCATCCAGAAAGACCTTGACATGCTGGAGAAATGGGCTGACAGAAACTTCAGGAAATTCAGCAAGGACAAATGCGGAGTCGAGTCCTGCACCAGAGATGGACTAATGACTAACCCCTTGCACTGATCCAGGCTGGGGGAAAATGTGTCTGCCTGCTTGGGCAGCAGCTGTTCTGAAAAGGCCCAGGAGCTGTTGGTAGGCAGTGAGCTGAACATGAGCCAGGGGTCTCCTCTGGCAGCAAAGAGGATCAACAGCAACCCAGGCTCTATTAATATAGAGGGAAAGTCAGTATATTATTGCCCCCTATTACTTGACACTTGTTAGACCACATTGAAATACTGCGTCCAGTTTTGGGACTCCCAGTACAAGAAAGACATTGAATAAACTGAAGCAAGTTCAGCAGAGGGCCACCAAGATGGTTGGGGGCTAGAGCACTTGGCCAGTGAGGATAGGCTGAGGGAACTGGGCTTGTTCAATCTGGAGCAGCAATGGCTTTGAGGGGGATATAACAGCAGCCTGGCAGTGCCTATGAGGAGGTTATGGGGAAGATGGAGCCAGGGTCTTCAGTGGCACATGACTGAAGGATGAGAAACAAAAGACATAAATGGAATCAAGGGAAATTCAGGCTGTAGATAAAAAAAACATTTTTCATCATTACGAAGCAGTGGAAGAGTTTGCTGAGAGAAGTTGTACAGTCTCCATCCTGGGGGGTTTTCAAGACTCAGCTGGGTAAAGCCCTGAGCAACGTGGTGTGCTCTCATAGCTGTCCTTTCTTGGACCGTGATGTTGGTCTAGAGACCTCCTGGGGTCCCTTTCTATATGAATTACTCAATGATTCAATGACTCAATGAGTTCACAACTTGTATACATAACATGGGAAAAAGGAGCTATGTCTACAGGGAGAGAAGACAGTTCTGGCATATATGCTTTATCCAGTGAAATGATAAACCTTAAATTATACTGGGAGCATAGACCAGAATCCAGGCTACAACTGCCCAGCTGTGCTGTAATAAGTTGGCTGTAGTTCCATACTCCCCCTTGTTTGCTCTCCTTTTGGCCTCAGCAACCTTGCACTCTTGGCTGCACAGCTTTAGGAGGAAGGCTTGTATGTTTTGAAGTCTTTTTTCGCCACCAGCAAATTTCTTAGTTTTTTCCCTTTCCATAGCCTCCTTCCCAGAGAAGAAGGTCCCCAGAGTAAAAAAGAAACCATGGCAAAATTCTGAAAATAATGCTTGCCAGGTCTCTTGTCAAGGTACTCATATCTGAAAATAATTTCTTGTAAGAAAATGCAGAAATTCCCCTATTTCACCATCCTCTCTTCAGTCCAGACACACAAAGATGAAATTCCAGAAAAATAAAATACAGACATTCTCATTTTCCCTAAGGTTTCCTTTACATTGTTAAAATGATGTCATTTAYGCCCACTTCAAAATTCTTTTACACTACGTGATGGCTGTAAAGGGATGCTAGTTTAAACAAAAATCAAGTCCCAAGAAATCTTTGTCACATTCAATAAAATCAGAGTACCAATGCAGAGAATTTTAATTAAAAACTTCAAATAAACTCAAGGGAATCAAATCATTTGTGAACCTAAGTATATCAGAAAAGCCATGGCTCAGCGGCCTATGAGAGTAGACTCAGCTCATTTTCTAACAGTGTTCTTCACATTGCAAAAAGTGTTGCCAGAGAGGCTGCATCCTCTTGCTTCAAGGCAAAATTAATAGTTAGCTAAGGTCAGGAAGAACCATCCCTTACAACAGAAAAATGAGCAGTATTAGCAGCTTCAGACTGCAAGGCCCTCCTCCCTAAGATGCTGTTGTAGCTCTGGCTACAAAAGACAGCTCCTTTCCCAAACTCTTTGGCTGCAAATCTTTTCAAGACAAAATACATTGCTGTTCATGTCTCCAGCTCAATGGGGTGCCGGCAAAAAATGGTGTCTCCAGTGAAAATCTAGTAGAAGATAATCATTGTCAGTAGCAAGCATTGCTGCCTGTTCCCTGCTATCTGCCATGGCAAATTCATTTAAAGAAACCCACAGGTCAGTCTGGCAAAGATGACAGCAGCATCAGAGGACACTTTTCTGCCTGAATAGGGCAAAGAAGAAACAGTGAAGACAAACTATGAGGTAATTTAAAATGGTACATGGATTGGAAAGGGGAACAAAGGGAAAAATAAATGCTGATTAGGTATTTTACTTTTTAGAAAGGACTCATTTTACTTACAACCACATTTAGGGATCAAATTCTTATTTTAGACAAATTTAATATCATGGGAAGAGTAGTTAAGGAATTATTCCACCAATATTGATCTTACATAACTTCTGGTTCCTTTTCCTCTTTAGTTTTCAAATGCTTTTAAGACTGTGATATGTAATTTTAAGATTTGAGCCTGTTTGTCCTAGAAGTATTTGAAAGAAATCCAATTATGGCCACTACAGCAGACCAGGCTTAAAAAAAAAAAATTGACTGTAGGCACATGTAACACAATGTCTCCTTTTAAAGTCCAATTACTTATACACACGGTCTAAACAAACCCCAAAACTATACTTTTTGTTCCTGCAGTTAATTTCTTTCACAAAATTGCTTATCATTTGAGAAAGTTGGCTTGTAGGACTAATGGTATCCTTTTGTTCTGAGTTTTATGTCCAGTCAAAACACCACTTTTGCTGTGGAGTGCATTTTGGAAAGCCAGGGAAAATTGGGCCTTCTGAACCTATTTGTGCAATTTCTTCTGAGGCAAGGGGATGGTTACAAAACAGATGTATGGAGCTGTACAATACAAATCTGTCTGTGGGAGCTACAGGCGAAGCTCTCATTTCCTTTGCCTCAGACAGATTTCTGGCAGAGGAGGCAACTGAGAACAAAGCTGACTAAATGTAGGGCAGTACCTGCCAAAGGGGAGGTACAGACTAGTTACCTCATGTTTATCACAGGGCAAAGGCTGTTGGCAGGGCTGAATCTCTGGTTATTGGTTAAACTCTCTCGTGCAAGATACTATTTTTGCACATTACCTAGGAAATGCGGCAGAATTTCCACCATTATCAGTCTTTGAGAACCTTCAGAGTATCACAGGTATGGTTCATCCTGCCTTGAGACAGGGACAGGGACTGTTTGACTTTTGAGGTCCTTTGCATTCCTAGTTTTCTGTCATTTACAGAGAATAATTTATAAACCAAATGGAAATTATACTTATCCAGTGTTTTACATTGCACTGGATTATTACAACATAATCTATGATATTTTACACAAAAGAAGCTGTAATATATAAAGGAACTATCCTTTTTTACAGTATTTATCAACTATATACCCTTTTTCTTACTGTTTTTCAGACTTGTTTATTTACATTTAACCTCCATAAGGCAAAGATTATCTTCATTCTGCGTCTGAACAGTGCCTAATCTGTTAAAACTCCGCTTCTTGTTGGTCCCCAGGCACTCCTATGAATAAAACTACTAAAAATAGTAAATTATGTTTCTTAGTTCTCAGCAATATTACATACAGCGTCCCCTTTTTTGTTGTGACTTCAGATTTTAGCAGACCCTCTCCTAGGTGTTCAGGTGCATTTTTATGCCTTTCAAAAGCTGTGTACCCACCACAGGGCTTCCTTTCAACATCTTAAAGATTTTACTAAAAATCAAATGATATGAAGCTTAGGACTTTTTTTAAAGCAGAATTTAGAAGCAGCAATGTCTGAAATCCACAGCTGAGTTAGTGCTATCAGAAAAGGGTAAAAACCCTTTTTCTTTTTTTCTAACAGACTGCCAGTGACTTTTAATAGCGCTTCCTTCCTACCTAACTTTTCATTTCTCATTAAAGAAAAAAAAACCCCAAAATTAAATACATCAATCAAAATTGAATGTTGGCAGCAGTAATTTCGCAGGCATAAGACTGCTCAAAGCAAAGCTAGATAATAGTGGTAACTACCTACAACCTTGTAGTGTATTGGACTTCAGCCTAAGAGAGACCAAATTACTTTATAAACTTACACACATGTTATGCGGAGATACTATTTAGTTTACCAGTCAAATACTGGAATTTGGAGGGGGGAAGGGAGAAGAAAGAGGACATGCTGTTGATACATGACAGTGCACAGCTGTTTCAGAAAAAAAAAAATTAAGGAGTAAAGAAAGTATTCAGCTGTAGGCTGGATTTATGAAAGTGGTGCACAAAATTTGGCAAGGTCACAGTCATGTGATTTCTTCTAATCACAACCAAGGATCAGGTTTCTGAATTTACATCTTGTCTAGATTCCTATCTGTGTCTGAAGAATGCAAGACACAGCTCAAAGGCAGGGCAGAAGTGACTTATAGCAAGGCCAGGTGCAACCACTCTATAGATGCAAATGCATACGTAGCCATGTGCTGCTCCCATATCATGCAATCTCAAAAGCACACTGTACCCAGTGGTACTATTGCAGAGGCTCCAGTTGTGCTGTTTCTGGTTATCTACGCTGACTTCATGGCTGTTCGAGCTGAGCACGACTGTGCTTGTCCCAGTACAGGACAGAATACAATCCACTAAGCACTGGGTGCAGGCTCCAGGACTAGACTTTCAGTTCATTGCTGCTTCTGGGGGAGATGCATCCACTCTCAAATCACCAGTACCATTGCTCATGAGAGCTCATGTTTCCAGGTGTATCCCACACCACTACTGATAAGGCCAGCAGCTGAGGTTGTGTGACAGCTAATAGGCTTGTTCCTCAAGCTGGAAATTAATTGGGATCCTCCAAATGCAAAGCAGACAAAATCAAAATCAGGCTTAAAAGGCCAAACACCGAATGCAGCTATCAACTGTCAAAAAAACGTGAAATAAATGGTTAGAATTTAGGATCCAAGGTTCCCATTCTTTCCCCAATGGTGAAGGCTCACCTTTGCTGCTTACAGCAAATGCAGCCCTTCATAGGGGGCCTGTGTCCTTCACAGCAACAGTCTGAGGAGTGAGACCTACCTTAGAAAGAAAGGGATATCAAATCGTCATAGGGGATATGGCATAAATTAGTCCTTCCAGGATTAGAGCAGTGTTTCTGTGTTGCACCGAAAGCCAACATAGAGTTGGCAATCCCTACTGGGGATCCATCCTGTTGCTGGGGTGTGCAGCTGTCTGCCCTCTCCCACTCACAGAAACAGAAGGGAACATATGGTTTCATACATCTATCTTCTATGGCATGACCTTTTTTCCTCTGCGTAAGGGAAACGGAGCGTTGAAAAATCCTACCTTTTTAGCGGTGTATTAATCACCGAGTGCAAATTCGCAATCATCTAAACACCTGAGTTTGATTTTTATTTAAAAGAAATCTTAACCCAACAGATACAATTTGTGATTATCACTTACATTTCCAGTGTACTAGATTAAAATGACAGCTTTAAAAAAATCATTATAGAGTGCACTAGAAGACCTCTCCTTTTATTACAATCTATTTTTCCCTAAATAGGAATATGAATTCATTGAAATATATTTCATTAAAATTGATGTTTTTTGATAAATACTAGAGAACCATATTATTGTAGGAATAGGACACAATAAGACGTGTTAATTGACGATTAGTACAGTTCTTGGGTAGCTGAAGTTACAAAACCTTGAGCTTCTTGAAGCACATGAGGTGCATTTTAATAGACCATTAAAACATGACATGTTGTATCTTATTGCAATATATTATAGAGTGAAACAAGCTGCATTTCACTGGGAACATATTGACCACTTTTAGCCTGAAAAATGGATGAGAACACTATGTTCCATACATGTTGGGAGAACCAGAAAATTGTGGCATTTCTCCCCAGTGACACAGAACTTTGTTGAAAGATGTGAGTCATACTGGGTAGGAATCTATTGCCTAAACTAAGACATTTTTGACACTGCAGACAGCCTGCATGGTGTCCAGCTGTCTCTCCAGAAGGTGCCAGCCTCTTCTAGATCTCTCTTCATCTTCACTGTCATTTCTATGAGATGTCTTACATACTTTATGTCATCTGAAGGCCTTCAAATGCCTACTTGTTGGCACCTGAATGACTACTATTGCAACCACTACCTCCCATGATAAACCTGTTAGACCAGTACATAAATACTTCAGCCGTGAGCTAGGGGTGGACAGATGTACGGATAGACAGGTGAATAGGTAAGCTCTCTGCAGCACAATTTTCCAAACTTTCCATGGAGCTTTGTTGTTGAGGCTTTCTGGTTCTTCCAAAGCGATAGGAAATAGATAACAGAGTTGGTCTCAGTGCAGTTGTCTCAGCTGAGACAGCTGATGCATTTCTCACCAAGAGCTTTTACTCCTTCAAAGATTAGTTCCTGCAAGGCCTTCTCCCTGAGCTCTTTGGCTCTTCCTCAGAAGGGGATGAGCTAAGGAAAACTGCCAAGTAACACCTCAGGAAGCTTCTCAAGCATCCGTGTCCTCTCTGTGGATATCTAGCAAGGACAGGAGTTTCAACCCAATGTGTTGAGATTTCCTCTCCCTGTCACAATTCAGGCAGTGTTATCAGAGCTCAGAATGAGTTGCCACTACTGCTGCAGATACTGGAAATGGGGGAGAAAAAAACTCTTAGACCAGAACAGATTAATTTGGAAATGTTCTAAATTTGCCTGCTACTTTAGTGGTCTCAGGACATTTTTTCTTCTTTTAGTGTATAAACTTTTACAGCATAGAGTTGTCTTTATATTTGTGCCTAGTACTTTACCAGATCTTAATAAACAGATAATAATAAATGAACCCAAACTGATATGCTGTGATAACTTACAAATATGGCAATGCTTCTGAATTTTCTAGTGCATTAAAAAAAGATTACTTTAGTACTTCAAAAATAGAGTGAAGTAAATAAGCTATGACAGTATAAAGAAATGTTGGAGAGATGGAATCAAGTTAGTAAAAGAGCTTCTCTGTTTACTCAGAACACAGTTTGATGTGCTAACTATTAAACATTAACGTATTATCTTGATGGATTTTGTACCTACACACTTTAACATCACAGACGAAAAAGCTTTAAAAATAGCGCTTTGTAATATGTGCTTCATTTATTAAAAATGTATGGGCAAAATAGATTGTATTTTTCATCATCTTCACATTCTTGTCATTGTTCTCACAGTGAAAATCACAAGTTCTGTTTTGAAGCTGAAAATGAATTGCAGTTGTCATTAAATGTGGGTGTTTACAGATGTTATTAATTGAGAAAATAGTACACTGTTCTCAACAAGAGAAGGCTTCATTTATACTCTGGAGAGCTGAAAGCTACCCTAGAAGGAGAGAAGAGCACTTAGCAGCTTTTGAGACATGAAGAACATGGCACATGAAGAACATTATCTCTCTCTTACCTTTTTTTATTAATAACCTGAAATAGTTCTTACTGTGTTTCAAATTTCTTTTATCAAATTTTGCCAATAACTTTGGCAGCCAAAAGAAGGATCTAATCCTTCTGAATTTTTAATAACTCTTACAAAGTGTTGAAAGCAGGCAATGTCCAAGGTAGGTTATGGAATGGACAGCACCCAAAAGCTTTGACATCTTGTGTCCCCTTTCTAGTTCTGCTAGTGGCCTAACCACACCAGCTTTCATCAATTTCAGTAGGAGATTCAAACTCCACTTGTCTCTCGGGATCAGGAAATTCATTTCCAGCAGAAATGTTTTATGCAAAATACATCTTCTCCTGTAAAGAAAATAAAATTCTTTCCTACTTAAAAAGTATTTTACTCCAGGTTTTTCTGTTTGAACTGCTTTGTATCAATGGAAATCAGAATCAGCAGTTTTAACTTATGTAAGTTATGATAGGAAACTGAAGGCAGGATTGGCCTGTAATTATCTTGCTCATTCCAAAATAATTTGAATTTTAATAACATACAATTGACTCTTCTCTTTCAGGAATCAAAATACAGGCTATAAAGACAGATGTCCCATTAAAGCAAGTATGCCTGTAGATTTTGGCAGGTAATAGAGAATGGGCAAAGTACAGAATGAACAATGCGTCTATAATTAATTTTCAAATTAGCCTGTTAAAGTTTTCCAAAACGTTTTTGTTGGTTTAATAGGAAAATATAGAATGCCTCTTGTGGTCAAAACATTATCTTTTAATTCCCTAGTGTGGTATCCTAACCTAGCACATTTGAGTAGTAACAGTATTTATCCTCTACATATTTCAGTAGCACCAAATGGTGTTGCTATGACTAACACACATATCAAGATGTCCCTTATATTTTTTTCTAATATGTGTTTTTTACTGTACCTTACTACTTCTTTACAAACATAAAGGCAAGAAGTGGCCTATGTAAAAATAACCAAATGAGTAAAAAAAACAATACTGCATGCCAAGATGTATAGCCCGCATCTGCACTGCTTCACACTGTGCAAAACCACTTTCCAGCATTGTGGTGTCTTATAAATATGTGTTTGACAGCTCAGTTGCAAAGTATATTCCCGCTTTGGATGGAACATTGCGATTCTGTAGGATGTTGATTCATTGTGAGTTTGTCCAGTTGGCAAGTTAATTAATGTCAATCAACAAGAAGAGTTATAAATATCCTTATACACTATCCTCTTCCTTTTGCTTCTTCAGCCCTACTACGTATGATGGTTTTGACCTCGGCATGATCATTAGGTGAGCTTGAATCGTGTCTTGCTTAAGTTGATCATTTAAACAGTTTTAACCCTTGCTTAACACGGCAGCTTGTTACTGAAGGTCATCTCAAAGCACAATCCTTTGTGGCTCAGCAGGGGCTCGCAGGCAGATGGTGACTGCTTTTGTGCTGGGAAATGCTTGAAAAATCACACCAAAAAAATGCTTAAACTAAGATTCCACTGTAGTCATGTCATATTTCTTATAGGATTCTTCAACAATGTTTCCCAAACTGGAGTCTTACAAACCTTGTCAGGACATGGCTCTACTGGGTTTGCAAAATACTGGAAAAAATGTTATTGCACCAAATCAGAGTTTTCTTCTCAGATGAGATGGCAGCAGCTCAGTGCCCGTAGGGCTGGACAAGGAGAAGCACTGCAATCGTGTTTGTGCAGCAGCACTGCAAACGTCTTTTATTTGCATTCAGCAGTTTGCAGGTCCATGGTCCATACAAACACCTGCAGACAACGTGTATAGCAGCTCTCATTCTGTGCCCCCGAGGGACTAGGTACCAACTGACAGCTTTAGGACTGCACCCCTGAGCTCAGCCAAGCTTGGGCTTAAATTCAGCTTGGCTGAAAGCAGCCATATAAGTCTTCCTACGACCTGTCTGAGAACTCAGATCAACAGCAGTTTTTGGTGACCTTTCCTAGCCTGGGCACTTTCAACTGAGACTTTTCTCCCAACAGGATGGTTTCTTCCTGGTGCCTCTCTCTTATTTTAATGGAAAATACTGAGCGCTGCTCCTGTGCCTGTAAAGCAGCTAGAGACACCTGGGCAACGGGTGTAAGCGTGTGGGGTGAAAGACTTGTGCATGGCCAGATCATTGCCTATCAGCCAGCCCCAGGTGCCTGCGTGCTCTCTCTTCACTGCTGCAAATCCTTTCTGAGCAAGCCCTCTGCCCCCACACGGAGTTTAGGAGCTCAGGTACTTACCACAGAGTACAGCCTCCCATTCTCTGGGCCAAGTTTGGGAAAGAGGCATTTCAATGCCTCAATTTAATTACCCATGTTATTTATTGGCTCCCACAACTTTCCATTGATTGTATGTCAGAATCTAATTTAACAGTAGTGGAGTGACAGGGAACAGAGGGCACCCTGGGGCTTAAGGCACTTACGTTGTTTTCCTAAAATATCCTGAATCACGCTGCTATTTTTTTTCTCTCTAAGGAATGGGATAATATACATTAAAATCAGAACTAAACGTTTTGACACACGAAGTCAAGGAGAGTTTTGCCATCAGCTTCAGTAGAGCATGATTAAACTGTAGCTGACCAGCTGCTAGCAGGGGAAAAACATGTCCATGTGTTAATACATTTTCATGACACCCAGATGTGCACATTTACAAGCCCAGGAAAGGGCAGCCTTGCTAATCTGAATTACAGTGTGTCTTTTCTAAGTTGACAGAAGTGCTACTTTTGCTGCTACTCTTTAATATGGGGCAGATTTTGTCACCTGCCAGGAGGACATCTATTCCCTATATTCTACTGCTTATTTGAAATATTTATGTAGCATAATAAGTAGGGAAGACCTTTGTCAGTAGAAAAACATAATAAACAGAAACATACAAATCTAAAGATGCACATTCTAGGGAAAAGCCTAGCTTTCCTATGAAGAACGCTTCACAGAGCAGTTGAAGTCAAATTATTAGAAATTTGAATGAATGAAGAGTTTCTCTCACTAAATGAGAGACTACTCTGGTGCTGCAAGCCAGCCAGCATCTGATGGGGCATCAGATGCATAACCTTCCCACTGGAAAAAAATCAGATTCTTTCATGTCCTGAAGTTAAGATTCTTTCATTTGTATATAGGCTGTTGTATAACTTTTCTGATGCCTTACAGGAAGATGAGTCATTAGGAGAAACTTGAACGTGGAGAAGGCTTGACACTCTGGGATGGGGAGGATAGGAATAATAAAAATAATGAATATGGGTGAGGAGATGGGAGGAGAAGGCAGAAGAAATGACTAGAGTATTGATATTGCCTGCGACTGGCAGCCTCAGGAAAACTAATTAGGGCTGAGGAAGCTGATGAATTCCATATGAGAAAATGGAGTTTGAATATTAATACGCTCTGCCCCATTATTGTCCAATTATAAATCCATTAAATTTGAAGGGACTTAAAGTTTGGGAAAACACATTTTTTCATTCTTATGACATGATGAATAATGCAAGAATTAGGAAACAGTACTTTTTGCAAGGGTCTAAACCCATGTGTATACTGGGGGTTAGCACATAGCTAATGCACAACTGAAGTCCCACTTAAATAATTTCTTTTTTGAGGGTTTCCACGAAACTTAAACAGTGAACTGGGCTCTGTTTCTGCATAAGCTTGACAATGTCACCCAGTATTTGCTGTCAGACAAAGAAAAATTGTTACACAGTGTATTTTTAATTTGTTTTGCTATTATGCTGTTTTAAGAATAATGATTTGCCATTGCTTGGCTCTGTGATTCATTTGATTGTTTTCCCTCGTTTCAAGATGAATCGTAGTTTTTAATCTGTTTGCTGTCATCCCTCATTTCGCTAAAGCACACATATTGCTCTTATTGYCATGCAAATAGGTGCTATGTAAATAAAATGTATTATTATGACCATCAAAGTAAAAGAATCCAGAGTCATCTGTTACACGGTGTGCTCTTTGCCAGACTTGGTGCTCGCGCTCACAGTCCGTCTCTCCACTTCTGCTGGCAGGGCTCTAGGGAGGCGGCGTTTCTGAGCCATACCGACTGAGAAGCACCAGGGCAAAAGAGTAAATGGAAGTAATGGTGCACATTTATCACCAATACTTCCAGAGAATTACAACTTACTTTCCTCAGGCAGCGATAAGAACACAGCTGTGAGTTTTGAGCTCATCATACCTCAGAGGAGCGGAGACGGCAGATTAGCACTTGGGTAGGAAGCCTCCCAGGAGCACCCGTAGCCACAGTCTGACAACCGTATTCCCATGCCTCTCTCCTGCACTTACCTGCTGGATGCTCTCCTGTCTCAGCTCCCTCCCAGAGGAGTAAAAGCAGCAAGTGCAGAGGCACAAAAGCATCCTCCCATCTGCTTTTGCCCAGCTTTCCTTCCGTCAGGCAGTGCATGGAGAAGCACGCGTGGGGATATGGGAAGTAATTCTGGGGTGGGTACAGCTTGAAAGGGCTATAGGTCCTCCTAGTCTTACTAACAATATTGCTGTAATGTAGTGAGGGGTTTTGTTTGGATGTTTGAATTGTTAACTGAACTCCTGGAGATAGATATAAATATGACAGCCAGCCATCTCTTGCTTGGCTCAGACCGACGAGGATGCCTGACATGTTCACTCCAGAATGACATCTGCTTGAAGATAGGAAACCTCAAGAAATATATTTTGGAGTGCTGTCTGCATGGGTGTGTTGGGGGAGAGGAGGAAGAGATCTTACTTACATTCTATTATTTAAGTTGTTCTGCTATAAAACAGAATATATATTGCGCTAAATTAGGCCAAAAAATTAAATGTGTTTCCTGGATGCCTGGGTAAAAGAGGCTGATCTATATCAGTTCCAAACACACAGTGATTCATTGCATTCTCTGGACTCCTGACAGGTGCTGTTTAGCCCGCATTGGTCACATCTTGCTGCTGCCACTTTCTGTGCTGGCATGTAATATAGCTATGGGCTCTAGATTTCCTAATTCCTTGTGCTCTTACTGCAAGCCAAAACTAGCCATATTTTACAATGTTCCTGAGGGAATAAATACATTCAGCCTGTTGAAGCTGAATGCTCTCTCGCTTCTTGAAGGTTTTCTTATCGTTTATCCCAGCCACCAGCTGGGGTATAGTGTGATCTGCTTCCATTGGACTTCTGCTGAGCATCCGGAGGACATCTGGATGCAGGGTCTACACCAGGAAGGTTGCACATGCATTATGGGGGTATCTCAGATTGGGAAGAAAAGCCTGGCTGGGTGTGGGGCACAGGGAGAAGGAAACTGCCAGACTGCAGTAGGACAGGATACGTGGAGGCTTTTAAAGCCCAGTACTGGGCAGGAGAGCATGGAAGGGAGGACAATTGCTTAAGAAAACTTCATGGGATACAGTGGCAGGGGAATGGTTGACTTGAAAGAGGAATTAGGAGCAGCAGGGGCAAGAGATTGTTGAGGCATCTGGAAAAAAAGCAATGCTTGAGAGCATAGAGACTACAACATATGCATGCAGTGCCCTTTAACATCGACATATACAGACACACACCATACCACAGTCTCCCCTTTCCTTGCAGAACTCTAACAGCTGCTGGTGGCACTATCAGGCAGGGAGAAAACTCTCCTGAGTCCTGGCTGTGGTATCACACATCATGTCAGCAGCAGTGGCAACCAGCAACATGCATCATGTTTGCAGAGTGAATGCAATGTGGAGAACTCCACGTTTGAGCGTATTGGAGGCTGACAAGAAGTGTATGGTGCAGATAAATCAGGTGACAAACACCCTTATACACCTTTGTGGTAGTGCAAAGGAGTAAGGGAAGCTGCAGAGCTGGAGCGACCATGTGGACATGTCTGGTGTGGGCCAGAAGCAAGCTGTGCACACGGGGCACTGCAGTGTGGACACAACTGGATGAAGCCAGCTGGCACAGTGCATTTGGGCCCTAATGCTCGCTGCTGCAAGCAGCGTGGCTGCCACTCCCCACTGAGCTGCTCTCCCCACTAAGGCTGGAGGACACTGACGCTGGGGGTTGGGTGAGAAACAACCCAGCTTCTTCAGGGCTTCCTAACCATATCAGTATTGCCTCAGTCCTCTGTCCTAACACCACTGCAGCTCAAGGATGGCAAATTACAAACGCTGAGATCCACCTCAGAAATAAATCTCTGCTTTTCTGGTGCATTTCTGTTCTGGCATCTGCTCCACCCCGGAAGACACATTGTATGATAAGCTGCAGCAGAAATAATAGCATGTTTTTAGTAGTGACACCTTTTTTTACCTGGCTGGCAAGCCATCCAAAAACACGTCTGGATTTGTGCAGGAGGGTCAGAAGTGAAAGCTGCCAACTGACTTCCTTGACAGCCCTGTTATTAGTTAACATGTCCCAGTGTCCCCCCACGTCAGCCTTGTCCCAGTTTTTACAGGTGATCCTCTTTTTAATCCAGTTTTTTGTGGCAACCCTCAGGGGCTGTTGTAACTCCACTGGTTAACAGCTATCAATCAGCTCCACAGCACCTGCTGCACCTTCCACCTTCCCCGTCTCCATGGTCTGCCTCCCGGAGATCAGAGGGCAGCGGCTTTTTGCTGGCAATCTCTGCTCAGCAAGGAAGGGGCATCCCCAGGGCTGCCATTTTAAGCACAGGAATCCCAAGATGCCTATCTTGATGGTGTGGTTTTTGATTCATGCCAGGAGCATTCTGCAAATTTACTGAATTTCATTGATCTGTTGAAGGAAAACAGCAGAAAAAGTTGTTGCTTCCCTCACCCTAACAAGAAACTTTTCCCTCATAAGATACCAGGTTTTTTCCGTGAGCAATATCACTAGTCATTTTGGTGGGACCTTTAAATACAACCAGACAACATTTGATGCAAGGTAAAAACTATCAGAGAACAAAAAAATGGCTCTGGATGTATTGCTGATCTAGACAAATGGCTGCTGACTCACTGCCAGCTCATGTGGCACGCAATCATAAAAATTTACAATTTTAGCTGTTGCCTTGTTAAGTACGAAAACTGGAGGAGTTTTACACATCCACTGAGGTGTGGTGTACAATGAGGGACAGATCAGCGCAGCTCCCAGCTGCTGAGCACACACAAGGCATTTATGCTGGCCTGTGAAATAACACTTCATGTCTCAGGAAAACCATCTTACATGCCGCAGGAATTGCCTGGGGAATCACTTTCTGAGGCTGGACTGTTTTTTTCTTTTATAAAAATTGGTATTTTTCATTTTGGTTATCAAGGAATTGAAACAAACATCAACAAGAAATATTGAGGTACTCTCAGAAACAGCCCGCGAGGAGAAGTAAAGCTGAGCAAGGAGGATTTGTGGTAAAAGGGAAGAAATTATCTGATACGGACAACCCAAATACCCCTGCAAATGGCTCTGCCGCTTCAGAGCTGAGTCTCCAGAGCCAAGTGGCTTGAGCTTGATGGATCTGTGTGGACTATGAGGGCAAAGCTTGGGCTTGTCTCTACACTTGGATTTTCCTGCCAGGAAACCAGGATGCTTCCTGCAAGCTGGAGGCACAGCATGAGACAAAAATTGCGGACAGCTGTAGACAAGCAGGGAATATGGTGGGGGGGAAGTGCAGCCCCAGCCCCAAATGAACATGGCGGTGTGGGTGCACCTTCTGACTACCTCAACCACTGTGAAACATGGGACTTGCTGAAAAGATCAGGAGGTTTAGGCAAGGGAAGCAGCTAGTTAGCTGTGGACTGAACAACAGGGAAGGAGGGCCTTCCTCTCTCACTTCACAGATAATCCTGCCTCTTGATGAAAGTGGTTATTTGACAGTGTGAAGTGCCTTCCAAAATTTTCATTCATAACAAGTTATCATCAAGTATGGCTGAAGATCCTTTCTTATCACAAATGTGGAAGAAAAAGGGGAAAATTTATCTGAAGTTGTTAAACTTTTACTTACCACTGAATCTTAAAGACAACTTCAAAACCGCCATGTTCTGACTTCCATGACAACTTGCTCATGAACAAGGATATCCATCACGAAATAGATGCGCTAAAAAAATCCCTCTGCAGAACTTCAGCTACTTCAGCGGAGCAATTCAGACTATCTATATCTCAGTAACATCTGGTATATGTGTTTGTTGCTCAGCTTTGGTTTGCAAATATGTTTGCTCTTAGCGCCATGTGTTAATATAATTTTCCTTGTATGGGTGGATTATTTTCCGCTGTGTGGCACAGTTAAGAATTTCCCATTTGTAACAACATATCTTAGCAGTTTTATCAAAATATATAAATCGTTAAAATCTAATAGGTAACTGGTATTAAATTGCACTGAATGTTGGTATGTTCTAGATTTAAGTAACCCTGAGTAGAGGCTATTGATTTTACTGGGCTATGAATGTTCTTCTGAGACCCGGGTCCATAAAGTGTTGTTGTTTTTATAACTGCCCAAACTAATTGCTTTAATGCATGAGAATTGTCTTCTCCTCTCTTGAAAATAATGATCACGTTCTTCTTGTGCCTCTTACACTCCCTGCAGATTTGTTTGCCAAAAGACCAGGGCAAATGACTACAATCTCTAGCATACCAATATTTAAAAATAGCATCACAACACTCGTCTGCACATACTCTATCTTCATCATATCAGAGACTGAAACTTCCTGGCAATTGGAGAAAAAGCCATTAGTACTCATAGCCTTTTATTAGCCAAGCCAGATTTGTTTTAATTTTCCTTTAGCAATAGCAGTAGCTCCTTCAGACTGCACAAGCAGCTACACCTGAGCAGAATCCAAAAAGGACACCTTGCTTCCACCGCAGAAATGTTAACTCTTGCATGGTGGCTGTGAAAAAGCTCCTGGTACTTCAGTGCAAGGGGAGTCCTCCTGACAGTCAGACACTGACTGTAACTGACTGTAACTCGCAATACAACCATTCTTTTAGCCAATGTAATTGTAAGTGTGAAGATTCACCTAACCTGCACCATACACCACTGCTGAAAATCTTCTAGTGCTTTTCAGATGCAGACACTCCTGGTTTATTCTACTCAGGAGACAAGACACAAAGCAACCTCCAAACGCAAAATTTATTGGTGGTATGAAATCAGGTGTTTGTAGAGAAACCAATAATATCATGAGGTAATAATTTGATTCTGATTAAGCCCATTTCTAGGCAATTGATTTTTGCAGTCTGAAGTATCTTCCCCAAAACAAGATTTTCGTGCTGCTTGTCAAAGCTGTGAGTTTGCAAAATTGTTTGGGCCCTCCCTCTTGGAGTCAGTTCACCTGAACTGTTGGGTGATGGTGACTCCCCTGACACTTCCCTTCTGAAGATGATGGCAGAGCTACCTTTAACCAGTTGTTCCCCCCACCAACACCACCTATTTTTGTATTCTGTTCTCATCTCAATTCTAGTGAGAATCATGCTTTGCAAACTAAATAGGGGAAAAAATGCAGTACTATCTGCATTCAGTTTTACTTTGTTCATAGTCCAACCACGCATCTTAAAAACTTTGAGCTTTTTGTTTCGTTTGAAGCCAGCGCATTAAGGTTCATTTATACTTAGAAAAATATATATGTTGAAGTTGTTGTCTTTGAGAGCATCTGATTGTTATTCTTTGACAGAGCTGTCACTAGAGGGTCCATTTTGAGCTCATTCATTGAAAGCCGTGGCAGCACAACAGCAGCCAGCCTTAGCTCAGTTCTGTCTCCAGAGATTTGCAGAGAAGCTATTTGGAGTTTATCACACGGTTTTGCAAAACACTACAGCCTCGGCAAGCTGTCATAAAGAGCCTCTCATTCCAACTGGGCTCCTTTACAAGCAGTATTTTATTACTCTCTGCTCTGTTTTACCCTGCACCTTGCAAAATCTTTCTTCACCTCTTTTACTCTGTTGATAGATTAAAAAATTCTGAAATACGACTCTGAAAAATGCTTGGTATTTTTAATGCATTTATAATTCAAAAGCTATCCAGCTCCACTCAGACCAGAGCTCTTTGATGCTAAGCTGTTCCACGTCTTGAGCTCCCCTGGCCGGGGCCTGCAGCCGAAAGCCTTATCCTGAGCACAGCCGCTTCCCAAAGCCACTCTGCAGGCCCACAACTAGTTCCCACCCGTGCCTGTGCCATTTGCTGACAATCAGCCACTTCCATCTGCTCTTTTCATAAGAGAATTTTTAACTTGAGCACCAAAAGCCACTGGTGTCTGAAAAGCAATGCACTTTTCATCCCATAAGGAGGATATCAGAGCAAATAAAAAAAGTCCACAAGACCAATTTCACCCCTGTACCTTGCCCTGTGTATGTTGGCTCTGCCATAAATCTGTCTCCCAGGGGAACTCCACTGGGAGCCAGCGCAGCGGCTCCATGCTACCCTTTGCTCGGCATAGCGTGACACGGGACTTGAGGGTGTTCCGGGTAAGAAGCTCGAATTTGGGGTTGTATCAGACTTGTCATCTTAAGTACACTAATCTGCGTCAATAGAAACCTAGGTGTGCCCTCCCCACCGACTCCTGGCACTCCAAGCAGCAGCGCTGCCAAATCTCACAATTTTATCTCAGGGCATATAAACATTTGGTGCTTTTCCCAAAGTCTCAGCTCCTCGAGTCAAGTGATTATGTGCGCACACCAGCTTGTAAAGGTGAAGAGCCAAGTTCTTGCCACCACTCTGCCCTTTCCAGCAGAGCTAAAATGTCATGGGAAGAGAAGCAAAATGCCCCATTTGACAGGTAAAATGTAGTGGATGATATGGTCTTGCAAGCCAGGTGCACACCGCAAGCACATCGCTGAGGCTCCGAGCCACATCCACAAGGAGCAAGGATATAAATGAAGGAACCGGGTTTATGCAGCTGCCCGGCCCCCCGGGGATGTTCCGATTTTAGTTCCATGTTTGATGCAAACCCATCTCACAAGGCTGCGTTTTCTGACTAGGAGAGAAAAGCAGCTGCCACCTTACAGTTGCTATTTTGCACATGACTGCCTGCTAGCTAAGCTTCCCTCCCTCCCAGTGTTTGCAGCAGGTTAACTCCTGCTCTGTTTTCCTGTCTCTCTTAATCCTCAGAGGCGGTGTGTCCTCACATACTTTTCTAGTTGAGAAGGAACTGCCTTCTCCCTAAACATCAGTTTCATCAGTCATATGAATTCAGTATGAGACTTAAAAATCATTGGCCTGCATTGGATTCTTGTACCTATTTAGTGGCAGTAATTCAGGTGATTTTTCTCTTCCACTTCTTGTTCATCCATGTTAGTGGGTGACAGCCTGTAACAAATGCATTTGTACCTGGCAGTGTTTATTAGCATAAATTCCAGATCCTTCATGAAGTAATTAATACCAAACATTTCTGTCATTTCTTAAGATCATAATTCTGAGAACCATTTTTTTAACACATGTAAACAATGATGGTTTACAGCTTTGCAGATATGTGACTGAAACCATCTCCTCTTTCTATGTAGAGGGCTCTGTTGTAAAATGAAGTTTTCTTAAAATCTGGTCTATAAGGCAGAGTCAACCCACATTCATTTATTTTTCCTCAAAGACTTTCGCATACTTAAAATAGGAACTCCTTTTAAAACCATGTATTTGTGTCTCTGATATCTGTTGACATAGAAGCGATTTCATGGTTGCCAGAAATAAGTTTTCTGAGTGATGACACCAAGAGTTTCACTTCTCTCTTGATCAGAGGAACTCAGTTTCCTTCTCCAGCCCAGCCTGGTCCTTCAAACTATTGCATTCTCTTACTGAGATAAGCTTTGTTTCTACATAGCTTGAAGAACCTAGCAGGTAGGTCTGCTCTTTCAAATCACTTTTCTGACACAAGAAAAATAAAAGTTAAGAATATCGTATCCTATTTAGAAAATGTTGTATACCCTCTGAAACCTAACACCTCATCCAAGAACCCTGCTACTGAGCACTGCCAGAAGTTCAGCCGTAATTGCAGTTAGTGCTAGCATTAACCAGAAGGTTTGTGTTTCCTCTCCTTCCCTCCCCTGTTAGCAATTTCTGTCTAATGAGGAGCATAACTGATGGTATTGCTTGCACTTGCGGGAGGAAGGACAGCCTTCTGCATGTTGCTGCCTGAAGCCCCATCCATCCGGACGTGTGTTTCTGGATCTCTTTCCTCATGCCCCTACCAGACTGCGGGGTTGGGAGCAATGCAGTGCGGTAGTACACACCCTCTTCTGGTACCCCTGTTGCCGCAAACTCTGTGGGTGCAGCTCTCTTCTGCGGGGATGCACAAATCCTTAGTGGAGAGGTGGTGGGGACAGGCACCCCAGGCCCCCCTGGGGACCCCAAGCCTGTGTCACAAGTGAAGGCTGACGGGGGTCTCAGCTGAGGGCTGCGGGTGCAGGTAGGCAGGCAGGCGTGAGACCCTCCGCCTGTTTCATGCGGAGTATTGAAGGGCTCATCATACAGGAGCTTTTGATCACTACCCACTTTGGACGAGAGCCAGAAGCAATGACGTAGAGATGAAAGCTTTTGTGTCCCAAAAGCCATCCTCTAAGCCATCCAAGTCCCTCTAAAGCTCTGACTGTTTGCTAGCTGAAGAGTTTTAGGTTGGTTATGTAGCAAGGATAAGAGTGAAAACACTCCTGTAGAGAACACCATCGCTCTTTCTATTTTGGATGCTCAGTCTGCTTCCTTTCCAAGTATTGATTTGTTTGTTTGTTTGTTTTTGCTGTACCACTGCCCTTTGAGACATTCATGTCCACTCTGTAGTAAGGGGGATGTGGCTGGCTTAACTTCTAAAAATGTGCTACCTTGCGTACCTTTTTTGTTAGTTCAAACAAAGGAGTCTTATTAGTATAGACTGTTCTATTTAAATTACATGTTTATGCTGCTTGAGTTTATGGACTTACATTAGCTTTAATTCTTACACTGAAATAAGCAGTAAAATAAAGCTGAAAAACATCCAGTGCTGCCAGGGTCACATTTTTCAGCTGAACTGCTAAGGGGATATTAAGCGTGCTTTGGCTTTTTTTGATAAATTGTGATTTCTCCTTCTCCAAAAGTCAATGGAGGAGTAATATTATGTATTCATAAAACTCAGTGTGTTTTACAGTCTTTGGTACAGGGGGCCTAAGTCTGAAAAGCACTTAGGCACGTACAAAAAAATCCTCAGAGCAACTCCTGAAAGCAGCTGATTAAAATCAGACTGATTTAAGAGGCAGAGAATATTCCAACCTGCCTGATTTTAATCAGCCTGTTTCAGGAGGTGGCCCCGATGCCCTGTGTTATTTTCAAATGCTTGATCCCCGTGCCACATGAATTTGCTATTACAGCAGGGTCAGTACAGTGCTATCTCTGCTGAGATCAATGGGAGCTTTGCTACTGGCTTGTGTGGAGTCGTGATTCACCAATGATACAGCTGGGGTTTATCTACTTTTGATTTGACTGCTGCAGTGTTCCCCCATTTCTCATAATACCGAACATGGATATTTACACATTTGCTATCCGTGGACATCATTGGCTTTCACCAGATAACCCCAATGCAAACACTAAGTTTAAGCACTTAACCATTACAAACACTAAATTTAAAATCATTCTACTAGTGAGGGTGTAACATGCAAATATATATAATGCCATTTGATTCTTGAGCAGATGAGTTTTTGTGAAGAGATTTGATGATCTGTATGAAGGCCGTTAAAATCACTGTGCAGGATTTAAGCAAAACAGAAGAGCTCACAGATCTGGACTCTTATGCGATGATTTAAGTTTGCAGAGCAAAAGGTACCCAGGAGCTTTCTATCAAAATTTCAGATGTGTTTTTTCCTAGTCACAGAAATATTTAAATAAAATCACACTCCTTAGCACTCTCGCCACCAGATAAACATTACAATGTTTAAAAGATGCCTCTTTCAATGCATGCCTAGAAACATGCCGATTCACTGCTCGCTGGAGGAAGGAACCACGCAGCTTGGTGCTAAACATCCTTCTCTGATCTGGGCTGCTTCTCAGTTGAATCGGGCTGCCGTTGCATGCTGTGTAGCTGGTAGAACTGGTCTAATTCCCTGGTGTGATAGTTCAGGGAGTTTAAAGAAATAACCCTATACTGGAAAGTGTACAAAGATATACATAATTTAATTTACAGTTTATATGTACAAGAATCATAACTAGAATTAAATTCATTAATAGATTCATTTGGCTACATTCACAGCAATGTGCAAACCCATTAAAAGCTCCAAGTCAAATTCTAAATAGAAAGTTGAGGGTGGCTCTTCACTTAATTTAAAAGCTTTTTTTTTTAACTAAGACACTAGCTGTATTGTGGGCGGTGTGCTTCTACTGCTGAATAATTTCTGAACGTCAGAACCCTCAGCACTTTAAAAAAGATAATCAGCACCTCAAAGAACATGGACCTAACTCTAGCAAGCAACAGAATTTTGATCATTTAATGTTAATGAAAAACAGATTTCCAGTAAACATTAAGCATGCTAATGAAATTCATTCTAGTGGCAGTGGATTTATGCTCTATTTATTATTTTTTATTCAAGCAATTGCAATTACCTAAAGAGAAATGAAGATTCATACACAAGTTATAAGTTTGAGTTGTTAAAAAAAACACTTTAAGAACTCTATAAATCTCTCTGAAATTTCCTTTAACTTCAGATTCCTATCGAGGAAAGTATTTTAATGAGGAAATGAAAGTGGAAGTATGTCATATCTGAAGTTTTAATTGAGTTTGTTGACGATACTCCAGTAGCAGCAGCAGAGTGCAAGCAAGGACTTTGAAACAAAGGCAATGAGCCAGCCAGTTGCTGTATGGCAGCTTATATGCAACTGAATATATAATCAAATAGAATATTTCGTCCTAGCTTCCATTAATAAGAAAGTGTGTGTGTGTGTGAGTGCATGTCTGCATGTGCATATGTGTATTTTCAGCCTGAGACAGAGACTCTGGAACCTGCATCCACAGCTGAACAAGCCTGGGTTGTGGCTGTGGTCCCGATTCAGCTCTCGCTAATATTTAAGAGTCACAGTACACAGAGGGATCATCTAATTCAAGCTGCACCTATGGAGATGGTAGGAAGTTGGTGGGGAGATCGCAGCTGCCTGTGCTCCAGTGGCTAAAGAGCAGTTTCTCCAGACAGACATCCACCTTACCAAACTTGCACTCATCTGCACCGTACCCCAAGGTCAGAGGCTGGTTTTGACAGTGTTTGCTTCAACTGTTTGTTCAGGATTTGTTACATTTGCCAAATTAAATGAGTACATTAGCTAGTGCCCCAATCATCAGCTGGTAGGGTATGATGTCAATGGAGTAAGGTACACAACTAGAAGTGTTATTCAAAAGGGCACATTCAGCCATGCTCTTCTCACCACCCAGAAGAAAGAAATCTGAAAAACACGGCACGTTATCTCTGAACATCGCCAGTGACACTTCTCATGTACACACAGCCAGGATCAAAATAAATTACTGGAAGTATCAAACCATTTACAAATATAAAAGCTACTAACCACTTGACTTACAGCTCAGTCAAAGAGGAATCACAGTTTTCTCGCGAATCCAAGTCTCATGTAAAATATCAGCTGCTTCTGGCTTCAGAGTAAATATGCGCTTTTGTTATCAGGCACCTGACATTTGCAGGATGAATCCTGTGTGAATTTTAAAATAGAGAATGAAAGTGAAAGTCCTTCTCATTTGATGAAAGGTAAACTGAGTAATTCCTGGGAAGATTACAATTTTCTGCTCCTGGAAAGAAACACCTGGGTATTGTCAGGGCAATCTAATTGTCCTTTTCCAGCAGATATAACAAGAAATGAATACCACAAAGCTCTGTTTGTGTCACTAACGCAGATCACGAATCTTTTCCATAGAATTGGGCATTGCTGAGATTACTCAAAAACAGGCTTTAGTACAGGAGGAAATAAGATCTCTCTGAAATATCACGCTAAAAACTTCCAGGCCTACACAAGAAGATGCCTGAGAGGGAATGAAAAATAGCAATTTCCCAATTAATTTGATTTTTAAATCAGAACTGCAATGATTACTTCAATCCCTTTGTATTCCTGCCCTGAGAGATAGAAAATGTTTCTGGGTAGACAGGTAGGATGAGAACTAGATAGCATTTAAATCCTGTTTCAAAGATGTCATGAATTTTACCTCATGGTCACCATGGGTTTGAAACCATTGCCCATTCTTGGCACAACAGAAGGAACAAGTGATTGAAATTGCATTTCTGTGGAATGGGGAGATAAAGACCTACAGAGGAAAAATGTTAGCAGTTCCCTCATGATGTGACTCCACCRGAGTTAAGCCAGCAGAGAATGTGGCCATTTTTCCTAAAATAATACATTCCTGTAGAAAAATTCCTACCATACAGAAGACACCATGTTTTTAGGAGATAGGGGCACCCCACTTTACATGAGTAACATTAGTGTTAGAAATTGTATTTTTGGTACTGTGGAAGTTCACTTTTTGTCATTTCAGTTCCATATCCAACCAGAAGGATAATAACTACAATAAACAGAATCGGATTATGTTTTGCTACTATTTACCAGTAAAATTAGTGGTGTATTAATGCAAGACCTATGTATTGCAAAAACTTAAGCCCCAGTGACCTGAGATTAATATTTATGTATTTAGATTGTTGTCAGTTCCCAGGATTTAAGAAAAGCCTGAGATTTAACAGGGTGGTTAGACTAATCATAGGAGGCTGCTGTTAGAAACGCTGGGTTGAACTTGAACTGCCAATCACTTCTAAAAGTAATGTACACATATAAACAAGGTTATCAGGTGACCATGAAATGTATTTTGTCATCAGCTAGTGAGAGCTTCAAGAGCTACAGGCTCTTGAAGTGGCAAAACGCTTGGAGGCTGGGTCAGAGGAAGGGCTCGGAAAGCCCTGCAGCTTCCCCGGCGCGGACTGAAGAGAAATATCTATATTCCTGGCTGCTTCTGTGGCAAAAGTAGTTTGGGGTTTTTTTTCAGCTGGAATAGTTCTTTAGAAGTGCCTATGTTAACAGAAGAGAGAGTCATGGTAGGAAATCCAAGCTGCTGCCTTCTTAGGAGAAACTTTAATGCAACCATGCAGCTCCATGGGAAAGGAGGGATGTCACTGCTCGTACAGTATCAGATATAAAGCTTCATACAGATAAAGTTATGTTTCGCTTGGCTCACACATCAATATATTAATAATAACAAAAAAAACAAAGAAGTATTAGAAAAAATATGTGGAGGAAAAAACCACTTGGATTTCTTTTGCTGAAGTACTGTACTACAAGCCTCTATCAAACTGTTCCCTCTGATTTTGAGTGGGAGGGATGAAAAGCTGGCATAATCTGGGGCAACGGCAGGGACCATAATTCCTCCATAGCACTGTCCCTCCGTCAGCTGAATGCAAAATAAGATGCCCTGAGGTATTTCAGTGGGTCTGGGGTAATCAGTGAGGCACGAGAAACGGATCAGGAGACCGACTCCTGTCTATAGCACTGTCCTCAGCTGACCCCAGGGATTTCCGACTGGAAATCAGAGCTACAGCTAATGCTGCTTGACATAGAATTAACTCTCCTAGGGCCTCCTTTTTGCTTCTGCAGAGCTGCCATGGAAAAAGAAGTATCATCTGAGTTGGATTGTGTGCTCCCCACAGGGTCATGCTGCAAGGAAGACTAGAAAGATGGAGGAGAACCGTGAAAGCGGAATCCCTTAAAAGATCCATCTTGCAGCCCCATAGGGTACAGTCTGAGGGAGAGTCCATAGTTAAAACTTGTATAAATATCATATATCTCCCATATCTCGCCCACAGGAATAACAATGGTCTGCAGCAAAAAGCAGCAGGAGTTTTGTATCATCTTTCATGCTGGTGTGTTTGGATAGGAACTAGAAAATAAACTTTGAGTTTCATCACCTTTTCAGATTTCAAACATATATATAGCACTGCTTTCTCTCTCTTATAATTGCGAGCAGAAGAAAGTGTTTTATCTGTTATAACCAATTTAGCACCACTCAAGAGCATAACAATGATTTCCTCCTCAATCATTTTATCATCTCACTTTTTAGGTGCAATTCATTGTTTCATAGACTTGCTAATTTAACATGCACATATCTCTCCAGTGGAGAATGGTAACAGGAACTTTTACATCTAGAATAATGCGAAATTGCTCCAAACTCTGCACCAAGACGTGAGAGAGACACCCGTGGTGTGGAGCCCCTGGGATTTCCTCGGATCACCGCTGCAGCATCACCTAACCAGCCCCAGGTCCCTCCCAGGGAGGCAGGGCCCACCTCACACGAGGCAACCCAACCTCACCGGCTGCCCGGGCACGAGGGCCTCCTCCCAGGCAAGAGCAGCTGGTCCTACAGTGTCTGTCATCAAGGAGAGTGCAGGCATTTCTCGAGGTCGGGTGGGGAATATAGCATTTCAGACCGGAAAAAGGAGCCCTTCCCAGAACCCGGGCGGGCCGAGAGGTGTCGAGGAACCGCAGGCAGCAGACCCTCAGCTGGATGTTTTCTCCCCTTTACAAAGAGACGGATGTTTTCTGCCCTGTGAACAAGCCAACAGCTATTTACCAGGAACTCGGTGTAGTGCTGGACCTCCAGTTAACCGGAGCGTGTCAACCCCGGATCAGCCCAGAGCTGCCTCAGCAGTTATAAGGGGTTAACCTTCACCCACGGAGCCCCGGTTCAAACTTGTTAAAATTTGCAATCAGTAACGTAACAGCACAAATTCTTCTGCTGACGCAGAATTAAGAACTTCCGAGGGATGTTGAGCAAATCATGGGTTAGACATTGCCCTGGAAACACGCTTGGAACTCCCTTCATACGCTGCATTTTTTTCCCTCCTGAAAAAGAGGTATTTGCAAGCCATGCAGATGAGTGAATTCAGCATGTGATTGCAGAGCAGTATGCAGCTCTTCTTTTGCCACATACACAGACACTGTTTTTAGTGCACATCATCACATAGTGATTAATGGCAACATGGCATTTACTCCAGGGA
Source organism: Oceanodroma leucorhoa (assembly GCA_030449065.1). NCBI lineage: Eukaryota > Metazoa > Chordata > Aves > Procellariiformes > Oceanodroma > Oceanodroma leucorhoa. The sequence continues at coordinate 4,241,834 of JASVER010000033.1, read as the reverse complement.
ACACAGCCAGCTTAAACATGAAAACCCACATTGACTCAGATGGACAGACAGGCATATAAACTTTATTTATTTTGTCAGCCAACTAAGCAAACTGTAAAAATAAGAATACAAAACTCTGCTCTGATGTTTGCTTTACTCGGGGATAAAGAGATTTAACAGAATTACCAACCATGATTTTTTTCTGAATAGGGTTACACATACTAGCCTGTTACTGCCGCCGTAGCTAAGCTGCGCTCGGCACAGTACCAGATGCAAGAGGGAGAAAAGAGAAAGGGACTGTCCACCGCCTCTTTATTCTTTCTGTTGGTGTTCTCAAGGGATACCATAAAGATACTGGCCTCAGGAACGACCTCAGCTATGGTCAAACCTAAGGGGCTGTTGCAACAGCAAGGCCTGTCTTAGCATTTACATTGTGCTGCCTTCTCCTTGCTCAGTGGTGAGAGCTGTCACTCGGGGTCCTGCTGGGATGGAAAGGCTCCTCAGGAGACCAGTTAAGATGCTTTATGGCTCTTTCTGTTACGCTGGAGGTGCAGAAGTGCTATATATATTGTGAGACTAACGTTCTGGTCTGATATTTGTATTCCGTATATATTTCATCTTTCATCGGTGTCGGAGACTCTATCAGATGACAAACTGGCTCTCCAGATATTAAAGGTTTAGTGCCACTGATACAAATAAATGAAAAGGACAAAGGTTTGTGCTATAAATATGAAATATGGAGTGCAACTGAATTAGGTTATTTTTACATCTTAGATTAAAATGGCCCATTCCCCTTAATTTTTCTGATTTTAGCTTAAATCTTTCAAGGTCAGTGCTTCTCTGGGGTAGTTTTGTGTTATCTGATATGCCCTTTCCTGATTTTCTCAATGGTGTTCCTCAAAAGGATTTTCTCCTAACCTTTTAATACAGGAATTTTTTTCCCTGAAATTGTTTCAAGAAAAGGAGATAAATCTCTTTTAAAAAGTGGTGCTTTTTTTAGAGAAAGATTGCTTTCTGTCAGAATCATTCCATGTAGCATGGCATTATAATTCAGTTTTGCTAGCCAGCTACAAGAAGCAGCATTTGTGAATAGGGTTGAAAGGACAGGAGAATAGAAATCAAAAGTCTAATGCCATTCAAATGCACTACTCTATGTAACGTTTTTGTGATCATTTTCCCATGCTTTGTTGGATTAGATGGGAGTCTATAAAATAGACTATAATATATATATAAAATATATAAATATTTATAAATTTAATATATAAATCTTAATTAAAGTCCTTGTGATGGAACACAAAATCCTCCAACCGTTTACATGAGCATATAAAAAGGAACAACACATACAACATACTAATTTCATGCTGGCAGGGAGGGGGAATCCTGCATTTTCACCACCAGAAATATTTTTAAATAGCTGTCTGTCCATGGCTGAATTTTAAAATATCAGAAATCCAAGGGAGTCAAAGACAAATATAAATCCCCTTACATGATTCAGGTGTGTCCTTGCCTTGATCCATGCAAGTATTTGTCTATCTTGGATAATTTTGCTGGCTCAATGTTTTAAATCAAGACCATGTAGAGAAATAAGGCTAACCAAATTATCACACTGTGCTACATTTCTTTACACAAACACTGCCATAATTTTTGGTAATGAACCCAAGATAATAGGAAACAATAATGAACTCTCTTAAAATAGAAACCCCAAATTCTGTGCAAATTGCAATATTATCAGGAAGCCAAATTTCTCACTATTACATTATGGACTTCTCAGCTATTTGCATGCAGCAAGGCTATTAGAATGATAGTATTTTAAAAAAAGGCTCACATAATATTTTTTAGTGTAATYAACCGTGGATTGATTTGGTTGGTCCATCTGTCATATCTAGTCTGTATGACTAATTGTTAGTGGTCTCTAATTGAAATTTAGATTTATTAAATAAACAGAGATGCCATTATAAATGCACTAATTCAATATGTGGAGGAGGGAGGGCAGGMTACGAAACTGTGCAGTAGCTTCTGAGCATTGTTTATGTTTAYACATATTCAGATTAGTATGTTCTCATCTACTACTGGGCCAATCCCTCTGCAAGGCACATCAGAGCAGGCTGGCAGATGTCTAAATCATGGCAGATATTCTCCTCATTTTTCAACACTTCAGAGAGGGTTGTGAATGGAAGATGGACTTAACCTTTTTGGAGGTTTGTATTTTCTAGAAGCTCCTAGAAAAAAAAGGGTTCCTTGTTGTCATTATAAAATATGGTAAACTCCAAAAGATGACCTGGGGTTTTATATACACCATAACAGTGGCCAAGGCCAGCAGAGTGTCAAAGAATCTGTATGCAGACAGCAGACCGATCTGTTTTACAGACCTAGAATGAAATCTTAGCCAAATCGATGGCAAAACTCCCATTAACTTCAAAAGAGTCAGGATTTCATTCCTTGGAAGTGAAATGCTAAGTGATGTGCTAAGCATCCTCAGCTGGCATCAGGTAAGCTCATCAAGGAAGGACATTGCTCAACCCCTGCAAAATTGAGTTCTTCATCCCTAGAAAGCAAAGCAACATCTTCATGCTCTATGAGAAAGTGTTTTCAGAATGACTGTACGGCTAATTTTTCTTCAGTGGAATAAATAACCACTGAACATACACAGATGTCATCACCAGATGCAATTTCTCARTTGGTGTCACTGTAGAAGCTAGAAGCAGAAAAATCACCAGTGAGCTCTGCATTGCTTTATTTTTGCTTTACTTTGTCACTTATTTTAGAAACTCCGTATTTTCCCCTCTAATCTGTTTTATTATGGGGGTGTTTTATCTTTCTCTTTGGAAAAAAAAGGCTAAGCACCAGATTTGATCCCAAGGATATAAGATCATGCCTTCTGTGAGAGCCTGTAATTCTTTAATGACTGCAGCATCGGCATGTTGGGTATGTGCATGGGCAAGAAGTGGGGGATATTTTTTAGCAGCTAGTAGCTTGATCTGCAGCCTCCTGAACAGCTTTAAATTGCAAGCACTATCCTGAGAACTGAGGGCACTTGGTGCCCTGCAGGCACTGCCAAGGATTTCACAAAAAGTGGCACTTTCAAAAGAGTGCAGCTCTGTGTGTTTTCAGAGATGAATTTTGGGACTTCTGCCACACAGAGGTTTTTTCCTGAGTTTTTTCTTGTTGTTTTGAAAGAGCTGCTTTTTTTTAATAAGAACTAAACCCAATCCACTCCAAGTAAAAAATGCTCATTTAAATACATAACCACTTACAGCAGATGTACCAGAGACCAGTGTCAGAAAAAGGCTGGCAATGCTAAGGCTATTAACATAAGAGGTCAAATTAGACACTGCTCTTGGATTCAGCAGACCCTCCAAAAACAGTTTATGGCCAGGAAGGTCTCCCTTTTGCTTAGGTATGTCGCTTTTGCTTCTCAGCTCTGCCTTGACCTGTTTATATTGGCTGTGGCAGAGCTTCTTTCCAGAGCACACTTGCAATTAGGGTAGGAAATTTTGTGGGGTTGTTAGGAGACTGCAAGCAGTTTTCACATGGAAATAAGCAAGACCAAGGGCAATGTTTTGGAGAAAAAAATAGTATATGAATATGGATGTCATGGTTGCTCAGTTGAGAGGAATGAGGAGCCACTGTGGGAAGAGAAGTCAGATCCTATCTTTGTCTAAAACATTAATGCCCTGATTCTGACTGCTAAACATAGAGCAGGATCCACAGTCATTTCATTACCCATAATTATAATGCCTGTGTGGTTGCAGCTTAAAAGGATATTTTTATGTTCTACTAAACATCCCCACTGTCGATGAGAGACATTATTCTTTAAGTATGAGCAACATTCTCCTTGAAGCTCAGTTATTGTATCAGGTGAAATCATGGATAAATCCTGTGCTCGTTCGTACCTAAGCACAGGACTAGAGAAGGAAAGAGCGGCACAGGCTCTTGCTGAAAAGGAAGCACGTCAAACAACTTCATTTTCCTGCTCATTCAAGGCTGCAACAACTGTTTATTTTACGTTCTAGCAGACGTTTCCCCCACTTTGCGACATGCAGCCTTCCTTTCAGTGCAGAGCTGGTGCGAGGCATCGCTCTCACCCAGGATTGCTGAACTGTTGCATTTGTTATTCTGGCTGGAAGATAGAAACTCTGCAGTTTCGGGTAATCTTCTGTACATCCTTCTCTGCATACTTCTTGTTGGCTTCCTATTTTATACAGTCCATGATGCTTTTTCTTTGTAAGCCAGTGTCACAAATATTAGTAGCCTAGGTCTGGTCTTCATTATTCTTTTGTCCCTTTTCCAAAAACYGATTTTCTCTCCTTGGATCTTTATTACTTTTATGGTGACTTGCTCATATTTTGAATCCTAGGATTTTGCTTACTTTATGCTGGCAATCCCTTCTTGTGGCTTGGTGTAAATTACAAATTATCAAAACAACCTAATGTTTCAGAAAAGTGTGTGGGATGAACAGAGGGAAGGAAGGATTTTGTGTTTCTTTGTTTTAAAAGCCAGTCGCCTGCCTGCTTTTACTGTCTCACTCTTCCATCAGGCTCTGCCTCCCTAGACCTGAGGCGTACTATTTTAAAAACCTTCCAAGTGACTCGGGAGCAAAACTTAAGGAACTTGAGAAACTTGAGCTGCTAATTTACAACAGCATTTGGAAATGTTACTGTCAGCCTYGAAGAACCCTCTACTTTAGCTGCTGTCCTGGTGTCAGCTCATGCGATCTCCCGCAGCGGGTGCGTGCTAATGCCTTTCGTTTCGCTGAGCTGCATGCCATAAAATCCGTCCTCCTCTGCCTGCTGTCTCTGTAGGATCCATTCCCTCTCAACAATCCCCAAGCGGAGGCCAAATTCGTCTACCAAATTTTGCAGACTAGATGCTCAGCTATGTAAACTGGCATCACACTGCTGACTCAAAATCATAAAAGAGGGAAAAATGCATAATACTTCAGAGCAAACGGTCATGCAATATTGATGCAGTGCTCAGGGCTGGGAAGGATCTTTCGCCTTACGCCTCAGTCCCTGAAAAGTAACTGAGATCTGTTGCATCAATAAGCAATGAATGAACTCTCTGATACTTCTTGTAGCTATTTTAAGTCCTTTTTGCCAAAAGCCCAAGCCTGGTCTGCTCTGCCCAAGCCACCTGCTGGGAAGTTGTGTGCCCTGCAGCTTGTCGGCTTTGTAGCCTGTCAATCAGTGTTCGCTGTCATAGGACATCAACGTCTTGAGATCTGGTAAATAAAAATGAGGTCAAGCCTATAACGTTTTCCACTGAGTGAAAATACATAAATGTTGCCACTGTGATTAAACTCTCTCTTTTCTCCACTTGTCTTAGTGATTTATTGCTTACACGCAAGCTTATCAGAACCATAACTCGTTCAGTTTTGCACCTATGCCTCCTAGTTTTTATCCAATTATTTCAGCTCTCTGGTTTTGTAAACTTTTATTTCTTAAGCTGTGCTCCTTCCCATCAGGAAATATCTTCTGGCATCAGTTTTGAAAGCAATGCACTATGATTTAGCCTCATGCCTGCCATTAATGTCAGTGGGAATCAGGCTGCTAAACCTCTGAACACTGTCTTTAAAACGCCCCATAGTATTCGAGCTCTCACTGCATTTCTTTATAAGATGTCTCACGTCAGACACATATATGCTGGTGGACTAGCCAACGAAAATGCACTTTTTTCTCCTTTCTTAATTGAACAGGCAGAGGAGATGAATGAAAGCCTGGGGGGAGCGCAAATAAAAGGGTCAGGGTCAGACAAAGAAGGTTAATGCTTTCTGCGGAATCTCATCACAGGACTTAGGAGTGCTACAGCACAACTGCGGAGGAGATTACCTGGCTCGGTCAGAAGAGTACACAGGACAACAACATCAACGCTGAGCTAATTAAATGAACACAAATTACGACAGCTTTCAGGATCAACACATCACCTTGTAGCTCATGTTTAAAACTGATTTCAGATGTTACCAGAATGAGCAGCTCCATATAAGACAAAGCACAAGATGTTTACAAAACTGCCTACTACTTCCTTATGTCTTCCCCCCATTCCACACAGAGTTTGCATATGAAATTCTACGCAAAGCATTCAGTCGTCCTTAGTAATGTTTCTGCCATGATCAGCCTGCCTAGACATCCCGTCCCTCTGCCAGGGAAAAATGAATGAGAGAAAAATACTGAGTCAGAGAAATGTTTTAAAATATTTACATGGCATTTGCTAGCATCCCAATAATCAGCTCTGTAACTGTGCATTTTATTAAAATCCCACATGTTTATTTGAGCTGCTGGAATTGTTCTGCTTAATTAACAGAAGAGAGGAAGGCAAGGCCCTGCCTTAAATTTACATGTCCGGACCCGAATCCTGTAAATTCCTGTGCACCTTCTTAATTTTATACACCTGAATGGCCCCTCAGGGGCCGGAGCTACCCAGTTGTGTCATTACAGAGGGGTACTCCACTGACAGAGATTCACACTGAAGTACCTGCAGGCTCTCAAAAGCACCCCAGGTGCATCTAAGTTTCCGATGTGGGATGCACTTGGCTCCGCTTGTATTTCTGCAGCTTTTGCAATGCTGGCGCGAACGGGCGCCCTCCCGCAGCACCTGCAGTCATGGGAGGTGCGCACGGTGCTTGGACAAAGCCAGGGAAGGAGATTAAGGTCAGTGGGATCATTCAGACAAGAAAGCCTGTTTAGGGAGCCACAGCCTCTGTGTGGAGACAGCATCCAGCAGAAAGGGGCAGGACGTCGTGAGGAGCCTTGCTCAGCTCCTAGGAAGTGCCGGGGAGGACCAGATGGTTGTGGTCCAATACTGTAGAAAAGGCAAGGCAAGGAGAGGGGAGAGTGGGAGAGAGGTGATGCAAGGTGCTAGAGATGAAGCTGAAGCTCTGAGGTGCTGACAACCAGTAGCAGTCTGTAGCTGTCTCTGAACCGCTCCTGGTACCCATGTGCTGCCAGGGAAAGAGAGGCAGAAAGGCAGAACATTTAATGCCTAAGAATGGCTAAGAAATAACATAAAAGAACAGGCACGTGTGGTCTAACTGAAGGCGTCAACATAACAGACATCAGAAATACACTGGAAAGAGGACAGTAAGTGGGACACTGTAATACCAAATATTCAGCAAGTTTAGAGTAAGCCATGCTAGAATCAATAAAATTAACAKATTAACCACATCAGTATGAAACATAAAATCTGTGTGAACTGAAATTCCAGACCTAAATAGGAAGAATATAATGTTATCACTATAGCATGGGAAGAACATTGTGTATGATACTACCTCTGCGGCCAGGATGTCAACACTGGCTGCAGTATATGGGGGAATTCCAAGATGCCAGAGAGGCAGGAAAGGCAATATCAAACATCAGACTTCAATTATTTCCATGCAAATTGGCCAGATATTGTGCAAGGATGTAATGTGAAACGGTCGATAACTATTGCATGGAAGAACTGGCTTGGGATATTGATCAGAAAACAGGCAATTCTGGAATTGGCTTGGAGGAGAAACATATATAAATGAGGAATTTTGTTTAAAAGAAGCAATATGAGACAACAAAGAAAATTAATTCTTTCCTGCAGGCAAGGAGTCTGCTAAAGGACACAGTGCTGAAAGCACAAGGCCAGTGCACATTATTCATCAAGTAGGCTTGAAAATGGGCAGTACATGGTCGCCTTGCAAGACAGCAAGATAAGGGAGGTTATTAGAAAAATAACTGCAAATCCTTCAAACAGCTAAAGTTGGATCCAAATGTATAAGTTAGAAAGTAACAGACACTCTGGAAGATTACATGTACAAAAACAATTAGACAAACAAAAAGGGGTTTAATGAGTTTCTAGCAAAAGGAATCAAAACTAGCAATAAATCTTTTTTCCTGCACATCAGGAGCAGGAAGCCTGCCAGAAAATCTGTAGAGTCTGTTGATTACCAGAATTCGAAGGAAGCACTCAGAGAAAATAAAGCTATTAGAGAAACTAAGTGAATCCTTTGCATCACTTTGTTGACTGTAGAAGAGTAGATTCCCATATCAGAAACCTTTTTGGGATGGGGTGACCCTCAGCAAGTCTGTCTGAAATAGCTGTGCCCAGGAACCAGGTCTGGGAAGACTGTAACAAAATGAACAGCAACTGTTTGCCAAAAACCAGATGATATCACCCAGAAGTTTCAATGGACCTCGAGGATGAAATCACTAAATGACTAATAGCAGATTATAACTTTGTGCTTAAAACTCCCTTGATAGCCAAAGAGTGGTTGTCAAATATCAAATATAAAATGCCAGGCCAACATTTTAGAAAGGTTCCAGGGGAGATGTGAGAAACAGCAGACCTGAAAGTCTGAAATCTGCACTAGGCGAATTAGTAGAAAATGTAATGAAGAACAGAATTCATTGACACTTCAATAATTTGATTTACTTGAGAAGAGTCAGCATGACCTTTGCCATTTTTACGTATTGGAGTTGTTTGATGAGATCAACGAACATATAGATAAAAGTAATTCAATTGATATAGTCTACTTGGATTTCCAAAGGCTTTCAGCAAATTTGTCCCTTGCTTCCCCACTACAGGCTTTTAAGGGAATCAAGCAGCTACATCATGAGAAGGAAAGTCATTGCATGATAAAAAGACATTTAAAAGGTAGGAACAGAGGAGGGGACTAGAGAAATTCTGCAGGGCTGCATAGTGCAACCCTTGTTGTCAGGGTATTTGTAAGCAACCTGGAAAAGGGAGTGAACAGAGAGGAGAGCAAGTTTGTTGGCAACAGCAAAATATTTATGTTGTTAAGGACAAGGGCTGACTTTATGAGTAGTACTTTAGTACTACTTTATGAGACTCAGTGACTAGACATCAAAATGGTAAATGAGATGCGGTGTAGATAAATATAGTGTGATACATAGGGGAGAAAAATAATCATAGTTTCACAGCTAAAATGACATGCTGTGAGCTGACCATTAGCACTCAGGAGCAAGATCTTGGGACCTGTTTGACAGCTCCATGAATATGCCAGCTCAGCACTCAGTAGTGGTCAAAAAAACCCAAATAAAATATTAGGGCTTAGTAGGATAGGAATAAAGAACAAAAGAGGGAAGAACATTATGCTAGTGTGTAAACTCATGACTGACCCGTATTGTGAGTAGTCTGTGCAGTTCAGATCTTCTCATCTCAAAAACAGTACAGCAAAAACAGGGAAAGTTCAGAGGAAAGCAACAAGTACGATCAGCTTCAATATCTGACCAGCTACACAAAGCTTCAGTACAGGCAGTGACTTTACCAGGATGCTCCAGTCTAGGAGAGAGACAACTTAATGAAAGCAGTCTACAGCATGAAGGCATGGTGAGGATGCTCAGAAATCAGTCACTCGCTGTCTTCTCCGACACAAGGGCTGGGGGCATGGGGGGTGTTAATACAGAGTTACAAGGAGCCATAATAAGTCCAGGGGACACTGGAGAAGCTCACGGATGGGAAAGTGTTTGGAAGCTAGTGAATACAGAGAAACCATATCTATCTCAGGAAGTTTCTGACAGAAAATAGCTTGAAATTGGGAGAGTACCATTTTGGGTATTGGGGGAAATGCCATGTACGTTCATCCTGCTCTTATTCTTCCCTAGGCATCCACTACGGCCGCTGATAGAGAGGGGATACTAGCTCAGTTTTTGGGTTGAATGGGTGCGGCCGTTTGTGTGCTTTTATGCTATCAGCTACACACACACTCAGAGTATTTAGTCCCATCCTAGGTTGGGCTTTCCTGTGTGAGAGCCCACGCCAGGAGGAGCATAACCTGCACCACACACACATGCTCACACAACTGCACCTCGAAAAGCAGCGCAAAAAGAAGGGGCAGCTGCTCCGTAAAGCTGCCGAAATGTTAAAGCCTGCCTGGAGAACGCTGCCTATGCACTTCCCCAGCCTTTCCCTTCCCCAGTCCCCTGTCCCATGCTGCGATCTGCCGGCAACCTCCTCCAGGTAGGTGGTGGCTTGGGGGTCCCTCTCTCCTGCCAGCAGCTAACAGCCCGCCCGGGAGTGCAGGGCAGTCCTCCTTACCCAGGGACACGATGAGTCCTCCCAAAGGTTGCTGGAGGATAAACATGTAATAAAACCAGAAATAACATACTGTTGTCAAGTGTAAAAACCTTTCCTTACCGTGCAGCAAGCTGTACTGGCCTCAGCCAGAGGCTGCTGGCAAGCATGAAGCCTTGAAAGCCAGCCCACTAGTGACAGCCCAATCCACAGGGTGCACGTCCCATCATAAGATTTAAAACAGCAACAGATGATATTTGCATACCGGCTTAAGCTGCTTTATGGGGCCCAGACCGACTTCTCAAAGTCTATAGTTAGAAATTATCTTTAGATCAATGCATCTTTGCTTTTTTAAGGCCAGCTCAGACCAGTCCCAGGCTTAGCCTTTGAATCCACTCCACCTTTCTATTTCATTTCTCTCTGGGCTTATAGAGAGTGCAGTTTGAATACCTGAAGTTCTTTATTGGCACGGTCTTATATCTTATTGTAACAAGTCCTGAGGACATCAGAGCTCCACATCCTACAGAGCTTTATTTAAAACTTAAACTTAAACTGAGCCAAACTGTCTCTTTTTTTTTTTTTTAAAGGTATTATTCATTTTTCAATGGAAACAGATACTGAAATGTGCAAGACTAGTTCCGCTGGGATTTCCATTCTTCCTGGAAGCAAAAAGGATGGGAACTCATACGGTAGCACCAGTAGAATCTGAGCTTCATTTTCAGTCTCAAGTGGTTAAAACTAGTTATGAAGTGGTTCAGATTAGCAGCCGTGCTTGGGGTACTTATCTAATTGACCTAAGCTTGGCAAGCTTTTGATGTTCCCTCATCAGTGATACTGCTCTGCAGTACTAAGGATGTAGCTCAGTAATCATAGATTTAATTAAACTGAAAAGTACTTTGTTTTTTATGTTTTTTTTTCTCCAAAAGGATGAAATCTTCCCACACATGAAACAAAACTGATGACAGCAAGGATTACACCTGATCTAACATCAGTTACTGAGGTTTTGTGGCTACATCCTCCTAAAGTATCTGAAAAGAGCCTATGTCCAACACCAGACAGCAAACTTTTCAGAAACAATTATTTGGCAGCTCCGTCTCTCAGGCTGAAGGACTTTTCCCTCTTGCTAAAACAATACTTCCGATTTAGAGCCCTGCAGCTGGTTGAACTACAGCCTCTCTGAAAAGCGTGGATGAGAGGGCATAAATACGTTCCAGCAGTTGCAACATGGCTCTGAGCCCTGGAGAGAGAGTTTATTTCCACTAACTGGCTGCCAAAAGCCTCTCTCCTGTCAAAACACAACAGATGAATTCACAAATTCCAGATTTACGTTCCCTCACATTTGTGGGCAGGTGATCAACTGCAATAATCCTGCAAAAGGCTAAATAATAGCCACTATGGCAGCCAACTCCTGAGCTAAGTATCCTTGAGCTCTCTTCTGTTGCAGCCTTCTCCTCTCACATTAGTAATCAAGAGGGCTGAGTAAGAGGCTTTGTGACAACAGAATTAACTTCTGTGAGCCCATAGCAGCCTCCGATCCCTCCATGACCAGTGCATCAGGGGTAGGTTTTTACCTTCCTTCTTCCTAGAAACCTGGCAGAGGGAGAAGAGTTCTTCTTGCTCTCAGGGTTGAAGACTGTCTTCTGGACAGGGGTTTCTTTCACCCTCTCCTTTGCCAAGACTATGGATGCTGCTGGCAGTGGTGGTGATGTTAAAGGGACTGTATTTTAATAGCAATGGAATATTTTTTATAACTGAAATAAATATGTTCTTTTTGTGAAAGAAGATATGCTCGCAATGGAAATGTTAAATACTTCATTAAACTCTGAGCATCCCAAAACCACAAAATATTAATTTCTTTTTATTTTTTACTTGGTTGAAAAGTTAGGATTTCTCATAGACAATAAAATGAAGTCATATACCAGATGCATTTTCTGATCAGTCTTTCAGTAACAAATTGCTCCTTTCCTTCAAATGATGGGGGAAAACTATGATTTTTAGCTCATGCAAGTTTAACAGGTTGTAGGTTGCTCTGACTACAAATATAACTTCCGGAGGTTTTTTTTAGAATGTGCCTCATCTACTTCTCTTCGTAAAGTGAGAAGCAAGAACTTCTCGTTGACCACTCTGACATTTAAAAGTGTGTTATAAACATCGTAATACCAAAATCATCCTTCTGAAAGTTACGTCTTTCTTAAATCAGTCTTTAGGTTTAATGCTCCTCTCATTCGCCTGCCTTAAGAGTGCATTCATAGTTCTAAAAGGTTGGGAAGAAAATTGCTCTTTCAGAGGGCAAAGCGTGCGCATTCTTCTCTTTCCCTGAAAACCAAATGCACAGCACCATCTTCCAAGTGTTGCTCTTGCTTTTTCCCTTGGTGAAGCTCCTGCATACTTCAGGCTTTTACGCCCCTTCTGCCAAACCAAGACAGGCACCAGGATTGATCCTGCCATTCATGGTTCTATTTGCTGCAACGTCTGCCAGGTTTTGCTCCTGCTTTTCTTTCTTGGTGAAGCTCCTGGGTACCTCAGGCTTTTGTGTTCCTTCTACCAGAAGGGCAACTCAGAAATGTTAGCTTTCAGGCAAAAGTCTTTGGCTGAAAACTTGGGTGGGTTGATTTTTGCCTGCAAAAGTCCAGCTGTCAAGGGGTTAATTCTAACAGGAAACACACATTTTCATCATTCTTTCTGTAAAAACAGAATGTGTTTTATGGCCACACATATTGAATCACATTTTTAAAGACTTTATTATAGAAGGTTTACTATATTGTCTGTTAGTTGAAATTCTTCCATAGAATGTCAGCCGTGGGCAAACTAGGTGCCTGATCACTGCTTATTACAAATGCAAGAGATTAGATAATGGGATATCTGGAGAGGAAGAAAATAGCTAAATGCAATTATTTTAAATCTTTCCATTTCTTTCACCCCCACTTCTTATTGAATAGTTCCTGAACTACAGGAAATGAAATTCTTATCTGTAAATTGGGTTTCTACGAAGCAGATTTCCATACATCACTGGATATGTTGGCTTATTTTGCATTTATATCAGGAAAAGATCTGCATTAAGTTTTGCATCTGCAGCAAAAAGTCCTTCTGGGTGTGGTATGAAAAGCAGCCCATGACCAGGAAGAGGATTTTTTCATCTGAGATGATCTTATCTAAAAGCCAGGGAGAAAAGATACCGAGCTTGATTTGCGAGCCTGATTTGTGGAATCCAGTTATAGGTAAAGATGTTCCCTTTGCCTTCATTCAGGTATTTCATTTTAACYGTGATGGTGACTATCCTGTGTTCATCATGCAGCCAAGGTCCCCCTGAATTCAGAGCGCTCCAGGCAAACAAAAGATGCGGTCAAGGTCAGTGTAATTTTACCATGTGATAATAGCAGGCAAAGTTGCTTTCTCCCGTTTCAATCTAAATGCTAAGTGCCCCAAGCACTACAAATTTATGTGTACTCTTCTACCGAAGAGGTGCCAACAAGGATAACAAGCACATTGCAACTTAGCCAAGAAGCAGTGCTTTAGCAGGGACCCAGGAAAGGAGTTAGTGTTAAATGTTCCCCGCAGTGGGTCTGGCTCGATACTGCTCTGCCTGTTCAACCCTTCTGTGAGCACTAAATTCGGYGACAAATCCAACAACCATTCAATGTTTGCATTTTCCATGATGAGAAGAAGAACCACAACTGGCTGGAATCGGTCCCTGTTTAATAACTTYGCATATTTCATATCCTTTCCCTATCAAATATCTTGGGAAAAATGTAAAACTTAAATATCTCATTTACCCATGTTCTAACACTGCAGGCTGCTGGTAGGCTGGCAGCTTTGTTTGGGCTAGGTGGTACAGACTAGCACATGCTTACCTCCCCCCATTTGAGTTAACTGATTTTTTCAAAAGTCAGGGCACACATGTAATGCAACATACAGCCAATCAAAAGACCGATTTCAACAGCAGAATAAAACACAGAATGTAATAAGAATCTAGAAGAAATTAATGTAACCAGGAACCGTGAGAGATAGATATAGATACATAGATACATCAATGTYTATAGACAGATGAATTTGCATATGGCTAAACACAATTAAGGGGAAAATGTCAGTGCAAGCTATGCAAGGGGGAGGTGGGCTGTGTCATTCCTTCACTGTGAGGAGCTGCTGCAACAAGGAGAAGCTGGAGGATGCAGTGCTCTTATATGGGATTCCCGGCCAGGGGCTATGAATGTGCCATCACGGGCACAGCAAAGGTGGACCACAGCCACAGGGCACCAAACTTGTACGTGTTCCTAATCACATATTTAAACGCATCAAGCCATGCAAAAGTCTGCTTATGTGGTACTAAACCCATGCAAACACTAAACATCTTTGCCTTTGACTAATGAACGCAGGACACTGGGGCTATTTCCTCACTGCTAGGCTGCTTGGCCTCCGCTTCCCAAGCAGCCAGGTCCCCTGACAGTGCTGCTGTATTTTTCATTATGATATTCTGCACATGCAGTTTTACATAAAAACATATCACTTTGTCCCTGAGGCTTTTGCTCTTCCCAGGCTTTTATTTGCTCCACCTTTTTTCTCTTTCTAAAACCAGCCGTGGCCTTCTATTACCCTTCCTCTGCTCATTTTTTTATTCCTCTCTCCCTCCACTGCTCCTTTTTTTAATAAGATTTGGGTTTTGTTTCTGTGACCCATCCTACGCTGTTTGACCCAAGCTTCTCATAATCTTTTAATAAATCTATTCTCACAACATGTAGAGATATTTCCGCTATTTGACAGACGAGAGGCTCATCTTTCTCGCTTTTCCTTAGCTCCCAGCCTCTCTTACTGTTTTTTCTGCTTCCTTTTGTAAAAAAGAAAAACAAGAAGGAAGAAGGATGCTGTTCCTCCCTGCCCCCCACCTTCCTTTTCATTTCAATTCTCCTTTATGCACTTACAATAAGAAGGAGACATATTTGTGGGCTGTTTAACTCTTCCCCTTTAAAGAGAATGCACCAAGTGTGAAGTTGCTGGAGAAGGATTGGGTGCTCCAAAGGGATATATATCTTGTGTCCCTCAAAATGGTCGAATATTTGCAAAACAAAATTTTAACAAAATAGTCCATTACCCTGCACACACTCTTCTGTCCTGGGGAGCGAAGAAGCAAGCCTCATGGGACAGAAGGTAGTCATGTCTCTAAAGGTGCTACGGAAAGGCGCTCGCTAGCCAGGTGAAATAAGAATGGTAAGGAATTAGACGCCAAGCCTACCTCCTCATTTACGTCAAACCTCCTGTYGTGTTGCAGAAGGGGATGGAGGCACAAGGGAAGCAAAGAGATGTCAAGCCTTGGAGAACGATCTTTCGAGAGTAGTCTGTTCAGTTTCTATTCCACATGAAATTTTGACATAAGTGAGGAGATAGACTTGATGAGCTCTGGTGTTTGGGTAGGCACTGAATACTGTGTTCGATCACCAGCTTATGATTTTTTTGTTGTTCTTTCTGAATCTGTACACAGGAGGGAGAAAAAGCATATTTTCAATGGGTAGCAGTTGAAAGGAAGCGACAGGAAAGTCCTGATGCTTAACAATAGGTGCCCCCTGCATTGCTTAGATCTTGCTTTTCTTATACATACAAAGCTCACTGTAAGTTTTGTGCATGCAAAGAAAAGAAATGAAGAAACCTCCACATGCAGCTGCACTGCATTATATGGATTCTTCAGGGTCCCAAGGGGCAGCCTTGTCTTCTCAGTAACAAATCATTGCCCAGGTGCTAGAAAACATTTGTAGTAATGAGACCCAGCTCCTTAAATCTCAAGCATAAATAGGGTCCTTCCCAGGAGTGGAGGGTTGCTGAGGTTTGTCTCTCAGGAAGCCCTGGAGGCTGAGGGGCCACCAGTTAGCGAGGAGGGAATTCCTGACTGGTCTGAAGGAGCAGTGGGGAGAGGGGAAGAAGGTTTTTTTCGTGTTTTTTATTCATTGAGCTCTCTTAGCCTGGACCTGTGTGTTTGTGGGTGGACTAAAGCATGATAGACAGCCTTTCATTGGCATGGCTTTAGTATTTGGTGTCTGTGGTTGGCAGGAGACAAGATCCACCCACAAACATGACAGTATTTTTACACTTGGCTTGACTATCTGTCCCCAAAACCACTGCGTAACAAACCAAATACTTTGCTAAAAGTATTAGAACTTACTTTAAAAGCAGTGCAATTTCACTGCATAATATTCCCTAACGGGATGAATTACTTAAGTTACTTGTTGCTTTAATAACTGCAGCCACAGATGGGCTGGAGGAGGCCTCGGTGGAAGAATTCAGAAGGGACTCTCAGAAGGTGTTGGCATGTACAGTGATAACGAGGTGATAACATTTTCAGAATTGACCTTGTTTCCATCATTTAAAAGAAATCCTCCCTGTGATAAAGAGACTTTTAGGAGGTCTCTGCATCAGATAGTTACACTGTAATGAAGATAAGCATGCAACAAACGCTGTCACATGCTGCGAGTCAGACCGATCTCACGTGAAAATCAAGATGCTTGGGTTGCAAAACCATTCAGGTTGTCCTGGATGACTGCAATTGTATTTTCCTTGCAACTTTATGAATATTTTAATAGGAGGACAAGTTGATCTGCTTCAGCCTGTGTGAGAGCCTCTGTCACAGAGGCAGTGGGGGCTGTGCTGCATGGCTTCTCACCCCCACAGGGGCAAGGGTGCCATTCTCCCCACACCACCCTGCAAAGGGCACGGTCTTCACGAGCCTGACTCACCTCCTGCATATTGGCACTGGAGAAAGGGTCACAAAGTCACGGTGACACGTCTATCTAATTATACAACAAACACAGCACAGAAGGCACTGGGCAACCTTTGTACCTGTGATTTGGAAAAATAGCCATGCAAGGACACCATGTAGCTTAACAACGTGTTGTACCCAGTGATGAATTGTGAGCCTGGACGAGGGTGCACAGACAGGGCATGGTCTTACTCTTCTGCCACAGGCGCCCACTATGCTGTGGGTGCAGCTTTCATCCTCTCCACACCTTGATTTTCCAGCCATAAAATAGAATAGTGCTTCTTCCCTACCTCCCAGGCATGTTGACAGGATAAACACATTGGAGAGATCATAGCTATTCAGACACCGCAGTGGTTGTGGGGGACAGTGGGAATATAGCAGCACCAGAGATAGAAACCTGTGGGCACAGACGTCTGTGTACGTTATCCCGTGGGCTGGTTGCTCACCCCATGTGTTCAGACTCGATAGACACACACACACAAATTGAACACAGGCTGTTTGGTTATCTGCTCCACACTGGCTTTTACAGACACCAGTTGCATAACCTACCTAGATAAGGGTAACACATAAGGCAGCTTCTCAGCTTTTTTTTAAGTGTAACTTGAAGTGAAAGAATAAAGTTCTCCTTGAATGTTTTTGCTTTTCCCCCTTTGATGTATTTCCTATTTAAAAAGCAAGGGTTGTTTTTTATTTTCATAAAATAAATTATGTACTCCCTCTAGTGTCAGAAATTGTATATGGGCTTAAACCACATTTGATCAAATGTTGCTATAAATGCTATAAAGGTTCAATTTCATTTCTCCACATTTCAAGGTTAATAAGTTATAGTGATATGTAGAATTAACAACAGTCCTACATACATGCTGCTGTTCTGCCTCCTCAGCACTGCAGCCATAGAAAAGAAATATATTATTAAACAGTAAAATAAAATAAGTACTTGTCTTATTTATAAAGCCAGGTCTCTGATTAAGGCTTTTTGCCACCCTCTTTAATTCCAGTTCCAAAATGCTGCTTTGAAAGGGAACATYCAAAAAGCCAAATTGTGCAACAGAAATGCCCCAAAGGGGAAAGCTAGAATCAGAAGAAAATCCAGGGAAGGACTATTGAAATTCAGCAGAGAAGAAAACGGGAATCTCCTCACTGCCTTGGGATTAGTCATGGTTTCATGGGCTTTCCCAGATCTTTTACCATAGGTTGTGAGCATTTGGAGCACAGGTCTTGCAGCTCTTGGCGCACCCAGGGCAGTTCCTCAGGGCAGCAAGCCCACCGGGCTGAACCCTTCAGCTGTGCAAGGTGCTCAGTGCATCGCTACTTCTGCTCGAGGAGGGCCAAAGGTAGTCCCACCTCGGGGGCCCCGTGCTCCCCTACCCAGCTTTTCTGAAGCGTCATTTTCAGGGTTTTTCCAAAAAGTCTGAGGGAAGGAGTGTCTTCTGTTGCACACAGGAGAGCACTGCTGGCTTCCAACAGCGACATATTGACCAGGATATCGGATATCCTCTATGGGTTTCTTCCCTGATGCTGTTTTTAAATCATGGGTAGAGGTAACACCCTCTGTTTTCCACTGATTGGAAAAAATGAATGTCCCTGGCAACTGGCCGCCTGCAGAGACTCTGGCCTTTCTGTCAAGCAAGGTCACAGAAATGCATATCTCGGTAGGGTGAGCAGCAGCAGGTGGAGATGGAAAGCAGAGGAGGGATCCCAGCTCCAGGGGAGGCTCAGCCCCTGTRTCTGGCCCCGGTGAGCATTTTCATGCTGAGGTGCCTCAAGGCAAGCACGCGAATACTGAGGCCATGAGTTTGGATGTCAGCAGCTGCTGACCACTCACAAACAAAGCTCCTTTTCTCTAGCCACCTGACCGCTGATTATACGTGTCTAATTTTATCCAGCCAGTTTGAAAGAGCTATCATTACTCCTTGCCTAATCCTCCCTCTAAACATCCTGCGCCGGACTGGCAGGCCGTGGCCGTGGGCAGCGCAGGGGAGGCAGCAGGCATGCACGGTGCGAGAACAAGGCTGCAGAGGGGCAGGGATGGATGCCACATCCTCAGGGATGSACTGTGGCCCCAGGTAGGTCTGGAGGAGGTCCAGGAGGTGCATCGGTGCTCACCTGGGATCCACATCTATGCAGATCTCAACAGCTTCAAAGCCTGGTCTTAGGGAAGTAAAAGAAAACAGCAGACTTCAATGCTGTTGATTTCCTAAAAATATACAAAGCTGTTCCCTGAAAATAATGCCATGGTGTGGCCGGCCAACCTTCTTACCAAAAATATACCCAGCACTATGCTGTGCATCCCCCTCCACACACCGTGGGGAGCGTCACCAGACATTTAAGGGAAAGGAGGAAACAAGCATTTGTCCTTTTCCTTTTCATGGTGAGAGACCAGCCAAAGCTGGACTGCTAGGAAATTTTTTGAAGGCCTGGAAAACATTGCTGCAATTTGGCCTGTTCGGATAAGCATCTGTAGGGCCAGATCATCCTGCCTCCTCATTACCTGTTTGCTGCAGCCAGGTAACGCGTAGGGCCAGGCAGCAAGCAGGGATTACCACCAGCTGGGGGTCCACCACCCTCTTTGGTGACCTTCTGGTTCTCCAGACCTAGCTCGCATGTCTCAGCTGTTTTCTGCTTTTGATCATAACCATCTCTTTCCCCTCAAAACACGATTAATTATTTAAAGGCATTGGGTATTGTACTGCTGAAGGGAAGTCGGTGCTCTGTACTGGACGCTTGCCCGCAAAGCTGTGTGAGCACCCTGGAGTACCCAGTCCTGCCCGCCTTCAGCCAAGTGGTTAGCCTCAGTCAGGACCTCACAGCTGCTTCCTTTAAAAAAAATAATGAGTGAGCTGCTTTGAAGCYGTTGTATTTCCTTACAAATCACCTACAGAATGTCCTTTCCCTGATCAAGGGAACAAGGAGGGGTTTCTTTACTATAACCCCAACTCACTTTCAGCCAGCACTTGGTGCAAAAGATTTCTCTCTCTTTCAGTGCCTTTTTATTTCCCTCAGGGATATGCTCCCACTGGTTATTCAAGCAGCATCCAGTGCCACCTCGGTGTGTGCCCTTTCAAGTCTTCCCGCTGCTGTTTGTCACAGACACGTGGTCACACGTGTTTCAGCAAATGCTCTTCTACCCCCGCTGCCTGACGCCATCAACCTAGAGGCCCTCTCCAGCTCTATGTGTGTGCTTGTACATGCATGTTTTGCCATGTCCCTATGTTCTGGAGGGTGATACCTGTTGTTTCAACTGCCTGATTTGGGGAAGGCACTCTACTGGTTTCTTTACGTGCAATCTCCTTGGAAAGGTGGCTGCTGTATTCCCCAGCTTCAATAAAGCTTAACTAATTCTTAGCAATACTTACGTTGTTTTAAAATTGAATTTAAGATTTTATTCTCTTTCGCTTGATAAGTGGCAAAACTAGTCAGGGAGTTGTAAAGTATTACATCAAAATTTTGCAGTTATGATATTTGGTCCAGATCCCACAAGCAGTTGTGCAAGCTTATGTCTTAGACTTTTTAATGCATACCCTTAACTTGGAAATAACTTGGCAGGATGAACTTCTTGCAGAATGAGGGTTCCAGCATGAGACCAGAAAGTAATCTGCCTCATTGTGCCAGGAGTACTGCATCTAACAGTATCATGCTTTATTTCCAGCAATTCACTGTCATTTAGGAAGGTATTTATGAACAAACAATATCCAGAGGTGACTGTGAATATTTTTCCTAATATTTCAAGATGACGACATTGTAAAGACCCTGAAGAACTATGGGGAATGCTTGGAGGTGTATGGATGTAGGCCAAGAGGCAAYAGAGAGAAGTTGCAACAAGGGAAATTCTGTTTAGATATAAGGAATTTTTTTTTACCATGATGATGGTCAAATACTGGAATATGTTGCGCAGACCAGTTGTGCAATGTCTGTTGTGGAGGTATTCCAAACTCAGCTGGAAATGGCCACAAGCCACCTGATCTATCTGAACCTTCTTTGAGCAGGAGGTTAGAAGAGATGACCTCCAAAGGTCTCTGACCAAAATGATGCTATTATTCTGTGATTATATGCAATAAAATCACACAGCCACCTTTCAGATATTGTGGTGAATGCTGCATGTTGCATGGACAGCAAAAGCGTTGACTAAAGATTCAATGGTTTGCCTATTCCCACCAGTATCCAGCCTTTTACTTGGCTATTCTCTAATATGCAGAGTAATTATCATGTCTATGCAAAAAAACAACTCTTCTGTTACTACCCCACTAGAGGGTGCTTTAGCAATATAAATCTTAAATACTTGATTTAATGCTTCATAACAGCCATCATGCTGGAGAACTACTTTGCATATTGGAGACTGCCAATTCTTTGAGACACTCTGAAAAACTTTGCAATAATGGATCCAGGATGCTGCATTTGTGCATGTGTGATAAGCATGCAAACAACACAAATAAATACAAAAAATTGGTAGGGGTCTTTTCCTGAAAGCCAAGAAACTGGAAAAGGCTTTGCACTATCTCTTTCAATAGCAGCTGTCCTGTAAAGTGATAATTTTCTTTTTTCTCAGTTTGCTGGTATCTGGTATCTTGGGTCAGCTCTCCACAACTAGACATAAGAGCCAGTTTATATTTAGATCGTTTGAGTTGCTGTTGACAGGATTTAAAGGGTTGTTAACTTTTGTGATTTCACTGTGAGTGTCCTGATACTAAGAGGTTTTGCTTTTGTTACTGTTTTTAAAGGACAGCCCTTACAGCATGCTGTTTGCTTAGAAGTGTTAATGTTCCTTGGCACAAAAAGTAATGAAAATACAGCCCCTYTGAAACCATCAGCAAAATCCTTGTGAACATCTGTGGAGCCATCACCGGCAGACAGGCTTAAACTGTGACTATTAAGTCTTCCAACTTAGAAGGCAAATACAAACAGGGCCCATCCTGATAACTCTCCTGAAGATCCTGGATACACAAGAATAGAAGGAAAACGTTCTCCTTTAGCTCTTGTCATAAGAGTGTTGCAGATGTCATGCACAATCCTTTCATGTTATGAAAAAATGTGATGGGTCACAGTCAGATTGTTGGTGATGCTGTTTCACCCAAGCTCTTTTACTTGCTATTATCTGCTCTGTTGCTGAAACTCAACAGAGACCTGACATTTATCATCAGGTAAATATGGCAAGTAATGGCTGGGGCATTGTTCATGTTCACTCTGCTGTAGCTTTTGAAATGCATGACAGCACAGTAATAAACCTGCAGGCAGTTTTATTGTAAACCACAAATCTGTCCTTTAGCCCCATGAGCAAAGCATTCTGCTATTGGCATGTGGTAGTCCTGGCTTCAACAGTAAGAAGCCAACTAAAACCAACCTTGTTTTTGGAGACAGTTGTGAAAGCTTTTTCAGAATTATATATATATTTATAAAATAATGTGAGAAATAGTGGAATGAATAAAAGGAGTAGCAGCCTTACCTTCACTTTTTATTCATCAGCAGTGGCTGAGTTTCAACGCATCCAGATGAGACCCAGGAGAATTCCACTTGAAGTTCTCTGGTGCATCTGCCTTCAGCTGGCTCTCCTGGAAGCTAATCTGCTTACCTAGTGGTGGGCTAAAATAATCTCTGACTCCATTTCAGAGACACAAAAATATGTCTCCCTGGCTATGTCTCAGCTAGTCCCTTTTTTTCCTTGAAAACATTTCCTTGTGTGTTCGCACCTTGTCCAACTCCATCAGTAGCACACAGTTAAGTGTTCAGGCATTGGTTCAAGGCAGGAGGAGGTGGATGAAAATGGGAAGGCCAAGGGCAACATGCAGTGTGAGGGGGTTCACAACTCCTGCAAAAAGAAAGAGAGAAACTGATATTGTAAAGAGAATGGGTTTCACAGGTGTAAAAACCTATTGCAGGTAAGTAAAATCCTACTGGAAGTCTTGGAGGGAAATGAGCTCACAGGACTTGGCATCTCTTTGAAGAAGCTACCTGAAGGACAGAAGTGCAAACTCCCTCCTGGCAGAGGAGGCTGTGAGGCACAGGCACAGACCAGCACCGCTAGCCACAAGCTATTCTGCCATCTCAAGGGAAGGAAGGAAGGAAGCTCCCCAAAACCTCACGTTATTGTGGGCAGGTATAAAGGATAATTGTGCAGGGACACAACTATAAAAGCTCAGGAGCAAAACAAGATACAGCTCCCCAGGGACACAGGTAAACAGAATATATTAATACTTTAATAATATTGAAATTACTAAGGCAAGAGTGATCCAGACTTTTAATGGGGCAGGAAAATTACCTACTGATTACATTGTGAAAAGTATCATTGGGATCAGGTAGTTAACGTAGTTAACACCAGCAGCTGAAAATAAGAAATCAGGCTACAGCAGGGAATGGGTGGATTGCCAGCGTTCATGCAAGTTAGAGGCTCTCAGACCCGGTGGTTCAGAAATCCCCAGCGGGGTATTGCACTCCCGTCACACATTTGAGTTAGGGGGCATTGCTTAAGCCTGGTTAGGTGTTCACAGTCCCCTGYGGCTCCCCTCCCACTCAGAGCTAGGCACGCCTGCTGCCGTGTCCCCATGAAAGAAAAGGCTGTTTTTTAGCTGGATCACAGTCCCCGGTCCAGCTCCCTGCTCGGCCGTGCCCAGCAGAGAGGGGGTAATGGGGCAGGGACCGATGGCTGCAGCCACAACTGGAAGYTGGGAAGTCACTCTGCAGAGCAACCCTTCGGGACACAGCCAGAACAGCTTCAGAGCTGTTAGAGAGCTTCAGAGAGCTTAGATAATAAAAGACATTTCACAGCAGAGGAGGGTTAATGCTGTTCCTATCTCTGAAAAGGGGAGAAAAAGAGGGATGAAGAAATTATTTAGTCAGCTTATCTTGATTTCCTCTCCCAAATCTGGAGGAAATAATGAAGCAACGTGTAACCATCTAAAGGAGATAAATGACAGCCAACACGGATTTGTCAAGAATAAATCATGGAAAGTTTATTTCCTTCTATCCAAGGTAACAAGCCGTGTGAATTGGAGAGAGGCACTCACTGTCATCGCTTTAGTAGCTTCACTGTCACTACCCTCTCTTCACTGGCCTATACAACAGACTCATAAACAAGTGAGTGAAATGTATACTAGCTGAAGGTGTTATCAGTGGTGTATAACTGGCTGGGGAACCCATACTTAGGTAATAGATACCCATAGTTCACAATCAACATGGAAGGATGTATCAAGCGAGATTCCCCAAGGACCCATCCTCCATCCAGTATTATTCAATATTTTCATTAATGACTTAGATGATGAATTAACAAGTATACTTTATTAAATTTTCAGGCAACACCAGTGCTGGAAAGGCTACAAGCATGTAGGAGGACAGAACTAGAATTTAAAACATTCTTGCTAAATTAGGAAAATGGTCTGAAAGTAATAGGGAAAAATTCAATAAGGACATGCAAAGTTCTACATTTATTTCTCCAAATGCAGGATGGAAAATGCCTGGCTACGCAGCRGTACTTCAGAAAAGCACCAAGCTTTACAGTGAATCACAAACTGATCACGAGTCAAAAGTATCACACAGTTGCAAAATAGGTAAACAGCATCCTGGGGTACCTAAGCTAGACTTCTGTCTCTGAGCTAGACGAAGAAAATTCTGTCTGTACTTGGCAGTAATAAGGGTCCAGTTTCGGACAGTACTAGCCGTGAGAAATACTGGCCAACTAGAGAGGGACTGGAGGACAACGGTGAGGATGAAAAGAAGTCTAAAAAGCATGACCTATGCTATGAGAAGAGATTGAAGAAAATGAGGCTCTTTAATCCAGAGAAGAGAAGGCTGAAGGGAAATGATACCAGTTCTCAAATATGCAAAACACAGCCAAAAATAGAGTATAAGGAAACTCTTTTCCATGTCCATCCTGAGAAAGACAAGCAATAATGAGTTGAAATAAAAGGAACTTAGAATGGATACCAGTAAAAACAGTAAGGCACACAAAACCTTGAACAGATTGCTTAATGAGGATGTAGATTGTCTTTAGAGGTTTTGAAGGACAATTCAGACGCTCACCTATCAAGAATGAAACAASTCTAAGTCACACTGCCTGGGGCAAGGGAATGCTCTCTTGCCCTTAAGGAAACCCCGTAAGCTCAGCTGTCTAAGACTTTTGACTGGTGGTATGAAACTTTTCAGTGAAAAATGTTTGACACAGCTAGAACTGGTTTGAAAACTTTATTAATCACAAGCTTAAGGGAAGATATGTTGTTCTGCTCACATCACCAAAAAAAGAAAGCCCCAGTATCCACAGAATTTGGATCTGGAAGTTGAGAGCAGCTAATGTTTCACTCCTCCAGCCTGGACAATGGTGGGATCCTTACATGCCTCCCCATTACCCTGCTTCTCCATACACTCTGAGCAAGCAGACATGGGCAACGCCACTTGCTGGTGTGCCAGATATGTCTATCAAAGTATTTATTTTGTGTTTATACCAGCAATACCGACATAACCTGGCCTAACATTTCTGACTGATTCTGATTCAYGAGGCAGGTGCGGGACAACCGGGGGATCAGACCCAGCCAGCACGGGTTCATGAAGGGCAGGTCCTGCTTGACCAACCTGATCTCCTTCTACAACTGGGTGACCCACCTGGTAGATGAGGGGAAGGCTGTGGATGTGGTTTACCTGGACTTCAGCAAAGCCTCTGACACTGTCTCCCACAGCATTCTCCTGGAGAAGCTGGCGGCTCATGGCTTGGATGGGTGTACTCTTCGCTGGTTAAAAAACTGGCTGGATGGCCGAGCCCAGAGAGTTGTGGTGAATGGAGTCAAATCCGTTGGCGGCCGGTCACGAGCGGTGTTCTCCAGGGCTCAGTTTTGGGGCCGGTCTTGTTTAACATCTTTATCAATGATCTGGACAAGGGGATCGAGTGCACCCTCAGTAAGTTTGCAGATGACACCAAGTTGGGCGGGAGTGTTGATCTGCCTGAGGGTAGGAAGGCTCTGCAGAGGGATCTGGACAGGCTGGATCGATGGGCCGAGGCCAATTGTATGACGTTCAACAAGACCAAGTGCTGGGTCCTGCACTTGGGTCACAACAACCCCAGGCAACGCTACAGGCTTGGGGAAGAGGGGCTGGAAAGCTGCCCAGCAGAAAAGGACCTGGGGGTGCTGGTCGACAGCCGGCTGAACATGAGCCGGCAGTGTGCCCAGGTGGCCAAGAAGGTCAACGGCATCCTGGCCTGTGTCAGAAATAGTGTGGCCAGCAGGAGTAGGGAGGTCATCGTGCCCCTGTACTCGGCACTGGTGAGGCCGCACCTCGAATACTGTGTTCAGTTTTGGGCCCCTCACTACAAGAAGGACATTGAGGTGCTGGAGCATGTCCAGAGAAGGGCAACGAGGCTGGTGAAGGGTCTGGAGAACAGGTCTTATGAGGAGCGGCTGAGGGAGCTGGGGTTGTTTAGCCTGGAGAAGAGGAGGCTGAGGGGAGACCTTATCGCTCTCTACAACTACCTGAAAGGAGGCTGTAGAGAGGCGGGTGTTGGTCTCTTCTCCCAAGTAACAAGCAATAGGACGAGAGGAAATGGCCTCAAGTTGCGCCAGGGGAGGTTTAGATTGGATATTAGGAAAAATTTCTTCACCGAAAGGGTAGTCAGGCATTGGAACAGGCTGCCCAGGGAAGTGGTGGAGTCACCAACACTGGAGGCATTCAAAAAATGTGTGGATGTGGCACTTCAGGACATGGTTTAGTGGGCATGGGTGCTGGGTTGACGGTTGGACTCGATGATCTTAAAGGTCTTTTCCAGCCTTAATGATTCTATGATTCTATGGTGCAACCTGAGGTTTCTTCTTTTCTCTGTTACACTCAACTGAAGGCAGCAGTATTGGGAGAATTTCCTTTGCTGTTACAAGCATCTCTTGCCAGGGAATATACTTGGGTGATCACAGTGCACATATGCCATCCCTGGCAGTTGTGTAAGTCCACTGCTTGTGTAGGTATGCAACTAGATTTTTGTACACCATTCAGTTAAGACTGATTAGTCAAGGTTAGAAATGCCAGCCTAGTACTTCTGACCTGTGCAAGGCTCTAGAGAGCTTATAGGAAGAAACAATAAATACGTTCCTTCTGGTCACTAAAATCAGATACCCTGAAGCATGTTTGCAGGAAGCAATCTCTTGGTTCATCAACAGCCCTTTTGCAAGTCCCTGCTGGCCACTGCACACGGGCAAGCTGCAGGCAGGTGCAGATGTGCTGTGCACACGCAATCCATTATGGCTTGGAGTCAGAGCATTTTTTTAAATATCCTGCCGACTTGGTGAGCTCTCACAGTCAAGGAGAAGTACAGAGGTAAATGGAAGGGCAGGAACTTCTTAACCCCCTGGAGAAGCTTAACCTGCCTCTCCTCTTGGGAAGCTGCTCATTCCTCACTGTGCAACTGTCACTTCCCAGGGTAGGTCCAGGGAAAGGAATGTCAAACAAATCCTTTCTTTAAAAGCATAAGTCTCTCTTTCCCCTAAACTGCTCATTCTGTTTGAACAAAGGATGGTGGAGCAACCAGATTCTGCAACCAAGTCATAATTTCTCATGCATAATTATTTATCATGACAACATAGGTCCTGTCTTGCCTCTGAAAACAGGAATAGGTTCTACCTGATGTTATTTCAGATTGCTAATGTAATCCCATCTCATCAGAACAAAGATTAACTCCTGCCATTACCGGTCTTAGTTCCTATCAGTATTTTCTTTATTAAATTGATTTACTTTAAAACATTCACCTAAGACATCTGCCACACAGTAACTAAGAAACTGCATCAGGCAAACTCTGCCAACATTGCAAAGTCCAATAAACTCCAAAACCAAGGACATGCCCATGTTACTCCATTTTATCATACTCTTGTGCATGCTCAACATGATACAGCATTTAATTACAAGGTCACATACTATTTCCTCCATGATACTCCTGGACGACTTGCTGCCCTGAATGGACTGCGATCAATTAATGAGCAATTTTATTTTGTCTCAACCAGTATGTGGCCTCAAGCACATGTGTCGGATCCTGACCTGAATAAAGAACTGTTAATTTTCTCATGGGTWTTCTACGAGCGCTGTCCTCTTAATACCTTAGGGCTCAATTCACCATCAGATTTAGGTGCCAAAAGTGGTTCGAGGAGTTGACTGTGACTGATGAAATTACCATGTCTTAAAGCCTTATTTCCTGTCGGCTGAGCCACAGCACCGCATATTTTCTCTTGGCCTAAATAATTTCTTACACAAATAGATTACCTTCTAATTCATTTTGTTACTCAGGTCAGCTGAAGTATCCAGCTCATCTGTGAGAAGTTCTTAACATAAAGCAACTCAATCACATAGGATAGGGTCAGCTTTACCAGGGACCTACTTACAGAGAGAACTGAAAGGGACTTTACAGGGACCTTTCAGGATGGGTAGGGAAGGAGATGGTGGGATTCAAGGGTGCCTGGAGAGACCTAAAAGGGTCTGTGTTGTGTAGAAAAGCCTCTCCAAGGGCAGCTGGGAGGAGGCAGATTAATTATCCCTAGAGTTTGGGATGGATGTTTTGAAGCAAGTGGGAGTGAGGGAGTGGAGTACCTTTTAGCCTCTTTGGCCAAGTACGGCAGGAATTCATCTGGAAGAGACCCAGACATTTTGGAAGGGGGAATCCATCTCTATCAATGT
Organism: Oceanodroma leucorhoa; assembly: GCA_030449065.1. Taxonomy (NCBI): domain Eukaryota; kingdom Metazoa; phylum Chordata; class Aves; order Procellariiformes; genus Oceanodroma; species Oceanodroma leucorhoa. The sequence continues at coordinate 4,213,486 of JASVER010000033.1, read as the reverse complement.
CCTTTACCACTTCTGTATCCGTTCCCAAACACAACAGACCGTGGCCCCATCCTCATTGGCAGGACTAGGTGTGCTGTAATTAGGTTCAGTCACAACTGAATACAATAAGCCCTTAAGGAAAACAAAAATCATCGCATTTATTAGAGAAAACTCACTAGAAGGCTTCTTTGCTTTGAATAAGGTTTAAATCTATATATTCTAATCCTAYGTGGAGAGCTACACAGATGTGTGTGGATCACGAGAGCCTAGTGGTGTAGAGTTGGATCAGGGCACCACTATGCGTGGATTATGGATACAGTGATTACACCAGGGACCTTGAATATGTTCCCTGCAAATAGGAAGGGGAATAACAGTTTTCACTGTTGCGCACTGTAAGCTTGCACACTGTGAGTGCAGCCTTTCAATATGTAAAAGAGTGGAATGAATGCGACATTTTGTTTGATAAACAGTGGAATAGCATTGCAATATTTAAGCTATTGGTTACAATATTTTATAGGGGTATAAGTCGTGAACACTACTGAAGTGTGAAGAAAACAACATATGTCATTATTTTACCTTTTGTGTAAATAAAAAAAAAGTAAGAAGCAATTGTTCAGCCTAATTGTTGTATTTGGTTGTGATTTCTATGCCTGTCAGATAGCAGTTAGCAGGACTATTAAAGTGCATTATCTCTCTGCTGGTGTTTAATGACAAACAGACATGGTCCATATTCATCAAGCAATTATTTATATCATGACCTTTTATAGAGCTGTGAATTACCCTTAAGACTTTTGCAGTGAGTGATATTTCTAATAAACTGTTAATTTTGSTCCATAAATTGTTCATATTTTTAAGCTGGGAAACTCAAAACTGTGAAATTAAACCTACAGTGCAAGCTGTGCAAATGGGATCTATGAGACTAGGACACAGTTTCAGGTCACTCTAATGTAATAAAAGTGCATCATTACAACAGAAATTAAAGGGAGCTGCAGATATTAATATCTGCACAATAGACTTTTATGAGAATAAATGTATATGACCTGCCAAGGTAAAGAATGTACACAGATTTCTCCAGTGCTACCACTGSGACAGGCTCAGAGATGGCATCTGCATCATTTACCCTCAGACCTTCAGCTGCTGCGGCTCTATTAGACACCTTTACCTCTCACCGCTGCTCTGCCAGCTCCCTGCCATCAGGGTGGCACTGACACACATGCTCTGAAGCTTCCTTGCTGCGATTCAAAAAGTAGAAGGAAATTTTGGGGGTCAGGCCATGCACTTCTCAGCAAGGCCAAATGTTCTCTGAAGCTAATGGAGGTGGTGTCCCAAAGAGGAGCACACGCCCCAGACACACCTGGCTCCTGTCACAGCGTGCATGTCCCAAATCAGAAACTTGCTTTGGCTTTGTTCAGTTCTGCCAAGGGGCCTGATTTTACAGGTACTTCACAAACTAATKTTGCAGACGGGCATCTGGCGAGCTTGTCATGAGGGCCTTGGAGCTTAATTTCCCACATTGAGACACTTAAATGCCTTAAGGAAAAAAGTCTGGTCCTAAATGACTGTGAGTGGCTTTGCCTCATTTTCAGAAGTGATGGAGGCTGTGCAGAATCTGTCCACCAGCCTGCAGAGAGGCATCTCCTTCCACCTGGGTTTCCCCGAGATCAGCSACGGAGCACCACCAACATCCTCCAAACTACTGATGGCCATGAAGTGCCCCTGATGTCCAAGCCCCACCTGCAGGGTGGACCAAGCCATGTAGGAGCCCAGGTGCTACTGAGACTCAAACAGCCTCTGGCTTCTAAGGCTGGAGCCACAGAAGGGACTGACGCTGACCGTCATATCATGCTGGGTGATACTCCCGTATATATTCCTAAACACAATTTCCTGCTCATAGATGGTTGGGTAATGTACAAATATAATCTGAAATTGAGCACTTATTGTTTGGCCAAAAGCATTAGAATGGAACTTCAAATAATAAATACTTACATTTCTCTAACAAGAACCAAAACCAGAAGAATAAAACAACCCTTCTCCAGGACTACCATCTTCATTGTTACATACCAGCACAAAGCAATTTTTCGGGAACAAGGAACAACTTCCAAAACTAGAGTTCAGAATAGAAACACTGATTTTACAGTTTTGAACAAGAACCTTATCATTCATGTTTCTCATGAATGTTTTATATCTCGACAATTTTCTATTCCTCAGCAATGTACACCACCAGAAAGCTTACCTCATTATGTGCTTTCTAAATGGATTTTTCTCTTCTTCTCAATGCAGTATTGCCTCATAGCATATGATTGATTTAGCAAAATACTTTAAAATTTGATGCAGGGCATTGAAATGTAGTTTATATTCACTCAGCAGAAACTCATTTCTTTTGTTACCTGTTACCTTGTCGCTATCCAAATTCCAGACTAGGAATCTGCAACATTTCAACAGCTATGGGGCACCGGGGCTTCCTGGGTGTTGAGCTGAAATAACAACTAACTAATTAATTTTGAAGCCTACATCTCCTTTTGACACTACCCTCTGATCCCCAAAAGATAGAGCATAAAGTAGGGCTCTTATTTTACCTTGTCTGGTGCCACCTAGCACCCTGGCAAGGGGTGAAAGACCATGCTTCACCCTGTAGAGAAAGTACTGTATCAGGCAAAGGCTAAGTGCATTTTATCTGTATGCAAAACGCAGCTTTCAGGGAGAAAGGTAACTGAAGCAAAGCACCTATTCCATCCTCTCCAGCTCACATAATCGTTTCAGACTGGCATTTATTGGTGAGAAGATACTGGCAGAGTTAGCTCTGACTGCTTCATTGCTAGCAATATGCAACCCTGAAAATAATGACTCAGAAATGTTATTCTTCTTCCAATGTATCCACCAGGAAAAAATTAGAGTACCACAATAAAAACTGCAAAATCAGGCTGTTACGTTTTCTAGCTGTCCACAGAGAAAAGTGAAAATCATCTTTTTTTTCCACAAAGGTGCTTTTGCACAATCTTACAATATCTCACAATCTAATTTTGTTTCAAATCCCATCTCCCAAGAAAGTACCAATAAGAACTTACAAGAGTGTAGAGTAGAGAGCATATTTCTGTCATGAAGAAAAATCCTAATACGCTTTCAAGGCTGTGGTGATTCTAGTTTTCGGAAAGAAATTGAACAATTACAGTACATGTAGTTTTGGTGGTGGGTAAATGGAAAAGATTAATAATTTTGCCTTACAGTTAATGCAGTGGTATACTCCACTTGCTTAAGAATACAGTAATACTACTGAACGCAATTGGTTTGTGATTGCTCCTTGAAATATGGGATGAAATGACAAAGAGGGAAAAGATTTCTCAATTTGAAACATCTCAKGTGGATGAGGAAATATCAGTAACATCTTGTAACTTCATCTACTGGTGTTATTTCTAAGTAACAGAGCCTTCATGGCCTTCCTGGTGCATTTTTCAKACTGTCGACAGTATAGATGCTTGAGGACACAAATGTGAAGATACATCTCCTTAGAGTGACATGACTTTCCGGGAATTCTTTTTATTTATTTAGGCAATTGCCATTTAATTTTTACACCAATTAATGGGCTAGTAGATAAGATGTTGTTGATTTAGCAGAACACTGCTGACTGCTTCTCTGCAGAGGAGCAGAGACCTCATACGTTTATGCTTGCTGCTTACTATCTAATGGCCACACTGACCGTCAACTGCAATCACAGCAGGATAAAGCTTGCTTTCAAAGCAACCGTGGCTGTTAAGTAAAGATAATGTCTTCCAGATAATTCAGCAGTTGACAAGGCTTAAGATGTCATCTGGAGTGGGTTGTCATATAAGTCCTCAGTTCTGTATTTCACAGCCCCAGAAAGGACCTCATTTTAGTACCTGGCTAAGAGGCCACCATGCAACAAAGACCTACATACCTGGCTCAGGGAAGGGATGCACCAGGGATGGATAAGGATGGTATGAGTCACAAAAAACTAAAATAGTTTAGGTTGAAAGGGACTTCCATAGGTCATCTGGTCCAACCCTCCATTTGAAGCAAGAATAACTTAGATCAGACTGCCTTGTCCAGTCACACTCTGAGTATCTCAAGGAATGGAGATTTCACAGCCTCTTTGGGTAGTTTGTTCCAGAGTTTGACTATCCCCATGATAAAAGATTTCATTCCTGTTATCTGATTGAAATATTTCTTGCTGCAACATGTGTCCCTTTCCTCTTGCAATTCTGAGAAGAGTCAGGGCAGAGTCCAAAACAGAGCAAAATGATAGACCGCTTTGAAATAAAGATATTTCTGATAAGATGCCTAGATAGGCATATGGTAGTAGGCATTTTGAAGGCCAAGAAATACAAATTTCCCTGAATGGTCAGGAAAACTGGGGTAACGTCAATTCCGAGTCTGAGCCAGTGAAAAGATTCAGGTTTCTAAGTCTGCTAGGCATTACCACCCTTCATTCTCTTCTGGCATTAAAAATAGCCACCGTCATAAAACTTTTCTCTTTGTCTCTGAGGTGCAAGAAACTGAGTTTTATTGCAGTCAAGGCCTGCACCGAGTTCACTTTCTGCCAAACCAGGCTCATCTGAGAGAAATTTCTGAGAATAAATAGAGCAGATGATAGATTTCAGGGCAGGAAAGACAGAGACTAATTCAGCTGGCCTCTGGCAATGGTGTGTAAGATCCTGCTCTCTGAAATGATGGAGCGTCTTTCTGAATGGAAGCGAACAAACTTCTCTCAGGAGGCATGCATGTAGGAGGAGAGGAKGGTTAAGAAGAAAGTTCATAGCTTCTGTTTGCCTCTTTGGGGTGCCAGCAAATGAGGACAGTTAGTTGGAAGTCTTTCTAGGTCTTTTTCCTGGGCTTTGTGCTGTTCTGCTTGCCACAACTAACAGTAGACTGAAACCGAGGAGCTGGCTACAGCTTTTTAGCCATGACACACATGTCTGATTCTGAATTTCTCTTGGTGTTTTGGAAGAAGATGTCAAGACACCCAGCAATGCATCTAGACTCAGGTGTTTTGTGGACTTCCATCCTTCCAAGCCTGAGCATCCTTCCAAGCATTGATGTCCCAGCAATGCCAGCCATGAAACCAGACTCAGAGGCCCCTGCAGAGCAACAGAGGTGCTCGAGGTCCTTGGGAGCAGAAACACAGCCTACAGGGATACCTGGGAGAAGGTTTGGGAAGGGAACCTCCTGCTGTAAGTCATGACCTTACACATGCTGTGTCCTTGCTAGTGTCAATGGGARCAAGAATGGTCAGTGTGCCTGATTGTTGGTCAGACACACTAGGACAAATCTGGTAATYCATTAGGTGGCACTGTAACAAGGCAACGGTGTAAATCCATTTCCCAGATGCATCCCATTATCTGGTGTCATACTAGGTTTAATAGCTATAGCTGCCAGGAACAGAGACCACAGGTGATGAAACATAAACATGGTCTCTTCCGTAAAGACTTCATATCTGCTATTGTTTCTCATAGCTGTGGGAGGAAAACAGGCTGCACTCTAGGATGATGGCTAGCTCTAGGTTTCTATCCTGGCATTAAGGCTAGTTCTGGCTTTCTTCAGAGGATGGGCATTTCCATAGCATGTACTGGAAAACATCTAACAGCCTCTGACTTCTGTAGTCCCATGATTAATTCTTTGGAGAGGTTTGGCTATTTAAGACATCTTGAAAAGATTTCTTGTCACCAGTGATTGAAAAGAATTTAACCCTTACAACTGACTGAGCTGTGAAGTTACTTTCAGGAAGACCATTGCAAAAGAAAATGTGTCCTTGAAAGCTGAAGAATCCTGAGAGCATCCTAACAACAATAGAATCAGAAATGAAGCAAAGAAAAAAGAAAAAAAAATTATTCTATGGAAATCTTTCGGAACAGAGAGGCCTATACATCCCCACATGTCAGACAGCGTCAGGCATATTCTGCTTTATGTACTCACAAACTGAGCGTGAGAATAAGTAGGTATGAACCCAGTTTTATGGATACTGTGAGAATAAAAAAACAATCTTGTCTTTAGCGATAGTTATTGAAGGCATATACACCTTCACAACAGGAATATAGCTCTGGTTTATCTCTTGGAAATGGAGCTGGATAAGCTGATATTGAAAATACCTTTCTTCTAAGATATTTTTCTGCATGAAAACTGTCCATGAACAGACTGGATGCCTCCAAATTTCTTCCTGATTAAAAATATTTTAATGTTAGTTTATGTAGGTACACTTCAGACCTTGAATTCGTTGCAAACTGTTTGCTGGCAGGGTTGATTCTTATAGCCAGATTTCAGCCTTTGGTCTGAACTGGGACACCCCCACTCAATCAGTAGCTGTATGCGCAGGTCTCAAGGGACTGTTCCTCTTCTTCAGAGTGAGCAGAACCACCTGGATTTTGAGAAGCAGTAAAGACGACTGGTCTTTGACCAATGGGCACCTGCCAGATGGCAGAAGTGTCCCTGACAGATTGGCACCCAAAGTTTCATTCGTCCTGAAGGCTGATCTACCCAAGAGCAGGTGAGTCTTTTATAACAGCCATTTGGTTAGCTGTCATTACTGACTAGCCAGAGCTCCCTACAAGAGGTAACAAGTCCTCACTGTTAATCAAACATCAGCAGTAGCACAGCTTGAGAAATGACAGGCTTTGCAGAATATATGAAGCTGCAAAATGACATGTGCATTGCCAATTCTGTTGAGAAAATTAGCATTTGTGTTGACTGGACATTTTTACAGAAGAAAGTGTGACCTTCCTGTGACCTAGCAGCAGGTAAAACATCTCATCATAAAATCACAAAAGTACTATGCATTGCTGGCCCTATGCCTGTAAAGGAAAAAGAAACAAAACAGTCAAAGCAGAATTATAGGATTTATAAACGTACTAATTTTGTATGAAGTATTGCTATTTTAAATGTAATGAATATCAGCCCTGGGAGAAAAGAAGTAGTACTGCATCTATAAATTTATATACAAATGTCATGGCTTAAGTAGAGAATCATATGATCAATACAGCATGACCTGAGGTGCTCAGATATGCCTCACAAATGTCAACTCTCACAAAAACTCTGTGCTATAGAGAAAAACACCCTCATGTCCATTTTATGGACAGTTGGTGTCCCCGGAGTTATGGGCAGTTGAAGTCCCCGGAGACAGAGGCCAGGAATCACCTTCCTGACCATCAGGCCTCTGACCACCGTGTGACAAGCACAGAGAGAGGCAGCTCCAAAGCACAACCTGGTCTTTTATGTAAAAACGGTTTTCAGTGATGATGCTCTTCATTTAAGCATCTTCTTTCTGTTCTTAATTACACCTAGTGAATCTCAACATAAAAGGCTTTCCAAAGTGACAGAACGTGGTGGTGCCACAAACAGGAGAACTCAGTAGTCCCAATCTCTAATACTTCATTCATGATTATTTCTTTCTACATAAAGCAGCTTTCTTTAGTTTTCTTCAATTTTTTTTTCATAGTCATGTTTCTTAGCCAAATAGAAATCTGACAAATACATTTGGCATTTAGTTCTCCTCTGTTACTACTGTACAGACTGCTTGTTGGAATTACTCGCGTGAGAGTAGAAGAATGATTTAAACATTTGCTGCTACTAGTCTCTGACTTTTTCACAAAGTATTGGCTATGAAGGATTTGCCACTGGCTTCTCAGAGAAAACATATGGTTCCCGAAATGGTGTTTTGTTTTTAGCTCCCAGCTTTAAATTAAACTTCTTCAGGGTGTTGGCTTGGAAGCAGCAATGAACCAGCATCCAGTGTACTTCAGATCTGCTCATCTCAGACCTGCAGAGCAAATCAATGCATTTCTGCTTCTTCTAACAAGGAGGCCACATGTGCTAAGACCAGGTACCATTACTTCTGTAATGGAGGGGGAGGCATCTCTTCAAGCACAGCTAGGAGTGCAACAAGGAGATTGGGATTGCCGTATTCTCTTTAGTAATGAAGGGGTTAATTCTGGACATAAAATTGTGCTGCACTGCCCCGTTCCCCCTTTTATAAAACCCAGCATGAGAGTGGTTTCTTCCACTTTTTATTCTATCTTTTTAAACCACAATTCCCCTATGAGGACTCTGCATTAGAAACTGAAGCTCCCAGAAGACAGGGAGATCACAAACAGTGTAATACCTCCACAAACATGTCTAACTCCTGTAAAAGGCAAGGGATTTGGTACGTTTTGTGGGTTAAGAAATACACAAGCATTCGTAATTGAAATAAGCTGTGTAAATCATACTGTTTTCTTAAGGCTTGATTGAAAATTCACAGAAGTCAGTGAAGTCTTTCCACCAAATTAGTCCGACTTTGAAATCAAGATTAAGTGTTATTATTCCTAAAATAATTAGGAATAATTTGAAATAACTAAAATGAGTAATCTCAATAATTATTAATAATTTTGAGATAATTAGAAAAGTTAAGAATAATGTAATTTTTCCAAAGATAATATAATCCTAAAATATATAATAAATATAATAATCCCTAAATAAGATGGTGCCTAGAATCATTCATTATAGCCAAATGTAACAAGCTATAAACCTCTTTAAGTCCTTCCCAGTCTTGTCGGGAATTTTTCCTCACTGGCGCAAATTATGGCCTCTTTTGGGGTAATTTCGTGGTTTGCCAACTCATTTCATTTAGGCAATTCAACAGCCATCAAAAGCAACAACATCCGAATGAAGTGCATAATCCTCAAGTGAAAAGCAACACATGCCATTTGCAACCTCCTTAGCCATCTAGTCTCTCATCACCAGATTATTTTTAATACTCACAGACCACAGCCATAAAAACTGCTTGGGGAATAGAGAAAAATATAATTAATTGCCATGACCTGAACTACTTTTTTTCTACAATGGAGGACATTGATTGTTTAATTAACATTTTGCTTGATTGTTCTGAAGGGCTGGAGGGATTATTATCTGGACTTAATTACCAGCATTTCATAAAGCACTACACACTCCCATCAGAAGTGTTYACAAATTGATGAATCGATGCAATACCTTTGTCTAGTGTACAAGTTTGTCACTCCTAATTAGATGCCCCTTGAAAAAGAATGCCAAAACAAACCTTAGGATGGTAATGACACAGTAGGCACCAACAGGGATCGACATAACTGCCTCTATAAAACCAGAATGAGAGAGCTTTGTGCCGCTTTCTGCTCTTTTTCAACCAGCAAGCGCAAGGCAAATGCTCCATCAGAGGGCTAGATGGGAGAGAAGTGTGTGCACATGCGCGTGCGTGTGTGCAGACATGTATGTGCTGCACATACATCAGCTCTGCACCAGAAACTTCACGGGGCTGCAGAAACTGCAGGTCATGGGTGCGGCGYTGTGCTAGGAGGTCCCCAGGGGAAAAAGCCCAGGGCTGGACCCGAGCCAGAAGTGATTGCCACGGGCGAAGCCATGGTCACTGAGCGGACACGAACGCCCAGGGCCAGCCAGGTTATGGTGTCACTGAAATACCTCCTGCTGGGCTGGGGGCTCATGGCCATCCCTGGGCATKTGCCACCTGAAAGGCTCCAGCCTGTGAAGGGCATGGATCTCATCTGGCAAAACTCTTTGCAAGCCTGTGCACTTGTGGCCCACCATCAGATGAAGAAAGGTGACCCTGGTGCTGATGCACGACCCAGGTTAGCGGTCCCTGACTGCAGAGCGTGCACGTGCGCGTGAGGGCCAGAAAAGGAGGGGGAGGATGTAGCAGCTTAGTAAAAAGCCGTGGCACAGAGGCTGGAGAGGGCTGTCCTGAAGTGCCTCTGGTGCCCTGGGCGGCATATTGACGTCAACCAAGATCTTGCCTTAGTGCCTGAGCTGGTTTTGGGGCAGGACCTGAGCACCGTGGTCATCTCTCTTTGCCAGGCCTCCGCAGAGGTACAAAGCAGCAAGCAACTACATTACTCAGCTCCTGGAGAGCCCTGTGAACCAGGGCTGGGGGAGTTTCCCCCTGTTCCAAGATCCTCTCCATATCCCGGCGGGCTCTTGACCCTCCTCCAGGTCTTTCCCTCAACAGGATACCTTCGCCTCATCCTCCAGGCCCCGGCAGAGGCAAATTGCCCCTTGCAGAGGATGCAGTGTGCTCCAAAGATGGCAGTTATGCTCTTTGGAGCTTGTGTGAGCCTTTGCCAGACAGTTACAGAGCAGGCCTCGTGGTGCAGCACCGCTGTGCAGGCACTCAGAGGGTAAGGGGCCAGGATCACAAATGGTAGGTGTGATCTTCAGAGGGGCAGGAGAGAGCAGAGGGTACAAGCCACAGTAGCTGGTGGCAGCTGAGATCAGAGCAGGCCCCTGGCCCCTGGGACGTGCTCCTGCAGCCCATGCTGAGCTGCTCGGAGGGTGTATGGGTTCAGCCACACTGCAGGGAGAACAGCTACCATGGACTCATGTCCCTCCCAGCTAAGACCAGACTCTGCATGTTTGCATCCAAGCAAGACCCCAGCAATTTGGTGCCAAAGTCTGTAGGGTGGAGCTGACTGTCCCTGACAGCCATCACATCTACAGCATAGGTTCCTGATGTTGCCACCTCTTCCTCTCCTGGGCTCCTGGATCTCAGCAGCCCTCATTGCTCCCAGCAGACACCCTGCAACATCTCAGGCTCTGCCTTGCTCTTCAGAGAGGGACAGGGAGGAGAAGGGGAGGAAGGGAGGCTGTCGTGACTAGTCTCTTTCAAAATGCTGTTGGTAATTTGGGGGTTTGAGAGGAGCCCTCAGGAGGCAAATCTAAAGTCAGATGGGTTTCTTAATGAACCCTTGCGTGGCTTTAGTAAGGCACTTCTGGGAAGAACTGATTAGACATAGTAACTCAATTTCAAATACTAAGATTAGACAATGATCTAAAGATAGCTATAGTTACAGGGCTCTGTGGCGTATCAAAGTTAAGTAAGGCAGAAAGGATATTTTTGTCAAAAATCAATATTATGACAAAGAGGTTAACCATAAAGAGACTGACAAAAAGCTGTACAGCCCTAGGGTGCAGCGAAGTGGTTAGTAATCTGATTCCCTTTAGGGGGAAGGGAACAAAATGATTAAGTGATCTTTGAAAATATTAAGATCTATGGTCTGACTTCCTAGAATGATGTGATTAATACTTTTTCCTACTTATTATGAATGTTCTCTCTGCCCTTCCTCCCAAAAAATAGATACTCAAATTTTTAAAGCTAAAGAATAAAAATAGAAGTTAAGAGAGCACACCTAAAGGTAAAGGAGGGAAGGGAGGGGAGGGAGGGAAGGAAGGGAGGAAGGGAGGAAAGACAGAAGGAAGGAAGGACAGAAGGAAGAAAGGAAAGAAGGAAGAAAAGAAGGAAGGAGAATTTGGGAAATGCAGAGCTGATGAAAATAGGCCACCTTTTCTAGCTTTTCTCCAGAACTGCTGAGCATTCCTCCCATTGCTTTCTGCTGCCAAACAAAACCTCCTGTCTTGCACCTGGAGGAGGGGAATAGGAGCAGTTCTCTTGCTTGGCAAAAGCAAGCAAGAGAAGAAGCAAGAGATTACAAGACCAAACAGAAGCAAAAGTATAGATCCCTTAAATGCCAATAAAATAATATTTACATGCATACATGCATGTAAGTGTGGTCTGTATACAGATATGTATATATAAAACATGTGCTTGCACACCTGTACGTATACACACACAGAGCACAGCTAAATGATCGGTACTGTATGTACAATTCTGATGTCATAGGTTGCTACACAGCTCTATATGTGGTGAAGTTATGTGATCACAATAAACAGGTTCCTGGTTTTCCTTACTACTTTTTAAGAAATGCAGTTTCCTCCAAAAGGACATCACTGGTTTTGCTAATACTCTTTCTGACACACCTTTCTAGTAGTATGATTAATGGCTCCATTAGCACAAATAAGCCGTGTTTTCTTTTTATTATGCTCTAAAAGCAGTCCCTCTCCAGGTTGCATTTAAAATTATCAATATGTGGTCATCTGTGTTCGCAGCCCTCTGGCCTGGTTTCATCTTGTGTTTGTTCACTCTAGTGGAAGGATATACTCTAGTGGAAGGATATATGCATATATGCATATAATCCCTTCTTCACTATGGGGTTTTAGTACATGTTTACAGCAATGTTAAAGGTAGTTATCAAGCTTATTTACTTAGATTCATTCAGTTCTCTTCAGACTACTACACCTCTGACAACCTGTTGCATACCCCTCCCTGTTTTTTCTTTGTGGAAAATTTGCACAGCTTGACCAGAGCAAATCCTTCCAGAATGTTTTTGTTTCAGTCAAAAAGGAGTGACTTTGGTTACAGACAGATGAACAATTGCTGTGCCCTAAGTGCATCAGCGGGTCCCCAGTAACCACCTTTGGGCATGTTTGTACCCATGCAAGGTAGCTGAGAGGCTGCTGCGCATTTCCCACGTGCTACAGACACAAACTTGCACCCGGGCCGTTGCCGCGGAGGGCTGACCCGCTGCGAGTCCGCACCCTGCTTTACCTCACTGCAGCGTGTTCGTCCCTCCCTCCCTTACACTAAATTAGCTTAAATAGCATAAACTGTGGGAAGCAGCTTGCCCCAGTTCTATCAAGGAAACTGGAGAACCCGTTTTATAGAGAGGCAGGGTTTCTTGACTGTGCTACCAGCACACACCCAGATTTCAGTAGATGTAATTAGTGACTGGTGGATAGATTTGACTGAAATCGTGCCGATTCAGGTTTAGGTCAGACATTCATGATCAGGAATAAGAATGCTTTAAATAAAAAGAAGACTGTCTATAGAGGAGACTGCAGCAGGTCTAAATCACACCTGGAAACTTGTTTTTTCAATCTAGACCATAGTTTAACTGAGTGAAACTGAGCTGTAAAGCTGATGCTGGGCTGTGATTCACACTCCTTTTATTAAAAAACTATTTGTCTTTTAGATTGCTACTTCAGTTTTCTTTTCTTCCTATTTGTTTCTTCCATCTTCCTATTTTTTTCCTTCCTTTGCTGCATTTTCTCGTCAGTGTCTAACTGATAGGAGAAGTATTGTGCCAATTATCTAATAAAATTCTGGCAGAAATTCAATTGCACTCAATATGTATGACATTTTAAAAAAAAATCTAAATTATGATTGAAAAGTCAGGAATCTGGTTATCCCAATAGCAATAAAATACCAGACTTCCTTTTCTTAACGCTCTCGTCTTCAGAAGGGAGTGGGAAAGGACACAAAGGCGATTTGGGTAAATGCAATTATCCAAATATATTTATAAGAGACAGATCTTTTTCCCCCACCACCCACCTCCTGTAAGACAACGTATCTTGAGCTCAGCTTGTCAGTACCCACAGAGTCACTGCTGACAGTACATATTACCGCTCTGGAACCCAAAACTGTCTTAAAGAGTTCTGCTCAAAAAACTGAAATCGCTGGTGTAACTCACTACTAGGTGCCTGACATACAGTGGTGAATGGGAGACAGCCCAAAGTTTCCAGGTAGCTGAGCCTGTGCTGCCATGGGCACCAGAGGGAAGGTGGGGTTTGCTCCAGAGAACATTGTGCACTCAAGTATTCAGTCACAGATTGTCATTTGTACTTACAGAATACTTCAAGTACAAACACAGCTTAAATAGACCTGAAGGGTGTGTCAAAGTGGTGCAACTACCAGCCATCACAGCTTCCTGATGCTAAAGAGGTCTTCTCCTGGCCCTGTCCAGCTCTGGGTGGCCCTGAGTGCAAGACTGCCCTGAAAGAACCCTGCCTGGGGCCAAGCAGGGGAGAGCAAACCCTTCTCCAGCCCTCGGAAACCCCGATCCCACCACACCTGGCAAAACACATGGCCCCAGACAACAAGCAGGGAGTTTCGCGGTCGGTGGAAAGACATGTGGTGCTCATGAATGCTGACGGTCCACCGGGTAAGGTGAAGAGGCTCCCCACGTTGCTTGCGGCACAGCTCTAGCACGGGCACTGACGGCAACTTCTCTGCAAAGTGTAAAGCTGTTAAGAAAATGTCAGAAAAAGACAGCTCAGTGACCACATTTTTCAATCTTAACTGGCAAGTGAAAAGAAACATTAATTGTCTGTTTATGTCATCTCCTCCCACAGCTGACTGATGCAGAATACAGTTTAAGGTGGCATTAAAATGTAAGGTGGGTGTTATAATTTGCCTGAAGTACTTTAGCAGTTTTTAGGTTTTGTTCCAGAAATTATCTAAAGATTGCCATTCTATGAATGTCCTTGTAAGTCACCTACATCCTCTGCCATTCAGTACAGGAGTGTACAGCCCCATGATTTACATAGCGTTTCCAGCAATGACAGTGCCTTAGTACACGATGTTCATTGTTTTGCATAAAAAGCATATTAGAGGCAGGTAAGTACCAGCCTGGTACTCTGCAAACCTCAGAGCCAAATTCTGCCCCGGGTTCATCAACGCCTCCCACCCCCACCCCACTTTCACCACCATGGAAGCTGTGCACAGGCAGCGATGCTCAGACTGCATGGGCTGGTGCCCACCGTGCCTTTCTGGAGGTAGATTTCCAGATCCGTAGTTAAAAACACAGGAACTTGCTTGATACTCCTTAAACAGGCATTTTTCTGGCCTCCTGGCTTAAGCTGATTAATTGAAACTCAGCACCTCGCTGCTTTTTTTGCAGCACTGAGGGGTCCTTTGCATCCTTGAAACAGCTTTTCCAAGGCCCGAGTACAGCTGTGCCTCCTCCTGCAGCACTGAGATGCTCTGGCCGAGTGCCCCAAACCTGCCGGTGCCACAGTGAGTGCAGGAGGGTACAAAAGAGCAGCTCACAGCAAACCAAATGCAAGAGTGAACTTTTCCCGTGTATGAATCACCACTCCTGCCTGCGCTCGCACAAAGGAAACAGCTGCAGCCGCAAATCGGGCAACTTAATAGGTCATTGCACTCTCCAAGTATTTCCCTTCGAGCTTTTCTCGAAACAACACAGAAGAAACGTCTGATCACATTCCCCTCATTAAAGGGCTTAAACGAAGTGAGTAAATCTGCCAAAATATGCCATCCACTCACTGGCCAATGAGGTGTAACATCCAGATCCTGTTAACATCACTTGCAGTAATGTCACCACCAAAAATGTTCAGGTTTGTGAACTGACTGTTTTTTTTTTCCAGGCAGGCAGCTGATAATGGGGGGATTTGCAAAAATCCTACTTCATGCAAGCATAAAGGCAATTAGATCTAATTATGCCCGTGGCAGTAGATACACCATACTGTACCCAGAAAGGGGGGGAGTGTTCCCCCTGAGGGTCACCTGGTGCTGCCCAGTGCAGGGCTGACTGGTGGTGCTGTGCCAGCTGAACCGGCGCTGATGGGCTGCCTCTATTATACCCACCCTGAAGTTGTGGAAAATTTACTTTTGGCTCCTTGCTGGGTTGCCTTTCACCATTTTGCTGCTGAGGTGGGAGCTGTATCAGCTTTGACAGTTCCCTGGCAAGCGAGCCGCAGGTCTGTGGTTTCTCTTCAAACAATTCCCACCCCATTGTCCCCTCATTTCACCCTGCTCCTCCGAAATCCCCCTCCTTCTGAAGCCCCTGAAGGGTCAGGGCAACTAGGGACTGAGGGGTGAAATCAAAATTTCCACCCCTCTCCACACACACTCCTCTTGTGCCTGCTTGTGCCCCTTCCACTCGTGCTCAGGACTCCGCAGGGCAGCAGAGCTGTCACCTCCACTGAGCACGGAGCAGTTTTAGAGCACTGAGCAGAGCAGGTCCAGCCTTTGTCAAAGCAGAAAAGGAGTGGGTATTGGGCCATCCCTGGAAAAAAAGTAAAAGGAGAAAGCATCAATGTGTAAGTGAAATTCAAGCCCATAATTTCTAAGACTGGGAGTCCTAAGAGGTTCTTCCCAAGAAAACCTTAATCCACTACATGTCAGGGGAAGGGTTGTTTAAATACAAGTCTCAGGTATCCTGTTATTGAAACCTTTAGGTTGCAAAGGAGATCTCCACAGCATGTGGTGCAGTTTCATACCCATTAGGGTCCATCAGAATGCTGAATAGTTGAGGGCATGCAAAATTATCATAAAGTGGCTTTTATATGCCATTACATCTGTTTTTCTGGAAGCATCTCTTCATCACAGAAATGTTCCCAATGCCATTTATGTTACAGCCCAGTGAGAGATCGGTTTTATGCTTTATATTATTCTCCTGAACTAAACTTTTCAGACCAGCACTTATTAGAGCAGARATGGGAAGAAAGCAGGGTCTTCTACACAGAACATGCACATGGAACTGCTTACCTAGACAGAGACAGGAATTGCCACAAGACTCACAAATGGTCAATTGAATTTAGTGCTTTGTCTCTAATAGCGGGCTATGCTAGATGGACTAAGAAAGAGACGTAAAAACCCTGAGGTGTACCAATATGTTTTCCTCTAGCCAATTCACTGAATGATCCCACTACGGTATTAACCTTTATTTTGTTGTACAAAATTATTTTAGTAAGCAAACAGTACTATAAACAAAAAAAAGCAAATATCCCATTATTTTACATACCATCTTCTTAGCATAAAAACCAGCCACATGAGATCCACAGAAGAAAAAAATGCTCTTTTCAGAGCACACATACTGATTATATAGGGTGCTGTTGCTTTTGCTTTTGTGCTTTTCAGTACAGCTTTTCTGGTGACCTTTGATTCCACGCTGTAGGTGAGGATAGTCCAAAAAATCCAGTGACCCAAGGTGTGAGAACAGGAGTTGGTATTACAATTACTGACAAACCATAGGGGTTCAGCAGCAGTCCCAGTTTGGATGCCGAACATCTGGGCTTGGTCAGCTGAGCCGTTTTGGTGAGGTGAGAGCTGTGTACAGCTTCTTCTCATGCGCTAGCATGGATTTGATACAGGAAAATTTCTAGGGCCCTTTCTTTACAACTGACCAAAAGCGTACACAGGGGAGGGGGAAGAAGGCAGAACAGAAACATTTGTCTTCCAGGTGACTACTCAATAATCATGAATCAGCTCCCTTTTCCTTCTTTCCCCGTTCACTATCTAGAATTAAAACCCAAGGTATTTTAGCAAGTAGCAGGCCAGGTCTTTTTACAAGCCTCTCCTGCCTGAGCACCTAGGCATGCATTTCACAGTTTCCTTCACATGCAGCTAGAAATATCCTTGCTGAGAAAGGAAGATGAAACGTCTAATTGACTGGTGATGTTCTTCTATTCCCATGATTTTCATAAATCCACATGAATGTAGACACTGGTGCTACCTGGGCGCTGGTGGCCCAACCGAAGTGCGTGGGAGGAGGAAGAAGATGGGGGAAAAGGGCAGGGAAGGGGCTGATACCTGTTGCTGTCCCCCAGACCTGCCAGTGGCTCGGAGGCCACTTGAGGATGAAACCCCAGTTCACGTTTAGTGTCACTTCCTCTTCGATATTTACTGACTCTGTTTCAATGAAATGTCCCCCCTTTGAGTTTACACAGGCAAAAAGACGTGTGCTCCCTGAAAAATCACAGGACATAATGGTTTCTTCGAATAATTTTTTACCTCTCTGTGAGCTCCAGCAGGATCTTGCTCACAAGGTTTCCACGGCCAGCACAGCTGCTGGTCAGAGATGGGCTGTGTGTTGTATTAAACCTCAGAGGACCTCTGCCAGCCCCTGCCACAGTCTTCTCTCTGAATTGCAAAGAGCTGCTAGCAACCTGTGTTAATGAAAGTTATCCACGTACCTTTCCAATGCCAGCTGCCTGGAATTTGTAATTCCCACAGGGAGACTAAGCCAAAAATCTTGCTAAGATAGTAAAGCAGCCGCCTTATGTTGATCCAGTACAACAAGGAGCTGATTCTCTGCTACAGCTGGCAACCATCACAACTCAGCGTTCACCTTATAAGCCACTTCCCACCATAGTGAAAAGGGGCAAACACAGGTCCCAAGTACTGCTTGATGTAGCACACAGATCTCCATTCACTCAAGATCTATGGTAAAATCCTCTACAACCACTTTTAAAAAAAAAATCCCATCAATTTGTTCATTTCTGATATTTCCAAATGGCAATTTTTCTATCTGATTCAGCTTTGCCTCACGTTATCTAATTAGATCAATTAATGGGAATTGTCGTTACACTGCAAGTTTGACAGGGAGATGTCTGAGCAGAGCTCTCAAAGGAGAGGCACAATGGGAGGGGTCACCAGGGAAAAGCCCACCCTATTGCGTTGTATGTGGAGTAAGGTACTTCAAGCTTAAAGAATGTGGCTTTAGCATACAAACTTGTGTGGCTGGCAAAATCACACGATCAACCCGTCTTACTTCTAAGTGACATTAAAAGAGGTAAAAAAAGTGCAATAGAAATACACATTTTCCATACAAAAACTGCTTTCTTTGTTAGCAACCGTGTGACAATGAACAGGGAAGGCAGAGCGCTGGGTAAATGCAATGCCTGTAAGCCAGCCTCGCGTGGATAATAGCTATCCAGCTGGTGAAGAAATGAGAAACATCAATCTAAGGTACCTTAACTACATTTTAAAGCAGAAATGTACCTGTATACCCTCAGGTACCCTTCAAGAGGAAGGGCTTGTATTTTTGCATGTGTGGTTGTTCTGCTGTAGGATAGCAGATATTTTTCTATGTGACTTGGCCTGGGGACAGCCAATGCCCTTTTGAAAAGCTTTGAAGTTTGGGGTATGTTCCCTATCAAATGATATAAAGGAGGAAAAGGGTGTTAAGAGTCTAAGGAGAGACGGAAGGTGACACGAAGAGAAGCGGCATTAACTGAGTGCCTGGGGTAACACCTGGTCAGGGAGAAACACGCGTAAGAAAATCTAAATATAGCAGCACATTGTCTCAACCCACTTCCTTGTCAGAACATAAGGCTGAACCTCTTTTTTGTTGCAGGTGATTTTCAGGGGGGTTGCGTATTTTTTTTTTAAGGAAGCTGGTAAATCAGAACTGATTAATGAAATGAGAAACGATTTCTTCCACTTAAATGCAGGTCATTATTAATACCCAGGTCTGACTCACGATACAGGAAATATATTTTAGTCCTCTCAGGGTATTGTGACAGTCACCACGAGCGCTGAAGCACAGTCACTGACGTGTGCCGAGCTGCGACGGAGCCGGGTACCACCGTTCGCCTGTAGAGAAATGTAAAATGTACTTCTGGCTAGGACAGATAAGGCAGCCAATTTAAGATGTGTTTTTAAGCAGTTCTAAATGCAATTCATCTTTTAAAAGCAGATTTAAGTTAAGGTCCTGGTGCAGCAGTGCAAAGCTTCATGTCAAAAGTCAGTAATTTTCTGCCATTTCTGACTGCTGATTTGAAAGCAGCAAACAACCGAGGGCAAAGTTAAAATGTTTCAAATACAAATGCATTAAAGGCAAGTTAACATTTCTGATTGATCTGATTATTTAACTTTGACTCTTCCTGCTTAGAAAAAGCTGACCATACCAAAAAGTGTCCAAGCCTTTAGACTATTAATATTCAGTTAATAAAGTTTATTTCCTGGTTTAGATGACTTAATTAGAACCCACTTTCAAGTTTTATAATGCAGTGAAACAAGTACTGGAGCAATTGTTTTTAAAAAAAAATTCTGTGCCATTACTGATGGAACAGGATTTGTAAAAGGGTGTATGGAAAGATGGTGTTTCCAGCTGACTTCAGTGGGGAAGACAGCTGAACCACAGTAATCGTCAGAAACACGGTAGAGTGAATGAATGGATAAATTCAAGAAAATCATCCCTGGCTATGAGAACAGTTTGCATCATAAATTCAGAATAACATCAAATTGCAGTCCTTCTTTTCTTCCATATAAAAGAAAGCAAACTGAGAACAGAAATTAAAAAGGTGCTTTTTAAAGGAAAAGAAGCTTAAAAATGGGACACGGGAACTTGTGGAAAGACAAATACGAAAGATCTCTTAAAGAGCCAGTCACCTACTTAGCACAGAGTCTCCTAAACCCTCATTCTTAATAGATACAAACATATTTCTTTGACAAAGAGCACTTCACACCCTTGTACCTCTGGGAGAGGCTGCTGATTTACAGCCTACTGGGAAAGCCGCTGTGAGCAGGCTGTTATAGCCGTGTTCAGTATTAGTCACCATCAGCTGTATCTGCAAGGACATCTCATGGCTCTCCTGCTCCCATCAGTTCCACTTTTTCAAAGGTGGGATGCCTCCAGCCACATTTCCAAAGGTACTTAGACACCTTGAGACTCACACTTGGAAGGCAGAGACATTGACAGCATCAGCAGCCCACGGCCTGGGACCCTCTAGCCAGTGCGTGGGAAAATGAGATTAACAGAAAGTCTGAAATCTTCTGAGCTGACCACCAGTCTCTGTGTGAGAGTACATAACGTGGATCCTAAATCCACAAAGCTTTTTGTGGTTTTAGGTGCAATCATAYGGCTCGAGGTGGCCTGCGGGATTTTCCCATGCATTTAAGCAGTCATGGATCATTAGGAATTAGGCAATAGAGTRCTTTAAAAAAATCCCACTGGTCATCCATCTGCATGCCTGGGCACATAAGTGTGTTGGATCATCTGGTCCAGGTTCTCTTATGGAAGTCCATGGTAATTCAGGAGTTTTGCTGTTCTCGTCCTGGCTCCGTACGGGGCTCCAGGCAGAGACACCACCTGCAGTCCCTGCTCTTCTTCCCCATTACCCAAAGAGCCCTTGTGAAGAGCATTTCATGTGCACAGCAGAGCATCTAACAAAGCAAGGACAAGGAATAAGCCTGCTGTCACACACTACAGACTAACCTGTCTAAAATGCAGGGCCAACCCTACCTTAACCCAAACTCTAAAAATGGCCCTAGATCTAAACAACCAGCAGTAATAATCTCAGGATAGGCTAAAACAAATCATGCACGACAGTTATCTCCAGCCAGTTTCTCCGATTCAGAGTATACCCAGTAACCAGAACAGTCTGGTAGTGGTACTCTCTGTAATCAGCATCGATAGCCTGGCCCCAGGCTGAAGCTAAAGTGAGTGGCAGGCTCACCCTTTGCCTTCAGGACTGGATTGGCCTGGGGTATGTTTAAAATCTTGAATTTAGTTGGAGAGTAGTGGGAGTTCATGGTCTGCAGCAAGTGCAAGGCTGGAGCTGGGTGTCCATCAGAGGCAGGCGGGAGCTGCTTGTAGGGCTAGGCTAAACATAGCTTGGAAGGTCTGTGGGCCTGGCAAAGATCTGGTCATTAGAGAAAAGCAAATAACTTAGATGAGGAAGAGCTTAGCAAACACACATATTAACTGGAAACAAGATAACATTGCACTACCTGTTTCATAGCACACTCTTAATTGCTGTAATCAAAGAGTCTATAAGGACAAGCCTGCAGGTGCAGTAGGACCACTATAACCTACTTACCATATTTATTTATGAGCCTGAGTTTCCTCTCACTTTCTTTCTTTGCATGTGGATGGAATATCTCTCTAGTCTAGGCTTATTTTTTTATTATGGTCCTGCAGACTGGAGCACAATGAGCCCCATATCTGGAGTCTCCAGGTGCTGCTGTAATACAGATAAATAAATGGCTGATAACAATACAGCCAGATAAATAAAATACACTGGTCTGATATGAACTACTGCATTAGTTAGGCAATTTCCACTCAGTAGCAATTTCTCACTCAGGGTACTAACCCACCAAAACAAAGCAACAGGTTTTTTTAAAATTTTTATTACTGTGAGTGTTAAATTACTCTTTGGTAATTTTTAACAGGAAACCATTATTAAATATTAAAATTAAACAGCCAGATCTGACATAATTTCAAATTGTGATGTGATAATCCAGAATTTGTGAATTATTGACTGGAAGCCAGCACTGATTTACAACCCTGGGGCTCTTGAGAAATATGCCAGGCTTGTAAGCTGTCCCTAAGTGATAGATTTTGCATTTATTTTTCTGATTTCACTGAAATCCATATGGAAACTCTTTTTCTTTGGTCCGAATCCACCTATTTGGTTCACATGTAAGACATCCCAGCCAGCTACTGTATAGCTGCCACAGCTTTGGTTTGCTTTTGAGATCCATCTGGTTTAGATGGCAGCACGGGGATTGATAGAAACCACTTGCTTTTTGCCAAATCATATCTCCTTTAAGGGCTACACTTTCACACCCATTAAAGGTGTTTCTCAGAACTGTATCTACAAATGGGGGCAGTCCCAGGAGATGCTTTACCTTTCCTTATTCCTAGACACACACTGTGCAGATCTCAAGACAGATTTGGACTCTGACCCCCCCCCAAAAAAAGTAACTGTAAAATTAGTTTTTGATTTAATTTCAGAAAATATTCCTTTAAATACCTTGCTGAATATCACTAGAATACTATCAACGCCCAGCAACAGTTATTCTAAGTTTGTGAAACAGCTGAGTTGTGCAGAGTGGGAAGGAAGACGATGGCATCTTTTCCTCTCAGTTACCATTTAAAGAAGAGTATTCTGAAATGAACCTTGAAAGTAATTAAAAACCAGTAATGCTTTTCATTTCAAAAGAAAACACAAATTAATGAAAGAAAATATGTTCTAGGAAATATTTCCTAATAAGATTTTTCCTAACACTTGAAAAATGAAAGCCTTTCTGAAAGGAATTTATTCTTTCTAGGTTTTTTGGTTGTGTTTTTTTAACCTAAAGTGTTTTTTGCGAAAAAGGGAGGGGGTGCTACAAAGCACCTGTACAAAGGAAAGTTAAGAGCACCCACGTCTTATAATAGCTCAGTTTGGAAATGTAAAGGAGGCATGTTCTYCTCTTCACTCTTGCATTACAAAGCCACTGCTGCTCATTCCTGGTATTCTGCTGTTTCTCATCTTCCGACCTCGGCTTTTCACAGGAAAATTTCACAAGACAAATGGAGACTCTGTCACAACAAATTCTGGCCTATCTTCTGCTGAATTTTGTTTTAAAATGTTTGTCAACTTTTAGTGGCTAATGGTCATCAGGTGATAACACAAGGGTGGGAAGGGGAAAAAAGATCCTGTGTTGGATTTACATTGGCACTCCTGAAGGTCGTGTGGCCATGCAAGACCAGGTGCAATCCCATGGGAAACACAGAGCCATGGTCAGTTCAGCTTAAAAATCCSCCTCCCACACGTGTTGAGTGCTGCTGGGCACCTCACCCTAAGCACCAGAGTGAGGGGCCAGCAAAGCATGGGAGGATGGTGCAAACCACTATGGAAAACATTTGATGCTGCAGCTGAAACTTGATATTTATTTGCCAGCTCCCAGGTAAATCCCACCTCACCCCAACACAATGTGATGCCCACCCYGGGGCACCATGAGGGAGCACTGGGGCTCTGCAGTGGATCCCCTGCCACCCTCATCCCCGTGCTGAAGAGCAGCTGCCTGCCTGGGGCAACCAGTGCTGCTACGTCCAGGGTCTGCTTTGGGGCCAGGACATCTATCAAGATCACTCCTACCTTAGCTGCCACTGTAATGTCACCACCCCCCAAATCCACTGTGCCCATGTCGTCTCCAGTACTACACTACCAGCACCTCCCTGCTTCTCCGTGTCTTCTGGCAGGTGATGGTGGAGGCTGCAGTGGGGATGTCTTCTCCTCCCTGATCAGTTGTGATCCCCCGTGTTCGGGATGGTCTGGCAAAGCAAAGCTGCCCTGCCTGCAGAAGGTTGTCCATGCCCTCTTCATGCCACCAAAGCATGCCCTCTTCATGCCACCTCTCAGATGACAAGTGAGGAAAATTCAGCTTGACAGGCAGCTCTTTCCCCTTCACCAGGGGGGAAGTTGGCCAGCAGGAGGGCAGGGGGCACCCACACCATCCTAGTTTGGTCCAACACCAGTCACAGGGACAACGTTTCACTCCATGGCTAGGGAGAAGGGAAATACCCATCAGAGGAGGACTGGGGAATTTGTGTCTTTTGTAACAGAAGTCTTTCAGAGGTGAAAGCATTGCAATGGGCTGGGTTTCTAGGGATGGAGAGAGACAAGGATAAAGAAAATTTCCTCTCCTAGAAGAGAAGGTACATGGGATCATCTAGATCCCCTCTTTGATTAAATCAAAGTTGGGCATAACTGAGACATATATTACAGAAATTGCGAAAGGTAAAGGGGACTGTCTTTTAAATGTTTTACACCTATCTATGTACATTCCTCATGATTTCAAACTCACAATAAATAAAGGAGAAAATACTATCGCCTACTTTTATGGCTCTCGCTTATTGTTGGTTTTCCTGGTGCTTCCTCAGATTCTGACATAAATTTCGGTCTGTGTTTTAGAAACAAGGCTCTGTTTCTCATGGTTAGATAGAAAAAGATGAAAAGGCTAACCCTAAAGTCAAAATGCAGAAGCCACGCCAAACAAATCTAGTGTTTATCTTCATTTCACAACTCATTTTTTAAGTCTATCCTGCCATTTGGAGAGCTGATCCAGTATTTTCAATGTCCTGGCCTGTCAAGAGTGGTATGTGATGTACACAATGAAGGTAAACACTAAGCACACTGGACTTCTACAGCAACGTTGCATCTGCCACAGAGAACACAGGAAGATTTTAGAAAGAAAATCATAGCACAGTGTGGACAGATAAATATTGTGCAAGTGCTTTGCCTTGCTTCTGTCTTTGACAGCTCATGAGGTAATAAACCTGGCATTTTTTAGATTTTTCTAGCTTTTCTATATAGATGGGTGTTCTTGAAGTTCAAGAAAACTCAGGTAATTGAGTGAAGCATCTCAGCATGAGCAATTAGCATGCACTAATTCTCCTTTAACTCCTTCCTTCTCCACTGAGGCACATTTGTAATGATAGCGCTAAGCAACATGAGTTTAGTTTATCATCTACTGATTTTATCATTTACATGGTCATTAATATATATATAGATACTAGGAATTACCAGGAATTAGAGATATTATATAGCAGATACCTCACTAATTTCCAATTTTCATTTTAATAATTGTTCAAAGCAGAACTTTATGTGGACCCTAACCCAGCAGGTCCTGGCCTGCAGTTGATGGACTCCTGCTAGCCCCAGCAAGCTGTGGCCATCCTGGCGTCCCTCTGAACATCGTCACTTACTGCCTTGGGCAACAGTTTACACCAGGGGCCCCAAATATTTTTGTAATACTAAACTACTCTTAATCCTCACAATTTCATGTGTAGCACTGTGGAACCCATTGCCAAGCCTGTAAGGGAAAGTATTCCTGCTGAAAGCAAAATTTGCCCATTCCAATGACACCCAAGTGTTTTATGAAAAGGAAAAAATATGTTATGCTTTACTGAAGAAAGTGTGACCACAAAAGCTAGCATGTCCTGGGAACCTGGTACCGCTTTGCGAATGCACCCAGCGTGCATTTATAGAAATCTGGAACTTACTTGCACTGACGCATCTCTCCCAGGGACAACAGCCATGCGGAAACATTTGAAAAGTGGGAATGAGATGTAAATACATTAAACCTTCACACTGATTCTTTTCCTATTTGGAACTTTTTATGTGCTTTATTACCCAGTGTTTAGTCACAGTGTCTAAATAAAAGTAAGTTGCACCTAAATATCAGGAACCAAGGACCAGCATTTGTGTCATGCCCAGCGTGGGTCCTGGCCATACGGCAAGGTACATATCTGTGAACTAAACCACTTAAGAATAAGGGTAACGTGCTGCCATTATATTATGTTACTTTGAATAAAAACTTTGAGGGTTTCTTCACAGGTCCTTATGTCTAAGTCTCTCATTAGGCTAGTGATGAAATCCATAAAATAAAATAAAATAAAATAAAGAAAAGAAAATGAAAAACTGAAGAGAGTTCCCGTTGTCCCTGTTCCAGGTACCTTCTTGTGGTGGAAACAGAAACCATGAATGACTCCAAATGAGAGAGGCTCAGAGTGCAGGTACCCAAAGGGTTGTGATTTATCACTGTGCTCCTTTACAAGCGCTTAGGCAATGTTAAACATCTCTTTTCTGGCACAAATAGCATAGATTTGTCCTGTTTTATGAGTTACTTTAGATATTGTTTTCTGCTGCTTTGCATATTGCCAAAACAAAGATCTTACATCTGTTTCATTTAAAATTCCTAATTCAGGCTAACAGCCAAGCTTCAAACCAGTTTTGAGGAGTTAGCAGAATTAAACAGTGACTTATTCCTTTGTCTTTTGAAAATGCTATTCATTTTAATACATTTGTCAATATAAGTACTAAGTAAGTTTTTAGTACGRTGATTCTGAAAAATCGCCTCCCAGAACACTATTTTCCTAAATTATGTAGTCTGCGATCAATTATTTTAAACAGTTTTGTATAAGTCAAGCAGCTGAGCTGAGTTTGAGACTACAATAAATGATGTCTTTATCTTACTTTGCACGCTAATTACTGTAATAACTGTGACACTACTGTTGTCCATACTACGTCAGACTGCAGGGAGGTTATAATTGAGTTCTAACAGTTTAAAACAACTCTTTGCTATACCAATGACAGGGTTGCTTGTTTTCATTTAGTATGTTATATTTTGGAATGCACAAATAATTTATTTAAATAAAGGTATATACAAATATGACGAAGGTAAAACTCTACGGAATTCAGTACAATGGCTGCATGCACTGGGAATGACACTATGATTTGCTTCAGAGGCGTGGAGTATGAACTGAAAACTAGGAAAAGTTTTGACGGTATGCTGAAAATCCCATCACCACATCGAAGGGTCTTCAAACCTGCAATACATATTATGAATAAAAAAAAACAATTAAACGCGTTTTAAAGCCCCTTCTGAAAAATCCAAAGTTAGAACTACCTAAAATTTTCATTTTAATAATAGTAGCAATACGGAATACGTATGCGTATTTGCAGTTGAAGATTGTATATGCAACTCCCATCAAAGCTGAGGCATCCTGGTCGGCCAAATGTCTATACTTTGGTACCAGAACTGGCCCCTCCGTACTGCTGCCAGATGGTGTGGTTTTACACCACTGAGACTCACTGCAAAGCTGCTTTATGCCATTAAGAAGCCCTTAATGAAATTCAGTTAGAAAACTATGATATGCTGAAATACAAAAAGAAGTATTTTTCACTCTTACTCAGGAGTAAACAGTTTCCCAAGAGAATTCAGTGAGGAAAAAAAAAAAAAAAAAAAAAAAAAAAAAACCCCCCACACAAACTAAAACCCACATGTCATGCTGTTAGCACCTTCAAACAAAACTGCAGCCCAAGCCCACAGCCACCATCCTAAAATATTATTGTGGTATTCCACTGCTCAATAGCAAACATTTGAAATACGTGTTGAAAGGGGTGCTGAGAGCAGGATTTGATCTAGAGGTCCTCTGCTTGCAAATAGCTGTTCTGTCTACACAGCAAGCAAGTCAACAAGTGGAGAACATGGAGAGAGACTAGAGGAAATGCATTTGCCATAATTTTTGCCACGTAAAAGCTGGGCATCTAGTCTTCCTTCACAGTCACTGGGGAGACACTGACACCTTGAGAGGGCAATTGATCCTGCCCATTTTCAGATGGAAGGCTCATTTTGGAGATTGACTCATTCCTCTGATTGACTGCAAAGGCAGCCTAGACAACTACTTCACGCTAGATACCTAACTTTCAAAGAGGCAGTAGCAGGGAAGACGCATCCTGTTATTGAGTTTTAAAGGTTTTCTCACGACTCCACAGGCTCAACAAGATCAGACACATGCCACACCACATGTTTTTGTCGTAAGAACTTATTTGTACTCAGGTCAGGGTGCCTCTTTTTTTTATTCCTTAACTTCCTATATTTAACTGGTTTCTATGAGAATCTCTCTAAACTTTCTTTATATGGCCAGACATACACCCAGACTGCAAAATACTTTGGGGCATATATTAGTCAGTAAAATTGAAATGTCAAACCAGGCCAGCCAAGCTGAATACAGTTAAGTTGTTTATTAATACCTCAATGTTTAGTTACAAAGTTTGTTCCCGAGAACTCATGAAGCATGTCTCTCTCTCTCACTGATTCACTGAGTGCAAATTACATCTGCTCCTGGCTGTGTATATAACTATTTCTAAAACATATACTTTGTTAATTTAAGTTCAGAATAATACCAGCCTGCCTTTCATTCATTCAGGCTGGCCTCCTCCAGGAGGAAGGCTTGGGCAGCCCTGTTGTACCTGGGCATATTTGCTGTGTGCCCAGCTGCCCCCCCCCCACGTGGCTCCCCTAACTTCCCCGCCGGCTTTCAAACCCTCTGGACAATTTCAACCAAGTCAGAGAGAGATACAGATATCTCAGAGATATTAAGTTCCTGATGTGCCATGAAACACAGGACTGGGTAGAAAGAGGATTTAATTATGTCCTCACATGGAGGAAAAAGCTGGAGCGGGGTTCAGAATCCATACAGGGTTTTATCCTAGAAAACATATCCATAGGAAACTAGACATCATTGTTCCCAGTACTCCCACAATTGTCATCGATGAATGACAAATACCATACGCAGTTTAAAGCGCTGTTACAGGGGGTATGAAATAAAAATCTGTTTCTCATCAATTCTTGATCTTAAATGCAGACTAGTTTGTTATTTTGCTCATGAGTTTTTGCTCCCTGGTGTGTTAAAAATAGCATTATTGAAACAATAATAATAACCATAAAGTTTTGTTATGAAGGAGTGAAAATTACAGAGAGTATTAGACTTTGCACTACCCTGTGTGTTGCCTCAAATTCATGGCAGCGGAAATTTCCTATTATGCGAGGGCTCTGCCTTGTCATTACCAAACACAAAATAGTCTAATATATTTCACCGCACTCCATGCAGTTTTTTACATAAGCATCTGCACAGAAAACTGCATCCCCACAGCTGCGGTTAGTCATCAAACCGTAAGTCAATGGTCTCCCTATGCACAGAACCGCAAGTCTCATGGACAACCTCCCTTGATGGCAGCAGAAATTCTGGTCACCTTTCAGTGACAAGACCATGCCCTAAGTTCAGTGCTACAGACTATTATGCTTAAGTACTTAACTAGTCTAACTGAGCTTTTGCACAGCTCATGAAAATGCAGAGCATTTACTTGTAGACTCCTGAGATGACTCCTGCATAAAACATTTATTTCTGCAGTAGAAGTATTATCAGCAAACTTCAGGCTATCAGTAAAGGCTTAAACTGAGCTCATTCATGCTCGATTGTAAGCAAAACTAAAACCGGTATTTTCTTTCATGAGACAAACCCCCCCGTATCTTACTTTTTCAATATACTTACTTTTAGCTGTGTAAACTGCAGTCACTACTACAGTATCTTACATTATAGCTGAAGTGTCATTACCTAACTAGATAAATACAGTATGTCCATTTGAAATCCCACTGTTGCTTGAAACATCACTGTTATTTTAAAGCAAGTGCAAATGGAAATATAAAGGCCTTTTCTCATTTTGTAAAATATTAGGTACAAAATCAATATGAAATACTGTATTTTAAAGACCAGTCATAGCTGTGCATTTGTGTATAAGTTAACGTATGTGCATACTTAGCACTCTTTCATCTTTAGAGGAAAAATTTAAACCTGTTTGAGTAGCAAATGAGTAGAAATATGCCATTTTGGGGGGTCTAATCTGTCATCAGGCATCAGCGTACAATTCTGTGTAATAAAGCCCAGTAAGGGGCAAGCGTGGGAATGCTTCCCTTCCTCCAAACAGCAGGTATGACTCCCAAAATCAGGAAATGAGGAGTTTGGACTGTATTATATCTGGTAAGGCATTTCTTGCATTCATAAATGGTGCCAGCTCTTAACAAAAAAGGAATTAAAAATGTTTTTTCAGGATATGTTTGCTCAGCTGTTGGTGGCATATGTTTTCTCCCTGTGAAACGTATTTATTGATAACAAATGAAACTCTTAAATCTAAATGAGAAATGAAAGCCACCACAAAACTTCTTCATACATACCTGGATCTAGGAATATTTTCTGTGCTTTCCCTCAACAAGAGGTCTGAGATCAGTGTCTCTGGGCTTGACCTCTTTCCATATCTAAGGAAAGAGAAAAAAAGTATAATTTTGTATATGTCAGTTTTTAAAAAATGAAGACTAAGCATGGAACCATTAAACAAATCTTTTCAGAAAAACTGAACAGAGCAGACATAAAGACAACTTTCTAGCAAGTATTTTAACTTAACTTGACCTAGCCACGTGAGAAAATGTTCACTCTTCAGTATTTCTTTGGATATATTTTTTCCATAATCATATTACATGATAGTATTGAGAAACTCTGATTATTTCTCAGTTCGATGGCTGTTCCTGGATACTCTTAAGGCCTTGCACCTTACTGATGTGAGCATGGAGGAAGGGGGAGGAAGCTGTGCATGACGTGACCTCCGAGCATGTCATTCCTGCCTACAAACCCAGTTCCATCATCTCATCAACTCTGGGATTGTTTTAGATGCTACTATATTGTAAATGAGGAGTCAATTTTATCTGTTAAGTGAACAGAAAACTAACTCAGATATACCATATTATTCAAGGAACTAGCCAAGATTTCTGAAGATAGCTAGTGCATTTGGGGCTGCCCAACACACAGCACATTAGGTTATAAAAACTGAGCTACCCCGAGGTAATCATCACTTTTGAACTACGTGGCCATGGGAGAGAAAACTTTCTGAATCAGAGTTCTTTTTCGACTGAATGGCGTATCACTGGCTACCTTTGTCCTATATTTATGCAGCAGCTGTCTTTTTATTGCTTCTGGTTTTTTAAATCCTGGATACTATACATTGTTCAACAGTTAAAAGTACTGCAATTCCTGGTTCTTGGGAAGGAATTTGCTCTCTTTTCCTGAGACAACAGAAGCAACAATGAGCAGCCAGCCTGACAGACACTTCTTCACTATAAGGATTCATTAGCCTAAGAGTGATAACTATAAGCAAATGCTCCCTTGGCTGGAAAGAATTAAGATCATGGTTTGTAACTTGTGTATGTAACTAGTCTGAATCATGAAGTACATTAACAGATAACAGCTTTGCAAATGCCGCTTGAGTGAAATTCTGATTCCAAAGAAAACAAAGGTGTAATTAAGGACTTAGATTTTATCCATTGCTATCAAGATGKTTCTCCAATGACTTGATCTAAATTTTGGGGAAAAAAAACCAAAAAACCTTCCCAAACTATATTTCAAAAGCTAGCAGTTTTACCTGTTGATGGCATGACTTACCGAAAAATGGAAACATATCTCTCTTTTCAATCATTTTATTCAACTTTTTGTATTTTTACATTGCCTTAGTCATTTTAGTACATCATCTGTGCCGCAGAAAGACAAAGCATCAGTTTCAGAATTTTAAAGTAAATTTCTTAATCTAAACTGACTGAAAGCAGGTATCTGAAAAGAACCAGCCAGACATAGTAAAATGCTATTACAGTAACGCAATCAAGCATGATGCTGAATCAAATACCTTGCACTCCATCACCACAAAGGGATTTCTTTCCTTCTATTTCCCTATTCCAATTAATATGTATGTGACCTGGAATTCAACTGAGGGGGAATCTAATTTGCTGTTGTTTTAAAGAAATCGATTTAACAAATCAACCACTTGCTCCAACAGCTTACACTTGGGCAAAACTCCCACTAATCTCTTGGAAAGTTTTGTCTGAGTAAGAAATGGGTAGTAACTCTCTGGAGTGCAGAGATTCRGACAAATCATGAAGACAACTGTGTTGGGGAGATACTTTTTTATATGAGTCCCTTCAGCGCTTTGGCTAGACCAGTGCTGCTACCTGTGCTGGATGGACCCACCATGTCCTCACATAGCAAAGCTGCACATGAGGCAATTGCCAGCTGCGACCAACTGGGTGGGCCAAGGAGCAGCTGCTCTTCCTATGTCAGATGCCTGAGCCTCCTGCCTGCCCTATAATTTTGCCACTGGGAAACAACCATGCTACAACCATAATAAAAAGAGGCCATGGACAAAGTCAATCTCTTCTCACTGAAGCAAATGCCTTGGGAGATCTTTGCTTCAGCTGCTTCATGCTTTGCTCCTTGTCTACCCTGCCCAGCTCTGAGACAACGTGAACACAGAAAGCCAGACCTTTATTTGCTGTTTGGGAAACACTTTTATCAAATATCATAGCTGTTTTAAAAGAATRAGGCTCCAAACTTTGTGAAAATACCTAGTCAGGTTTTATGCTCATCTTGAGACATCAAGGCCTTTTTTCGGGCAGGTGGATAACCCACAACTCCAACTGAAGTCAAAGGGATTGAAGACTAAATATACTTATTCTGATTAKGGGCATAGTATCTCAGACTCAGCGAAATCTCAAAGCTTCCTATGAAAACTTGAGTCTTGGGAGTCAAATCCCATTGATGTCCAAGGCTGGCAATGGGAGCTGAGGGATCTCAGAAGCATCTTGTGGGCTTGATTCAGAAAACTGCCCAAAAAAACCAACCTCTTAAGATCTGCTCCCTTCCACATTAAAGGGTGTTGACATGAAGTGGGAGTATCAGTACTGCCTAAGTCAGACACACTTTCATACTCTCTGYCCTGCCTATGATTCAAGCCATCTCCAGCAGGAATGGCCTTACTGTTTTACTACAGCACAGAAGAACCACAGATGCAAGAGCAAGCTACAAAGGACAAAAGGAAGAGGGCCTGTTGGCAAGAGGGAGTACAGGTAGTACCAAGCAGCAGAAGGAGGAGTGATTCAAGGAAAGATGGGGTCTGAAAAAAGCCCCCTGAACAGTGCAGTAGCGAGGCAAGGACCACAGGACGGTTTTGAGGACAGAGGTGGGACTAATCCAAAGACACACAGACACCTGCAGGGTAGGAGTCTGCATCTGTGTTGGTCACCTTAGGCTCTCTTTATAAAGACCTGGCACCTAAGGAACAAGGCATCTCATTCAAAATGAGAAATCTGAAACAGGCCTGGTGACTTGCACCCTTCAAGTACCTGTTTCCCTCAGCTAACCTCAAAGGGGTATAAAGCTGATGGGCACAGATGTCTAAACCTAAGTGAGATGGATCTGAAGGAGAAGGATCTCAAAGGAGAGAGGGAGCAAAGCAGCCACACAGACAAGGGCTAAAGACAAGAAGAGAAAGATAGCCTGGAAGGAAGAAGCTTCATGGGAGCTGGGGTGAAGACCCTGTGGGTCACAGTAGCTCATAGGGGAATGACACGCAAATGCTTTGGTTAGGTCAGAAGCAGAAGCCAGGAGGACGAGCCAGAAGGTTATTCATAATCACAAAAACATCAAACAAGACTAGACAGATGAACCTGAAGAGAAAAAAGCGTCAATCTCATCCTTTCCCAGCGTGTTCTTACTGCTTCATCTCACCAGTTGCACAGTGACCAGGCTGCAGGCACCAGAGCCGGTGAGAGGTGCTTGCTCACACCCCCTCAGGAGGAGCAAGGTGAGCCTCCAGACCCCTCATCTCTCCCCCATTACAGGGCTCCTGAGCAGCACCAAGCACAAAAGGCAGAGGCAAAAAGCTGAAACAAGACAGAAAGCTTCGAGCACCTCTGCTGAAACAGACCAAATGATTCTCAGACCAGTTCAAAATGCTTCAGAAGTTACTGATTCACTTTGCAAGTGACTCCGTCACTGCCGAAACAGGGAACCTCCAGGACCTCAGTTAAGCTTTCCAAACGGAGGCGGCAATTACTTTATTTCTGCACTGTTAATTCATCACACAGTGGAAACAGCACACCCTTTTACCCTTTTTTTTTTTTTTAGTTAACCTATGTAGTCAACTTTAAAATGTGTATCATGAAGTTGCCATTGTGGTGTTTTTTTCTGCCAGCTTTCTTGTACTTCCAGGTCAATTCTGTTCCCTTTAAATATGAGGGGGTAGGTGGGATATCTAGGTGAAACCTGCAGAACAAAATTTAAATTTTGCATTGTTTCAACCATCAGCAACAATAACTATTTTGGTTCATTTCAGAACCCAAATCACACAGAAGAATGAAAGCAGTCTCACTCTCCGAGCTGTGTACTTGCACCCCAGAAATGAGAAAAAAAGCTACAGTGTCAACATTAAAGCAAGTGGAGGTTGAACACAGAAGGAGTTTTCATTTGGTTGGGGTTTTTTTGTTTGTTTTTAAATATGACCTGGGTTTGGATAGGAAGCACCTTTGAAATCAGAGACTAAAGAAACAAAAGAAGAGACGAGAGACCAGCCTGGAGATCCCACTGCACACAAGGAAAAAGCGGAGCAGGGGCAGAACTCGAGGATCAGATTATTTTAGCAGTAATCTAGTCAAAAAGTTATCCGAGCACAGACTATCACACAGAAGCATGCCATATACATGAATGAGTTGTGAATATTGCTTTAAAAGTTCAGGACTGAAGAACTGTATTTCTATCAGCCTCTTCATCTGTGTTATGCTATTAGTGCACTGGCAGACAATGTTATGGGTTTGCTGGGAAAGCTCTCAGTTACACGATAGCCTCCCTTCTA
Source organism: Oceanodroma leucorhoa (assembly GCA_030449065.1). Classification (NCBI taxonomy): domain Eukaryota; kingdom Metazoa; phylum Chordata; class Aves; order Procellariiformes; genus Oceanodroma; species Oceanodroma leucorhoa. The sequence continues at coordinate 4,179,334 of JASVER010000033.1, read as the reverse complement.
ATTTAATTCTTCAGACTTCTAGAGGGACAAATGAAAGTCTAATGTTAGACCTCTCATTTGGTTTTGATATTAAACAAATAGATAAATATGTCAAAGCTCTTCTGGGTCTCGCACTGTTCGGGGACCTCAGAGGAAACTTCTATTAATCACACAGTCTAAATTGGACATATGCTCCCAAAGAAAATGATTTTTATAATAATTTGCACTTTTTTCAGAGGGAGCCTTCACCCTTACTTTAACAAACACAGTCATCCCCAGAAAGCCAGTTTAGAGCCAGGCAGGTTCGGGTCACACTCTTCTGTTTCAGCTTGGGCTTGGGTTCTTGCTTTTGGTCTTGACAAGTTTTTGTTAGGACTAGTGGGTTTTTTGGCACTCACAGCTGCATGAAGTAGCTGGCAAACCACAAAGCATCTGGACTACTACAACTCCTCAGCAAGGCTGGAGGGGTACTTTTTCTCATCAAAATCTTCACTAGAGTCGGTGGCAGCAACAGAAGTGGGAAACTGCTCCTACTGCCCTGTCTAACTCTCTCCAGCTCCCAGGTTAGTTATGTTTTCTCTCCCTTTTGGGGGGCTCTCCCCACACACGCTGCCCTGCAGTTCACGCTCCTGCCTGCCAGCCTGTCTGTGCCAGGGCTGGAAAGGGCTGAGAGAGCAGAGGCAGCATCGACACCCCTGCCCCTTCTGCCAACTTGGATGGTGGAAATTCAGCTCCGGACCCAGAGGTGACTCAGGGGTGCATGGCTGTTGCTCTCTAAAGAGATTCTGTGCACCACGTCTTTCTCTGTGTAGGCAGGGCGAGACACCCAGGTGCGAGGGGGCACCCCACTTTCCACCTCTGAACCTCACCAACTAAAAAGGGGGACGCTGGCCGGGCCGCTTTGCCTACCTCTGCCTGGTGATGAGGTTGATGTAGTGCCTCAGCGCCGAGTAGTATCTGGCCATGTCCTCTGCGGGGGCGTCCTCGCCGGGGCTGTCCGGTTTGGAGGGGTACGCCTCTGCCAGCGTCCCCAGGCAGACCAGCAGCGACAGGGCGAAAGTCAGCACCGACACCCACAGCCTCACGGTGCCCTGCATCTGCACGGTGGGRCGGGATGGGGGAGAGCCGCCGTCAGCACCTGCCCCGACGGCGGGAGCAGCGCGGCCGCCCCAGCGCGCTCCGGCCCGGGCCGCCCCGCGCCCCCCGTCCCCGTCCCCATCCCCGTGTCCATGTCCGTCCCCATGCCCAAGGCCAAGCCCAAGTCAAGCCAAGCCAAGCCCAAGCCCGCCCCGTCACGGCACTCACGGCGGCGGCTGCAGCGGAGCGGCTCTCGGCTCGGCGAGGCGCTTCTGCCCGTGGGTCGGGGCTCCCGAGTGCGGGGCTCCGCGCCTCGCCGGGGTGTTTTAAGGCTTCCCCGGCAGGCAGGAGGGGCCTCGGGCGATCACGCCTCGCCTGCTCCGGTCCCCCCCCGCCCCGCCTGCCCCGGCCCCGGGAGGGGCACCGCGGCCGCGGCCGGGCGGGGCCTGGCGGGACCGAGGGGGCGGGCGCCGCCGCTGCCCCCCTGCCGCAGCCCGCGCACCGCCCCCGCCGCCCCGGCAGATCCCACCCGCGGGCTGCAGGGGGGGTCTGCCCCCGGGCTCGGGATCCGGCCCCGCGTGTCTCGGGTCCGGCCGTGGGAGCCCGGGTGCCCGTCACTGTGGAGTCGCCGTGCCGCCCGGTGCCCGGAGCCGGCAGGGGAAGGGGAGCGAGTGGGGGGAACGAGCTCACCCCGCTCCGATGGCACCGGCGGGGCCGCAGGCTTCAGCTTCTTAGCAGGAGTGCTGCCGAAAACAAAGTCAAGAAAGCAAGACAGTTTGGGGCAACCAAAAATACCAAATCAGTGCCACAGGCTCAGCCATCGTATCTACCAAATGGGTAGATCTTGAGGCTTAACTCCCCGGGGGACTGGCCGCAGAGCAGCAGCAATGAACTTGTACCTTCCTCCATGCCCACTCTGCCAGGGAGACACCTCTACACCCCTGCCCAGGGCTACCTTCTGAGTGGCTTTTCTAAAGTGACTTTATTCTGTTTTATTTCTGTGCCTAAGCCACATGCCACGGAAAACAGCTCACCAATGCCATGGGATCACAACAGTCTTTCCAGCAGCTGTCCTGACCCAAGGGAGCCACTCCTGAATCTGGGACACGGCAACTTCTCCCAGCAACATGGGAACTGATCTGGCCAAGATGCCAGATTTACGTGTCTCCCTAAACTTGTCCAGACCTAGAGTGAGTGGGGGGAGATGGGCACCCTGACAGCAATCTGGTCCCTCGTACAACGGAGGTCTGAGATAAGCAGAGTGGGCATCTTCTGGCAACATACCCTTCTCCACTGATTACAGCAGCAGCCTGGGCAACTAGGCTAGACTAGACACCTGACTACCAGAGTGCCTGAAGTTGGGTAAGATGAATCCAACCCAAACAATATTTCAGAATTTGTTAAAGAGTTTGGTAGAGTTGGAAACTATTCATACATAGTAAAATTAAGTTAATTCTTTAGAAACGGGTAATTTGATTAGCATCTTGATGACCAATGACTAATTCCAGTTGGAATGACAAATCATGACTCTGTTCATATCTTATTTTTACTTTAATTTGAAGGTAAAATAACAATCACCCAAGTAAAAACATTAGACATACTGACAGAAAGCTTTAAGACATACTCTAAAATTGTATCATACATATACTACTATAAATGTAGTTATTAATTTCTATAGTTATTATCATATGCAGTCATTGGCTTAATAATAATCCAGCAGATTCTGAAAAACAATATTCAGTTCGCAAGAGCAAAGCCGGAAATCGTTTTCATCACTCCAGAAACAGAATTTCAACATTATCTAAAAAAAAAAAAAACCTAGCAAATAAATGGCTCTGGCAGTGTGCGAGGAAGCTCACTGGACTATGTTCATTTCAAGCCATGGAAGCAAAGAAAATTCCAGAGCTCTTAACGTCACGAGATATTTTGAAATCTTCATGGTTCCATAGTGTACTGGCCACAAACCTTACAGCAAGATTACAGGCTGCTTTTTATCACATACCGAGTGAAGAATTTTAATGTGTGTGAATAATTTTCCATGCCACAGCCATCAACTCTAGCTCCTGATTTCAGCAGATCTGTGCATAGGGTGACATCACGTCTTACAAAGTGGTCTCACTGCATCCCCGCGCTCTCTGTCCTCCCACCAGCACCACTCCCGCACAGTCGGTGTTCACGTTGTCCTCACGTTGGCTCAACAGAAGCAGCTGATGTGACAGTCTGATACCTGTGACACTGCAAATGCCCTAGAGAGCAAGTGTGCTCTGGCTCCATCACTTTCCCTTTGCCACACTGAATCCAATAAGCTGCCTAATCCAAAACTTGCATTGATCCAGTTTATCAGCTTTTATGGGGTGTAGGGGACAAGCAGTGACAGCACCACAGACTGAAGTATCTGGGAAGATGTGCCACAATGACAGCTCTCACCAGCTTCGGCCTGATTCTGCCACAACCATCTCCCACCGGCTCACAGGACTGGGACTTTTTCACCATTAAACTCTTTAACCACTTACAACTGAGATGATTGCTTCTCTCCCACTAGCACCACTATTTTTACACTATCAATCTTCAAGGCAGTTCAAAGAAAGAGGAATAAGCTAACAGACTAGCAAGCAGAGCAAGATAAATGTGAAGTCTGGCATCTACACGCTTACTTGGCTATAAGGAGGCAACCACATTCCCCCATCACAGGTATGTCTGTATTGCTTGACGCAGCAGTATGTCACGCTGCCACGTCTTGGCACAGACCACCACCCGGGCAGCTGGCTGTTGACATCTCCAGAAACCCCGGATGAATCCCTGCTCTTTTTCTAGTGATGAGGTATGAGCAGTAAGCTGCTCCCTCCAAGGAAATGATTAAGGAATCATACCTGCTAAGTTCCTCTACAAAATGCTGGGTCTGGAGCAACAGCTCCCCACAAAAATAAGGTACGGACCACACTAACAATCCATTTGCTTCACAGCATGAGGAGGAGTGAGGGAAGCTCTCTCTCTTATGCAGGAGGAGGAATCAAATTCGCCTCCCATACAAAACAGCAGCTCCTGCAACTGCAGGCAAGGTCTGAGGAGAGATTTTCTTCCCTGCAGCACCATGACTCCAATCAASTCATCTGTTGCGTTTTTACCTTTGGATGAAGTAGCATCTCCCAGCTTGGGCTGAGTTTGGACTCACGGCCCCACTCTGAGTGGCCTAAAGGTTCATGAGATGTCAAACCTTACCACTCTCACTGCACCTCCAGAATAACACTTCTTTTCGTACAGTTCCAGCATTTAATTTGGGAAACCCAAAATGCTGAACCCAAAATTTTAATCACCCTGCTTTCCACAGTGCCTATTTCTGTAATAGTGCTGAGGCACTGCTCAGCTCCAGGTGTGTGCCTCTGCCCCGTTTCATCATTTAAGATGAAGCATATACCTTAGAGCTTTCTTGAGTCTGGAAACTTTTGTGTTTGGAGCCATTCTATAAGTTCTTACAAAAATTTCCCCTCTCTTCTTTTGTTTTGAAACACTGAAAATCCATACAGGCTCACCCAGTTCCTACCATAAAACATATATTAAGCTTAAATAACATAGATAAAACATACTTTGGATACATAACATAATCATCAGTATAATCTCAATGCAACAAATACTGGCATTTTTAAACTGATGAAACAAACCCTATACCTAAAGTAACAGACATATATGGGCTCCGGTGTATCAGTGAGACTGAGTGTCCCTGGGTCTCAGTGATCTTAATGGGTGTTTTACAAGTGGTTTCCAGAGTCAAGGTCTCCTGCACCGTTGATGACACCTGTTGATGATTACTCCGCATGGGTGCTTGCCCAGCGTTGCTGTCCTCGCACAAAGCAGGCAGGCATTTGTATTCTGGCAAATGGCAGAGCTGCACTGTCCACAAGCAGCTTTAGGATGGGCTATAAAGGTGAAGAAGAAGGAGGAGAGGGTAGCTGAAAAGAGATGAGTAAGACTCAGAAGAGCTGATGAAGAAAATCGGGAAGAACTGAATGGAGTTACAGAATGCAGCCTGGGAAGCAGAACGACACAGGCATAGCTCAGGTATGGCAGCACTTAGATATCCACATGTTTTCTTTGCCAAATATTATGGGCTTGCAGATGTGCAACTCCTAGCTACACTATAGCTAAGCAATCAAGAGCTTGAAGAGTATTTAACTACATACAGAGAGAAACTTGGGCGTTTCAAAGCTSTGAGCAGGTATCAATGCCAGGTACAGCACCAATGGGAAAAAAGTGAAAAGGAACATGACAGTCAAATTTTGCCTACGTTTTAGCATCATGACATTTAAAGATTCAATAGACAGCTGTTTAGCCTACAAATTTTGGACTACACTAAGAACGGAAAGATTTCCAAGATATCAACATATTAAAAGTAAGATGATATTGTTCTACAAGCAGCATAAATGTGAAAGAAGATTCAAGTCATTTATTAATGGTAATATATATGATTGCATTAAACAGGGGAATGATATTTGCCTTAATTAAAACAAAATTCAGCGTGATTAACTTTGGACAGAATATTATTTATGGCGTGCTTTCTGTGGTAGGCATGGAATTAAAGCTGTTCTTTATTATTACAAATACACATCATGTCATTTTCTCACTGCAACAAAATAAGGTTGCGTGCATCAGTGATCCTAAACTAACATTCCATAATAGCCCATTAATAGGCCTTGTTTTAAATACAAGAAAAAGATCTATTTCCTAGTACAGGGAAAGTGTTAAAAATTGGAGCCCCAGGAAGAAAAGATTTATGTGGTACTAGAGACCTGGAAATGGCAGATTTTATCAGCTGATGTTGCCTGTGCTCTCACAGTTAAAATGTCTCACTAAAGGTTTCCATAGCTGAGCGAACCTTCCAGAAATGCTGAATCTTTAGGATTGGAAGTTCAGTCAGATAAGCAGTGTATAATTATTCAGTAGTCACATGAATTTATCTGAACCTATTTGGACAGAAAATGGGGCTGTTAATCTCACAAAATCAGGCTCTCACACACTTTACAGTATTGCTGATTTCAGTCTGCTTGGCAATACTTTCAGAAAAGCTTCTCGTTATGCTTTGATACATCACACCAGTACCCACATTTCCAAACTTTTATGTGTTCCTTTCAGTACGTTTATTCGCCTCCCCCTGTACGGTAAGAGTTGGACAGAACACCCTCTAATCCTAAAGCCACTAGCCCTTCCCCTCTGCTCAGCAGTAGTACTGTTTTCAAGAGGCATCCTTKCAAGTCCAGCAAGCGTTAAGCATGTTTGTAATACTCCACCAAAAAGTAGGGCTCTGGCTAAGTACAAACAACATTACAATATGAAAGAAAAGAAAAAAACTATTGGATCAAACCAAAGGCCCATCTGTCTTTCCCTCAATGGCATCTAAAAGCAGATTCCTAAGACTGTCAGAACAGAAAACGCATGTTACACTATTTTCCCAGTATACTTTTCCCAACCTCTATAAAACTGTGGTTTAGGGACATCCTAAGCAGCAGTCGAGGTTTTGTATATTATAGCAAAGTTTGAGCATCACCAGCCTCCTGTGGCAGTCCCACAGCATTCCTGCTGTGCATTACAGGACAGGAATAGAAGACATCAGCTGGCACCGTCCCTCTGGTACCGCTTAGACGTGACTACCGGTGCCTGTACGTCCCCTTTCCCCACAGCACCAGGACAGTCCAACACTGATGCCAGGGAGATGGGTGATATTCACACACCAAGGCGGTGAGTGCCTTCACATGCCACGGCGGCGTGACACCGCAGGCACCGAGCCACCGAGCCACCGTGCTGAGCCACAGGCCCGTCCGCGTGGCACCTCCTGCCCTCCAGCGAGGAAAGGGAAAGGCAGCTCTCCTCRACATGAGCTACTTCTGGTGATGCACAAATGGCTCCCGTACAACTACTTGACTGTGAGCTGCAGACCCAAGATGTAATACAAATAAATCCTTTGCTATTTAAAGCAATGTTGTTCATAGCTTCACATCAAAGGCCCTGCAAGCATTTGACTCACAATCACAGCAACATATGACTAGAAATCAGAAAAACAAAACCTGGTTTCAGTGAAATCTTATAATGAAAGTTGTTGTTTTTCTTTTCTGAAAACACAGCCAGAGAGACTTCTGAAACGCTGCAACAAGGTCAGAGGGGCATCAGCAATTGTCCTGAGGACACACGGTACAATGCACAGTTTTGACAGGAACACAACGATACTCAAATAAGCAACAAAACCAAACCCAGTATTTGCAACTGTAATGGCATTTGTTTTGCTATACCTTCTTCCCTTTCCCACTCCCCCAGGACAACAGAAAAACAAAGACAGATTAGTAAGATGGAGATCAGAATGCTACCTCTGGCAACATGTCTACTGCTGAGACCAAAGGCAGTAAGGAACAGCTTACAAGAAGATGGCTGTTTAAAGCAAATGAATCAAGTGTTTATATCAGAAAAGAAAAAATTCTCCAGACTGAAAGAAAGTGATTTTTCATGTGTGTAAGATGAGGAAGTTGGCAAAGCTGTCATGACTTACAGACAACCAGAATTACTAGAATTAACCATTCTCTGCTTCAGTGTACGTCTTGACGTCAATCCCATTAAAGAGGGGAAATAGGAGGAAAAATGAGAGAAGTCCAGACAGGCTACACTGTAAGATGGTGCTGAGTGACTCTGCCTGAAACTGAAACAACAGAGACTTGCCTGAAACATAAGAGATATCAGAGGTTGATGGGATTGTGCCAAGGACTGAAGAAATCCAATCACACTTACATGGAGAACTGTCACACATCTTACCTGCAGGGAGTAAATCAGAGAGGCAGATATAAGAAAGACATCTGCAAAGGCTTCTGAAAAACCTTGCCATGTGTGTTCATTCACAGAATATTACCACTTACTGATATGTGTACAGAAGTGAATTCATCTACATCCAAGGCACTGGAGCTGAAAACATCCTTATGCTTAAAAYGTGGATATTATATAAAAAAAAAAATCTTCTCTCCTAGCAGATTCACGGTCCAAGCACAGTCAGAATCACTTTTGCTTCCTGTCCTGCAACATTGACACAGCTGAGAGTTAACGTTCTCCCGTACGGTTTCATAATTTTGTATGTGTTGAATGCTTTATTACTTGTCATGACACGCAGCACGGGAAACCTTAAGTGCCAAAATTGCAGCACTTTTTAAAAGCAGATCTAAACTTGGCGACAGGGGTGATAGATTGATTAGTTTCAGGATAATACAGGATGGGATTTGCCGCTGCTAGCTTTGGCTATCCAAAACGTAGGCTCTTGCCTTAAGAATTGGTCCAGGCTCTCCTTATCATCAAAAAAAAAAAACCAAAAAAAGTAGGTGGCTACAGAGCAATTCACCTAAGATAGATGTCCATCACAACTGGGACCGCCCCCCCAGGAGATGCTCCTCTCTCCCTGTCATCTTAAAACATAGAGATCATAGACTACCCAATCGTGCACAGTCAAAGAAACCAAAGAACAAAACACACACTGGTGACTGAATCCTTCACCATCACAAGGGCTTGGACACCACAGAGCACCACAACAGTTGTCCATGCTAGAGATCATTCTTCGTTTACACCGACATGCACATTTGAAATGACAGACCTAGGATTTAGGAAAGGGTTATATACTTAAGATAGCGTCATACCAACTGTACTGGTCTCACAGAACAGGGACACATGGAAATGTCTTGATATGCTCCTAAAAAAATGTCCAAAGGGTCTTGGCTATGCACTGGACTTACACAGTTTGATTGTATCTTAGCTAACAGCTTTTCACTCCTGCTGAACGGATGAGTGCCATCAAATAAACTCCATATTCAGTCATTAATTCAATAATTCTGACATCAGGAAAGAAATGTTTATCCATTATTCTGGGTTTTTTTTCCTCGCAAACCGGTGCAGTTTGGAGCAAAAGAACATGACAGCTGTAACGGTAAGGGCAGGCTTATTTTGTATATAACAAGCATAACAAAAATATAGATTACAACCCCTAGCATTGAAACATACCTTCTAAAGTTCTTACACTGTTAAAACTATTTTATAGATAGTAATAGATATATTATCTATAGTAATATATACCTATCTATAGTAATATACATCTATTTGATATTTTAGTTCTCATCATCTCCTCTTAATCCACTCACACAACTTTCCATCAGACACTAAAGTCCTGGTAAAGTAAATCAAAACATGTCTTCAACAAACATGACTGAAAATGGATTCTGCCTGACATAAGTACATTTATTTTTTTTCCTTYGCTTGCATTTTGACAATATGTTCTTATTTACTAATATCATACATAATTTTATTAAAATTAGCAGTGATATTATTTACGCAAATGGAAGCAATTGAGCAAGAAGTGATACAGTGCCCCTCATCCTACTGCAGTGCTGTCTGTAGCCTCACCTGTTAATTGTTGCCTGCTGAGAGACTGCGTAAGTAAATATGGAGTTACCCGCTTTGTAATCATCATGATTATATTTGAGTTTAAGATCTTGCGCAAATGCCTTTCTTTCTACACTCTCCCATGAGAGAAGGAACAGACTTAAAGACTTTTGGCTCCCTTTATGCGTTACACTAACCTCCACCCAAAGCAGGAAAAGACAAAGGGCTTTATAAGAGCTGTAATGCTTGAATGGGAACCAAATTCTGGGAAGCATCAGTTAGGTCGGATGAAGGGATCAGCTGCAGGCTGGAAGCCAAAGGTGGCATGCTTCCAGCCATGCTACACGTACAATACCAGGGCTCTGCTGATAGCTGGGGGGATGGTCTACAGAGAAGACAGCAGATCAGGTGTTGACCCTGCTCGGATTTTCAAAAGCTTCAGGTGTAGCTTCACAGGAGAATATTTTGGTACAGCTTTTGGCCTTTGCTCCGCAAAATGCACCTGGCAAAGCACAGACTTGCTACACAGGGTGTCCATCCTTTGAATCTTGAAAGGTCTGGATGTGAGATACCACTGTTGTTGTTTATATAGGCTTGATCCTTTCATGCCCGTTTGTTACCCATGTGTGTTTGAAGCAAATGATGTGATTAAGCTGTCATTTGCCAGCACTTTGCACAAACCCCCTAAMAATTTCCTGGCCACCTGGCAATGGCAGACTGTCATCTTACTGCTGAAGAGTCAGTGCTCATTCACAGCTAACATATTGGCACAAAATGTTTGTTGATCAAAGTATTGTTGGGATCAAAGTATTATTAGTCAAATAAATATCATCAGAAATCAATGCAGGATTGTATACTTCATTGAGGAGGAGGAAAGTCATCCAGGATACCCACAAATCTGATTATTCTAAGGTACCCTTCRCCACAGCATTTGTCTGCAACCATATAAAGTTTGCATGTCTGTGAAATTATCTGTACATCTGTTTCTGGGCATGTAAGAACTTGCCAAACCTGTGATCATTTGCACACTTCAGTATGTTCAAATGGAACCAATAAAACATTGTTCTCAAGAAGCAAAATCTCAGCTGTGCAGTGCAATTCCCCAAATCTTATTTGTTTGTTTCATAGCAGACTTGATAGATCTTTGTAAAACCAGCCAAAATTTCTCCAGTTGTAATAACTGACATGATCACTAAATATATTCCAAAGATTTTCTGGCATTTCCTTGGATATCTGTTCTGTGTATTTCCTATGGTCTTAATTGTTCAAAGAATAATAGTGGTTCCTCATTTTTCAGAATTTTCTGGACAATATTTTTTTTGCCAAGCAGAAGAAAAATCACATTAAAAAGATGATCCATTATTTAAAGCTGTTAGATCAAACCAATCCCTACTGTAACTTTCTCAAATCCAGCGGTGCTATTGAATTGTGGTGGATTCACCATTGTGATGAATTAGCACATCTGCTTTTAATGCACTGACCCTGCAGTGCAAAATTAATATGACATTATTTTTGAATTGCCATTATGGTATTATTATTGAGTTTATATTCAGGTTTCAGATTATTTTTTTTTAGTACAGGTAACAGCAATACGTGGGCAAAAGTCAAACAAAATCTCCCCCAGATCCAACCAGATAGAAACACACAGGAAAACCTTTGGTAAACATTGGCTTATCTTGGCTTTATAGCTGCTTTCACTACTGGAAAAGACCATACTAATTCATCTGCCAMCTAGGCTATATAACTACTAATGGAACTAAATATGGTGCAACAGGACGTGGTAACCTGTTTAATTACAGTGTGTCCACCTGCTCAGCTCGTATCAGGGGAAGGACCCTTATCAGCTATGTTTAAAAAACAGCGTCAGACATATTTTCAGGTAAAGCTTTCATCTTAGTGTTTACTGTGTTTGAAACCAGTGTTTTCAGCATGTTTCTGACTCCAGAAGATCTTAACATGCCCACCTAGTCATGAGATGGATGATAAAAGTACGGTACAGGAAACAAACAAAAAGGAGACTCTTRGAGGCTCATTGCCCAATTCTATGTATTTTCTAAAAGTCATACATTTATAGAATTGGTCCCTGCCCTTCTAGGGAGCTTGAAGAAGGGTACGATAACCCAAGTCCAGTTAAGTACTGAAGAGGATCCATGCAAAGGGGCAGCCTCATTACAGTGTGGTATCATCATATGACTGTGGAGGCTTTTTAGTCCTGTGCAGCTTTTAGGGACAAATTATTTCTATGATGGACTCCTAAAGTCTCATTTATCAGCAGCTTTGACTGCTGATGTGATGTAACAGTGCTAGTACAGGTCAGACTCACTCTGGGTGTATTTCATTGAAACCACATTTACCTGTTAGCTTGTCTGTGCTGCTCATAACCAAAGTATCCAAGCAGTGAATTCAGTTTAATTTGCCAGGGAAAAATACAGCCCCACTCCCCATTGAAAGCAAATGCCCTAACAAAGTCAATGAGCAGTGCCTTTTGAGCAAAAAAATGGCAATGTTTTCTGCAAGAGTTCAGTAGGCGTCCCTTGGTATACCACATTCTCTGTGGACTAGAAACTCAGTGCAAAACCCCTGAAGCTGTCGGTACGTGAGCGAGTGGTGCCCCAGGACCCGCACAGCCTCAAAAGAAGCTGCTTGTTCCCAAAGCGAATTGCCCTGGGCTGGAATGCAGTAAAATTCTTTGGTTGGCATTGATTTACTGCAAGACAGTGGGTGGTATCAAAGGATCAGAACATTTCATTTCTTGTCAAGRAAAGCGGGATGAATGTGCATTCCCAAGGAGGAGGCAATTCCAACACATGTGAAGAGTCCTAGATCCTGACCCTTGCTTCAGGGATGGTGTATACTCTGTATACCAAAAAATATATGTACCTCTTGTATTTTAAAGAAACACTGTGAGCAAGAGCCAGCAGACAGGGTTGCCCCTCTCTCTAGAGAATCCCTCTCTTACTGCGTTGAAGGGTCAAATTCTTTAATTTTCTCTTCCACACTGTTTTGAGCAGTGGCCCAGACCTAGAAATTTTATCATTACTGTGAACATGCACGTGAACATGTTCAGCATACTCCCACCATGCCTCCTTTGCAGCACTCAGGAGGAGTTTAATCACCTCCCTAACCAAATTGCAACTGCTCCAAATTGCAGGGGAGCTTCATGGGCACTAAAAAGTCTGCTGCTTTCAAAATGGAGCCACCAGTTGTCTTTGAGTGCTTTCAGCCCTGCTGCTAAAGAGCCACACTCCAAATCTCACCCAATGACTTAGGCACCCATATCCCACCTCAATGCCAGTTTAGGTGGAACTGAGACAACATGACTTTTGCTTTTTTTAGTTTGATAAATTAAAACTACTCCTGAGATCAGCATGGGCACCAGGATCAGATTGTGCTGCATGTCTCTGCAAGCATGATCATTGAACAGACTAAATCTAAGCTAAGATCACCTCAAATGAAAAGCCACCTCATCCTTGTAGCTCTGAGGGGCATTCTGCAATTTCCCTGTAATTTCAGATTTCTCAGGAACCAGATTTACATTGTGGCAGGGCGAGTGTAAGACTTGTACCTGTCGGTGATTCCAGAATTCCTCTCAGCTGGATTCAGCACTGCTGATAAAGGTGTGCTAACTCTTACCAAAAATACATTTCCATACACAGGAAGTTGTGTCCCCAAATGCAAAAATCAGTGCTCCTGCAGAGTGGGCTGTAAAAGAAATTATCCTCCTTTGGAAAGTGTCTGGATGTCATTCTTACATCACTTTATGTGAATTACCTATTTTGCAAGTTTGTTTAAAAAGCATAATGCATGCAGTTTGCAATGGTTTAAAATATATCATAGAACATAGTTGAAAAAATATCTATGTGATAGTAAGGATGAAAATCATTTTCTTCTCATTGTGTTCAGACTCCAACAGTATTGAGCTGCAACATAACAGACAGCATCCCAATGCACCCTTCCCCAAGCCACGGTGTGTGCGCAATCAATCACTAGCAACTGGTCCAGCTTCCCTTGTTGTTTTTTGTTCGGGTTCTATAGTCACTTTTGACTCTCTCTGAAATTCCAAGCTCTTCTAGTCATTCTAACACAATTCAATGGATTTGTGTTTCATCCTTAAAACTAAACAGTTATTGCATCTTTTATGCCAGCAAAAGTCTGTGCCTGGGCCTGATTAGCAGTCCTCGGGAAGCTGCTGTCTTCACTGGGGTTTGACCTGGACCCATTTAACYTTTATTGAAGTATAACATCACCTACACACATGCTCCCACGAGACACTGATGGACCTGCTCCAGGAAAGGGGAGAGGGCAGAGGAAGGCAAACCTCCATGTTGTTTTTTGTCTCTGCTTTTAYATTGGTAGTGTAAATATTGTTGAGACATTACCAAGGAAGACCCTTCTGACAGAGAAACAGATTAAGCCTCAAGGTTAACCTCATTTTACAAACAGGTAGAGAGAAAAAAACACAATAAGCTTTAGAAATAACAACCCTGCTATTTAAAGTTACACACTCATTTCTAGGGATAAATTCTGGCTGCTGTACTGGAACAGAAAGGACACAGTCACCGCAGAGTGTCTCCTCAGACTTTAGCTAGCGTGGAGGTGTCCCTAAGAATAAGACAGGCCCTTTGAGATCCACTGCTCTCTTCTTTGAGARTTGTCTGCCCACAATTTGTGGAGGTGGGAACATGCAGGGAAACGACATACAGCCATGTAGGAGAAGTGGCCACATCTGTGTTAGCAACTACAGTGATCCAGAGCAGTTCTCTGGCCATGAAGGCAAGGTGACAGCGCAGCTTTTGTCCACACAGCTAAACTGTTTTCTCATCCCTAAAGGAGGGCACTCTTGTCCAAACAGCCTCTCTCTCTCTTCTGGTCATCTCTGACAAGTGCCACCTCTTGGAAGCTTACCGTTTACAGAAGTTTTGGCTTTTATTTAATTTATTGTTTAATTTATTCATTGGGATTGCTTTCTAAGGAGGTTGCTAGACATCATGAGTCCAAATCACCAGGGATAAAAGGATCAATGGGCCAAATGTGAATGACCATTTGGAGATGTTCAAGACCACATCAGCTACAAACCAATTTTTGATTATTAGAAAAGTGAAGGTCAAAATTTAYAAAAAAAAGTCAAAAGAAAGAAAATGGATGATTACGTAGATTTTAATGTAGATCATGAGCTAGGAATTTTAACACAAAAAAACTGGTAAGTGAAGCAAAAGGATGYAAATCTATGGTAAATAGGGCTAACAATAGTCAGAAGGACACTTTGAACATAAAGGAATCCTAACAATGGAAATGGAAACTATAAAATTGCCAAAAATAATCCAGAAAAGGCAGAAGTGTTCAATAAATAACTGTTGTATATTTGGCCAAGGATCAGATGATGTGAACATTTCATAAGAAACTCATGAAACCATTTTCACTCCAACAGTGCATCAGAAGGACGTCAAATAAGAGCTACTGATTTTAGACATATTTATAGCGCTAAGTCTCAAAACTACCACATGAGAGTTTAAAAGGGGCTACGTGAAAACCCCTCCAGACCATTAGTGTTGATTTTTCAATAACTCTTGTAATACTGGGGAAGTTCCAGAAGATGAGAAAAAGTAACGCAACACCAGTATTTAAAAAAAAAAAAAATTAAGAGAGAATAACTGATACAACTCTGGTAATTACAAGATTGTCAGACTGACTAACATCAATCCCAGGCAAAATAAAGGAATGGCTGATACAGGACCCAATTAATAAAGAATAAAAGAGAGGCAGTATAATTATCATCACTCAGCAGGGGTTTTTGGCAAATAGATCCTGTCAAACTAACTTGCGATCTTTCTCTGATGAGATTACAAATTGGCTGATAGAGGTAATGGTGTTGCTATATTTGGGCTTCTACAAGACATTTTATGTAGTTAGTACCATATATTGCAAAAAATGTTGATTAAGAATGCTATGAATCAACACTGCACACATTAAATGGATTAAAACTGGCAAGCAGTTACATACCAGAACGTCACTGTAAAGATGTGTGTTTTCAGAGAGGTTCAGTGGGGATCCAGTCTCGGTCCTACATCAGTTAACATTTTTGCCTGAGATGCGGAAGGAAGCATAAAGTCATCATTGATGAGAACTGTAGATAACATAAAGACGGGGTGAGAAGTATATAATTAAGATGATAGATGGCTGATGCAGAGGGATTTATGGTGCTTTATGATGCATCAGAGGTGATGTATGATGTTATACACACACACACTTTCTCCCAAATACACATAGACCAGCAGGAAGATGCATAAAACAGGAAACATAAAAGCAAACATTCCATGCATAGCCAAATTTTACCACATGGCAAGGTGGGCAGAAGGAAAACACATGGTATTAAGACCAGCTGGTGGTCATATGTCTAGAAACAAAGGAAGGAGGGTATCTCTGCGGAGTCAGTTTGGAGAAACAGAATTCCCATATGAGTATGAGATCTCATGCAAGTAGGAACATAACTCCCAGGACAGAACATGTGTTCTCAGTTCAATTCTGTGGCCAAAAAAGGAGCCCCAGA
This sequence comes from Oceanodroma leucorhoa, assembly GCA_030449065.1. Taxonomy (NCBI): domain Eukaryota; kingdom Metazoa; phylum Chordata; class Aves; order Procellariiformes; genus Oceanodroma; species Oceanodroma leucorhoa. Next base: position 4,163,334 of record JASVER010000033.1, on the reverse strand, counting down.
TCTCCTAAAAAGATGAAGAGCTGGTCCTGCTTTTGCACTGAACATTGATGTAATCACGACTGGAATATCGTGTCCTGGAAAGGACATTGATAACTGAGAGGGATCAAGGCAGCACTGAGTAAGATTAAAGAAGAGGAAGCATCTGCTAGTAACACTGCAGGAACTCAATCTATTTAGTTAATGAAAGAAAAGGTTAAAAGGTAATTTGATGAGTTTGTAAGTACCTACAAGGGAATACAACTTTGCTCATGGGTTATTCAGTTCAGCAGACAAAGAAAAGCAAGTAGATGAAAGTTAAGGCTGGAGATATTTACAATGGAAATAAGATGCAAGAAGTGATGAAGAAGATGAAGAAGTGAGCTGCTGGAGACCAGTGACCTACCASCCCAATGAGGTGATATAGCGTACTGGGGAAAGGAATAAAGCTATAGAATGGAATTCAATGATTCCTAAGACCCCAAGATGGTTTAGCCCTCCCTGGAAAGTGATGCTACAATGGGGCGCTCACCCTTACAAATTCCCTTACAAGAACTGTGAATTCTGGATGTTAAATCCTATGTCCTTACTACCAACACTACCCTCATAGCACAGGTATATAAGAGAGGGAAAATACTATTAGCCCTGTGAGAATAACATGCAGCAGATAAACAAAGAGGAAGAAACCAAAACCAGTCTATAAATTACAAAAATGTTTTTTGTATCTATTATCAAATGGTACATGCACTGAAACGTATAGAACGATGTTTGTAGAAAGGTTGTGGATGCAGGAATCACGGAAAGAGAAACAAAAAGAAGCAGTAAGAGGAGTAATTCTTAATAGAAGCAGTTTGTAATAAAAGGAAAAGCCATATCTAAGACTGTGTTGTGTGGTATATAATTCAAGATTTAATCTAAATGTACCAATTTCCTTCACAAAACAATAGGTGATATTCTAAACTGCCAAATTAAATGGAGAAAAAATATTATCTGCCACCCACTGCCTTCTGCATTTTGATAGTTAAAAACCTTCACTTTACTTGCAGAATGCTTTAATTTGAGCCTTATGTTTTCAATTTCTCTCAGATCAAGCTCCTCATCTCCCTGAATTCTCCATAGATTCGAGGCTGGCGTGAGAACAACAGAGGCAATCACTCGTTGTTAACAATGGCAAATACAAAATAAGCAGAAAAGAGACACATTCCTTGCCAGGCCTTGTAATTACAAATTTGGCTTGGTTCATGCAAGTTCAACTCAATCCAGATTTTTCTGTAAATGTTGAGGGTCCAAATCCAACAGAGAAATGTTGCTGGAATTGCACAAAGGATGAATTTAACCCAGACGGCTTAATGCCTGTGTGTTTCTCATGTACATGTCTCCGTTTGGTTTTGTCATGCAGGAAGTGAATGCACAGATTATAAACTATCAACAAAAGCATTTTATGAGGAGCAGCTGGAAAATTTTGCCAGTTCCAAATACATCGCAGGTATGGGTCTTTTCAGTCAACACACAGACTTTTCCAGGTTTTGTGCTAAAGGCTTCAATGCACGGGCACAGTCCAGTTACACTTGTAACTTCTTTCTCTTGGTTCTGCTTGAACCCCTTTGGTTCTTGCAGCCCCGCCACAGGGAAAGCCTCCCCTCCCCTTGCCGCTCAGTGGGATGGCTGATGTGAGCAAAATGATCACTGTGAATTAGTGTTCACCGTGAAGAATTTGATTCAAAAGTAGGTGCTGGATACCCCCATAAAAGGGACATTTCCAGAGCAGTACCAGACTCCAGAAACATACAGAGGATGAGGTTAGCCAGAGGAGTCCTCCAGCCCTGAAGTGTCTGTCACCATGGCAGATAACCTTTTTCAGCTTCAATTCAGGATGTTTGGTGTCGCAGATGTTTAGATGCAAGCAAAATACAGCCAAAGTACAAAGATACAAAGTGAATATAGGGTAAAATCAACTAGTCTTTATCAATCATATAAAGACAAAGCCAACTTTAGTCATGCTAAATTTGCCTACACCTTTTCTAGACTTGCATATTGCATGAGTGTGGGCTTATATATGCACTCTTTAGCACAGTGTAAAATTTCTGCTGGATGCATGAAAGGATTGTGATTCCCTCCCTTGTACAAGCTAGTTATTCAGGCTTTTTTAGATCCTTTTTGACATCTTCATTCTTTCTTTGACCAAGAAGAAAAATAAATTAGTTCAACTTTTTTTTTTTTTGTAGCACTTATGCATTTGGTAGAAAGAAACTGCATTTTTTTCTAGCCCAATCAAGGATATAAATTACCTCCTGGCTGAGAATTTTACAAAATCAATTAAAGAATAATTATTTTTTGATTAATAGTACTGTCTTTTAAATGCTTAAGGCAGGGGTAAGAAAGGCTATGATATTTAAGGAAGTGATCAATTTCCACAGTATTAACTGGTAATTCAAAAGTGTGGTTCAGCTCCTTCGTAACCTGGACAGGTTTGTTAATGTTCTGAGAGTCTGAGGACTGATTCGGCTCTGCATACGAGAGTCTTTTCTTAGAACATACGTGGTCCCCAGTCACAATTCTATTCCATTCAAACTTCGGAGAATTTCTTTATCAGTCCTTTTTTAGGCTGAAAGTGTCTATAAACCTCTCTGTGGTCTGTTAAGTCTTAGAAAATTTGAATGTGAAACAGAGAGGGAACTTTCTTTTTTCTGTTTTTGCAGCATACGAATCTCCTCGTTTTAGTTCAAGGTGGGTTAGCCAAACCTTCTCCCTCATTTTTTAGGAAGGTAGTGATTTTGAGTAAGTCAAATCCTTCAGGTCTCTTGCTAAACCAAAGGCTGGGGAGCTGTAGATAAGGCTATAGTCTCGCAACAGGAGAAGTATCACTGCTCCTAGAGCTCTGCCGAGCTCCCCTATAGCAATGCCAACCTGGGACCTCATTATCCACCTGTGGCTGAAAGCAGCCCTGCACCGAGGCAGATGATGAGCTAACATTACAGACTTCAGAGGCCACAACCTCAAAAAACAGGGTAGTGACTGCATGGACAGCTCCATGAATAGTCATTACAATGAGGGTACCTAACTGATTCTGGGAAATTATATTCAAATATTTAAACAAGACTCTTACCATCCATAATAACCGTAAAAACCCCTACAATGAAGCACTACCCACTTGTAATTGCTGATTATATGCTGGGGTTTTCAACTGAGGCTTTTTCCTTATTTGCCTTATTATCACAAAATTGGGCAGAGATAGTTAATATAATGCACACAAAAAAATTAGACCTCACACAGAGCAATCTGTACTTTCCTTCTTCATTTCTAGGTTTATTAGAGATAACACTAAGCAATTTCATGTTAAGGCAGAGTGAGGCATAATTGAATAAATTTTCTCTCATGTTGTGTATTGTTTTATATAGCAAAAATACGAAGAACAGGTTTTCATTGAACAGAAATAAGGATCACTTCATTAACATCTTAAAGCTATTGCCAGGCACAGAAGCATATGTGCACCTGCTCAAATTCTCTGATTTTTTTCTTTTTCTCCTCATAGCTCGGACACCCACATAGTTAAGAAATAGCCTGGAAAACAGCTACGCTTGCAAAACATCTCCCCTTCCAGGACAGAGAGCTGTTTACATTATAGCAATGTTTACCCAAACAAAGTTCTGTGACACTTCATTAAGACATACAGCGCATGAGCAGTGGTATCCTGCCATCTACCTGCAAAATGAAGACAAGACTGTGGTCCTGGTGCTGCAGGAACCCACTTTCACTCTTACCTTTACACGCTGGGTGTTCCCCTCAACATATCCTCAGTGGTTGACATTCAAAGGCAGTCTGCAAGAACAGAGAGGAGGTGGGTTTAGGATTTTTATATCTACTCACTCCCAGTCCTGGCCTAAACGGTCTCCATGTTCTCTCTGAGAGACATGTGGAGTGGGAGGCTATGGTAGACACCACAGGCTCCCCATGTGCTTTCTTCCCTGGACTGAATGTTACCCTCTTAATCAACTTCTTAATGACAACAGTTGGGTTCCAAGGTTGAAACTGGCAGCCTGCAAGCTCTTTCTGTTGCACAACAGTATCTGCAGGACAGATGTGTTTGGATCGTATTTTCAGTGAGTGTTCATGAGCTGTTTGCTGGATGGTAGCCAAGTGTGCCTCCAGGTTCAGCTCAAATAAAGGAAAGAAATGGGGTGCTTCAGTAATGTCCACAGAAAAATGCATGAATGGCCAAATCCTCAGCAGGAGAAAAGAGAAGAAAACACAGGCATTTGGTCTTAATCAACATGTTTCCATTGGGAGCTCTCTGCGTCATTGTCTTAGCTGTCCCCTATCTACTTGACCCCAGTCAAGTGGCTGGAGAGCTGAAACCTTCAACCCACACAAGGTCTCTGTGAAGCTTGGTCCAAGCCTACACCAAGCACAGCCCCTGCTTTCTGGGTAGCCCTTTCCGAGAGCCAGCGAAGGGGTGCAGGCAGAAAGGAGGGAAGTACAGGTGTCGTTTCCCTCCAGTCACTAGTCATGAGCTCATGAATAGAAGAGGAGAGGACAGTTCACCCTCACAAGGGCTGCAGTAACTTGTTTTTCCTGCCTCCTGACTTGAGAAAGGAGGACCTGTGCCTGAGAGGAAAGGCTGAGACAAAATGGGCAGTGTTCATATGTGGATGAATGGTAAATAGATACCTTCCCTCTTTAGGACAGGTAGTCGTTTTGCTGGCTTGTATTGAGTGTCTTCCCTGGACAAAATGATTATTTGAAAGGGATCCTCAAATGCCATAACTAGATGTGCACTGTGTGTGCATCTTCCTGAGCTATCTCAGCTGGTTTCCAGCCTCTTGTCTACCTGTTCTTCTTGATCTCTCTCTCTCCTTTAGCTGCATAAACAAACATGCTTTGCCAAACACTGAGCGTGATTTCACTTCAGGGAGATATTTCTCATGTGCTTCCTGTTGATTCTGTGGAGAAAAAGAAGAGACTCTATATCATTTAGTATCCATGCACTGAAAGAGTAATTGAATTCTTCTTACAAGTATAATTTTAGAATAACAAGTATTCTGAAGGCTGGATAAAACTCTATTGTTTAAATTATTTAAACATTAATACATTAGCATACTAGTATGTCTGCGTTAATAACATATAGGAAAAAAATAGTACATTTGGCAGTAAAATGTTCTAGTAAGCTGCTAATAAAAAATAAATTAGCATAATGTAGCCATTCTAATTTAATAATCTTCAGCTTTTTATGATATGCAGCAGAGTAAGCAAGCCTCGTTTGTTGCTTACACATACACATTTTATACATATAAATATATTTGACATCAGTTTATATGCACAGCTATGTTCTCTTCTAAGGATTCATACATGAAACGATATTTAAATTATATCTGGCTCAAAAAAAAAAACCCTGCTGGGATATTCAGCAACTAAATTAGTTCATTCAGAACTATTAGTGACCATTTTCAAACAGGAGTTACAGAAATAAGGGAATACGCATATTTTGTGTGATTAATCGGGACATTTTTATCTGTCAATGCTTCTTAGAATAGCTAATTGGTTTTCCAGCATCTATGCATAGTAGATCTTGGTTAGCTGTGCATTAACAAAGGGCAACTCACTGACCCCCCCAGTCAGACATCATTATTTTCTATCAGACCAGTCAGTTTCTAGGGTAAATTACAAACCCATCGAATATTTCTGTTTGTTGTGCCTGTCAGGGAGCTCATACATTTGACCCAAATGGAACCTTGCTCGCTTTCTGGCATGAAGAGATAAAAACCAAATTGAATTTCTTGTTTGTTTGATGGTGTCTTTTAGAAAAATTGCCACCTGCCTTTTTGTTTGCAAAAAGTCTTTTTCTTCTTTTTTTTTTTCTTTTTGGCTTAAAGTGAGAAGAAAATACACCTCTGATAATACCTGTGAGTATTGCCCTACCTCTCAGAAAGATACCACTAGAAAGGACAACCTTAGCCTTGACTAGCTGACATATTTTAAATAAAGTGTTGCTCTAATCATCTCTTTAAAACTTGGCATTGAGTGAAGTAGGTCAGGAATAGATTCTGGCTTAGGCAGGCACATCTGCCTGCAAAAGTGTGTGAAGTCACCCCTTCCTCTTTCAGGTACAATTACCCTGGCATTTTGGCACAGATAGGTATAAGTAAGTGGGATTGTTTATGGCTGATCTCTTCCCAGGAGCAAATAAGCAGAGGAAATGAAAACATCCTTTAAAATAGTTCAAGTCAACAGCAAACCTCCTGTTTCCCTCCCTTTTCCCACTTTCCCCTCATTTCCTCTCTCAAAGAATAACCAGAGAAGAAATGATGATGAAGGCAGCTATTTGTTAGGCAAGAAATGACTGAAACCTTCTGTTTATAATGTTAACCTTGAAATAAAAATACAGTAATCATGTGTTAAAAGTCAGCTATTTTTCCTCAAGCACCTGCTATGTTTTTTTCAACACCTGGTTTAAAGTATTTACAGATTTTCTTTGAGTGTATCACATAACCCTTGGAAAGAAAATGCTATAGTATGAGGAAGATGGTGTTGGTCAACAATCGGAAGTCCAGTGTTGACCCAAGCGAAGGTTTCGCTCTGTCAGCTCAGACACATGCAAGACATTCCCTTCTCTTTCTGCCATATCACCATCAGTGTAATGCAGGCATTTGTGGCAAGGTGCTGGATTGATGGTTAACATCTGTGTTCCCAGGAGTCAGGACATGAGCATGCTTGCTATTCACGGACCCCTGAGGAAAGGAGAATCAGAAATCTGAATTTTGAGTTCTCAGTCAAAGAAGAAACACCAAAGTATTTTGGCTGTTTGCAGATGCCTCAGCAATGAGGTTGTGTGCAGCCACGTGCTGCTGCCATCTCTTCCATTAGCATCCCAGAGAGAGCTACATAACACACCAGGGAAAAGAAAGACATATCACCAGTATCGTAACTTACGTAGACATCTAACTCAGCCACTGAGATGTCTGTGCTGCAGGAGCCTTGTCCCAGCCATGCAGTGATCAAGAAAGGCTGCAGAGTTCCTACACGCTCCATGGAGAAAGGTAGACACACCTCTGCAGGTAGTCAGGGCCACCTAAGTCAAAGGTTCGCCTCTCTCCACTGAATGTACAGAGAAGTTAGCCTTGAGATGTCACCTTCCACCTTCAGGCATAATTTAAGAAATCTGGACCACTTGGCTTATTGTTCTAATAAAAAAATACTTCCCTCTCATTCACCCTCTTTGCTGAGGTATGTTGAGGATTAGCCACCTGTGAGCAGGACACAGGGCTTCTTATGCCAGGGCAACCTCTTCCAAGGCTTTTTAACATTTAAGTTTCTTCAGAGCCTGTCTTCTTCTCAGTGTAGGCCAGGAGAAGCTACTGCAGTAGTGAGGCATATTACTGGCTGTAACATGAACGAATTAGAACCAAAGGCCAGATCCAACACTCTCCCAGGAAGACAAGATGGTCCTGATACCTGGGCATCAGCCTGGGGTTTAGGACAGCTGGTCTTCCCTCCTCTTTTCACCACAAACCTCCTCTGTGCACTTAAGCGAGATGCTTGATCCAAATCAAAGGAGTTTAGCTTCCCTGTTTTCAGATACCCAGAGGTAAAATGAGAGTCATGGCTCTTTTCCACTTCAGAGGGATGTTGCAAGGATATTACATGAAAAAGTATGAAGCACTACAAACATGAGTATTTAGGAGAACATCAGAAGGTATAAACCTCTCCCTGCTCCCAGACTAACCTGCCCTTTAATCTTTTTGTTGCTGATGAGTTTTAGTAGAAATTGTAGCTGACATATATTTCCCTTAACAAGGTGCTAAAGCCATTTCTTTTAGAATGGTGATTCCTACACAAAACCCATTTCCAAGCTCCCAGCTCCAGTTCCAGGTGCAAGTCCTATTTTTGTGACTGAATTTCTTTGGAATTGCAAAGACACTTGGGACTCACAAATGGCTGTAGCTCTGCAAAACCACTCTTACCGGAAAGGCTTTCTATTCCCGCCAGGGAAGGAAGCTTTGTTTAAATGCAGATACTCGTTTCCAATAATATTGGCAGTTAAAACATTGTGATATTAACACAATACGACAAAACTAAAAATGTGATATTGCTTTTCAAGCAAAAAGTTAGGTTGAGCAATAAATTTGAGTTTTAAATTTACCTCGATCAGAATCTCTCATTGTTAATAAAAGATTAATCCATTTCATAAATATATAATTTTAATTTTTTCCTCAACTTTTATCAATATTTAAAGTTGTCTTTACATCTCAATTCATTTTTTTCAGTCCAAACATGTTCTTCCCCAACACTTGTAGGTCTTGCTTATCTTTGCCAGGGCTGTGCTTCCCTCCAGTGATGAAGAAGGTGGCCCACTCTTTCATACTGTTGCATATATGCATTAAGTGAAATCAGACTGCTTTTATGACCTATTTTTAAAACATTCACAGTTATTTACTTCTGCGTTTATGAAATTGTGAGTAACAGGGCACATATTTTGAAAGAAGATGAAGAATAAACAGGCTTGTTAGTGTATAATTATTGTGTATGAGTTTCTGGTTAGTTGTTTCTATTTCACAGGCAAATAGGATGCACTTGAAAGCTCCAGCATCAATACAGCTCCAATATTGGTACAATATTTTCAAGGAGGGATAGAAATGTCAAGTCCACTAATGAATTTACAGTACAATATAGTGAAAGAGGAAAACACTGTTTATGGATTGCTTTCTCCAACATGGTACTTTTTATCCTGCAGAATAACACTTTAAAAGCACATTGACAAAATGTTTCTTTTCCCACTGAACAGTCTTTATTTTTAGATTGGATGCTTATTCTATATGTGTATTTAGATTGATCTAGCAAAACTACATAGCAAATTACATTGAGAAAGTGGCAAAAGTGAGGGTACACTGAAGAAAGCAAAACAGARCCTCATCCTCTAAAAACAGTTTGTCCAAACCAAGGTGACCAGCTCGAGTCCTCTCCCAGCTGTCTGGTCACCCAGCTGCGTGCAGTTTTCCACACTGGCTGCCACTCTCCGGACCAAGGGCTGTCTGCTCCGACCTGGCAGGGCGTGAAGCAGCTCCAGACAGAAAGTCGGATAACTATATGCACCTGCTACGTCTCAGTCATGACGCCATATATTTGCTCGGGCATGGTGCTGCACCCACAGAGTACGGCTCCTGCACCACCCAGCCAAGGTGGAGCACAGGCAGTGTTCAGAGAGGCTAGAGCCCGAGCCCGGGGACGTGCCCTGCCATCACACTCTGCCTCTTGCCGCAGGGCTTCTGCTCTTGAGCCAGGTTCCTACACCAACGGTAAATGATTGAAGCAGCAGCAAGTACAAAAACCAGAGGGTGGATGTACTCGGAAGAGACTTGAGCGTAAGCAAGCCCCTTGTCAGGAATGACAGAAAGCATCAGCCAGGTCTCTCCCTGCTCCGCCGGGTAAGCTCCTGCATCTACCCGCTCAGTCAGCGAGCCATTGCCTCCACACCAGCACAGATGTGAGATTCAAGCCCCGCAAAGACACTCAGAATCCAGAACAAGTTTGTCCTTGCAGGGACCTGATGCAAAAAGTTGTTGCTCTTTCAACGCACAGCCTGCATTATCCTGCCTAAACTCGAGATTTGGACAAACACTTGGTAAACCAGCCATCTAGGTTTTGAACATGAAAGTGTGCTGGAGAAACAGAGCAAAGAAATTTAATCTTTTGAAGTCCTCATCACATTGGATTAATTCAGCAGGCCACGCTTCGGTTCTGTTCGCATTATCACAAAGTGTTTGATTGACTTTGACGTTAGAGTGAAATAGGTGGATATCAATAAAAAGATACAGATAAGGAGCTAGAGAGACAGATACCCGGATCAGATTGTTAATGCTTTTATACTCACACTTTATACACATGTCTATATATAAAAAATTGTTTTTGCAAACATCAGAATGTTCATTGCACTATTCAGAAATAGAGGTTTACTGTGACAGTCTGTTGAAAACTGCCTCTGCAATGATAACAGGAAATCAGTCACTTATTTTGCTGGATTGTTCATAAAACTGACAGGCAGGCTCCGACTGAATCCGAGAAGCCTGCACCTGGTCAGAAAACTGTGAGATCTGACAACAGTCTCTCTGTTGCTAATAATTATGCACCAGTTTAATCACCAACCTCATGCTTAGCAAAATGAAAGCATAAAACTGGGTAAATGATGAAGCTATAGGTATTTAAATCATACAGCGGTTTTTGTTCAATTGGCATGGTGATGAGTTGCTCCTTTTTTTTAAAAATTCTAGATGATGCTGACAATATTTAAAACTGAGGTTAGAAATTACAGCAGAAGAATCTGACTTGTGACACGTGTCATAGAATATGTCATTTTGCTCTGAACCAAATATAGATTGTTGGTCGCTTAAATCAATAGCTCAAAACACCTGCGATGCAAATAAGATTAAAACTCCATTTGTTCTTTCCTATACACAATGGTCACTTCTTTGATTCCTACTTTGCATTCAAATTAGTTCAGCTGAGAAACACAGAGTACAGATGCAAGTTTGATTATATCATTTAAAGTTGTCCTGGATCAATTTAAATCTATTACTCTTCAGAAAGAACTGAGAGAGATCTCCGTGGGAGGATAAAAGGTATTTCCAGGCACAAATCTTATCTATTGTCAGATATGTGTGTGTTTTGATTTGGGTTTTTTTTTGTTTTCCTCTACAAGGAAGATGAACTATTATTTCTTTTAAAACTTCATGTTCTTTTAACCATGTTACTCCATCACAGCAAACTGTCTAGCATCATGTCTTGCATTTGACTGGCTTTTGGCACTGGCAAGTAGTCCTAGAAGTGAAAACTTCAGTTAAGTACACTGCAAACAAAAGTTAAAGGACAGAAAAAGTAGGAGAACATGATGCTCTTTTAGGAGCAATAAGGACACTGATCTAACTTCAGTCTTAGTGTTGAACCAATACTAGCGAGTGTCCAAGCACCACTTGTCAGTGGCTGATGGAGATACCAGATTGCGTTGGTGCATGGTACATAACACACTGTGAACTGCTCTGCTCGTGCAATTCCTTTTACTGTAAAATGCAGAGCTCTGCTAACACAGCCTGGCCTACGCTTGAACTGCACCCTTCCTTGGACTGTCATGTACATGGTATTTCCTGAATTCTGTGGGGTGCTCCACATTTTGCTCTCCTGGGGTCCTTGAAGGGCCAGGTGAACCTCAGTCCACCAGCTCCTAGGAAGGAAGTGGGTGAGGAAGAGAAGATGGGAGACCTTCCATGATGGTCACTGCTCCTGGAAACGATCAGGGGATAGCTGAGCCAGGCTCTTCCTGCACCAGACAGGGGGAAAAAAAAGGAATAGCAGACACCGTCTGCTGGTGGGACAGGTTGCCTCCAGTAACAGTTCCACCTCTCCCCCCCAGCACACACACAGCTTCAAACAGCAGCAGCAAGCCAGGCTCTGCTCTGGGCTGGGACAAGCTGGACAACATGCTCAGCTGTCCTTGTAGCATTTTAAAATAAATTATCAAGTTGCTTAGTTTTATTCCCTCTCCTACTATAAGCTTGTCACCTGTACAGAACTGGGGCTATTTGATATTGACAGCTAGACAGTTTGAAGTTTTGATCGACTAAAATATGCACACCGAAATGAGACTTGCTTTATTTACCTTAGGCCATCAGAATACACAAAATAAAAACTTAAAATAAATTCAATCAAAACACCTCTGTATTCTATGATAAATGCCTACGTTTCCCTGAAGGCAGACTACTGAGCTGCCTTCCAGGTGACTACCTAGCTCAGAAAAGCTACTGGACACAGAAGCAGCTGAGATCCATCAATTACTTTAAATTACTCTCATTCCTCTGGAATATTTCCCCCCCCCATAAGAAGAGATAGGAAATGGCTGAAGCTTTCCCACGTAAGAGGGACAGAGACTTGCTTACATGTAAGAGTCCACCCGAGCTAGAATGCACACCATTGCCACATATCAGAAGGACACAGAGGTGAGATGCTGCTCAGGCACTCAGAAAATGAGGGATAACACTAGAGAGCCTCCCATCTCTTGTTATTTTCAAAGATGTATAATTCTCAATTCTTTAAGCATAATGCTTTTGTGGCACAGAGATACATCTAATCGCATCCTTTCTGTTCTGTTATGTAGTTACCAGCTAGGTTAAACCAGCAGCATAGAGACTCCCCAGCCCCAGAAAATTCCCCAAATAGGTGCCTGGAGCAATGGATCTGTACACTGTAGGGTTCAGGGGCAGGATGCACTGGGAAATCTCTGATGAGGAACAAGTCCATAGTGGCTGAGTCTCTCCTGGTCTTAGGATGCCCAACAAGTACTCTGAGGTTGAGACCAGATCCTGCAGTCTCAGTGCAAGAATAAAAATTAGACTAAGGAGGCTTCTCTGTTTTGGAAACATGTGAAACCTAGAAACCAGTCACATCAAGAGATGACTGTTCAGAGGGGCAATGGACCATTTTTTATCCCACATCTGCAGTGAAGAGAAAGGTTGCGATGTTGCACTTAACTACTAATGACTAATTTCTTTCTATCTGGTTCATCCTTGTTAACCACATCATCTGCCACAATGCTAAATATATCAGAACCAAAGAGCACTGAGAGATGTTTAACCCCATTTTAGTAAATACACATTTTTAGAACATGGGCAAGACACAGTGTATTTTGCAGTATTCACTATATGTCATGTCATTAAAATCTTCATTGTCTTGGGGGAAAATATTGTCAGGTTTGGGAAAATCACAAGAGTTGACACAGTACATTTTTAACAAACATTATCACAGCAGGTTCAGCACGAGACTTTTATAGATTTATAATGATTTTTTAAAGACAAAGTTAATTCTTCTTATCCATAATTATAACTGTTTAGGATCTATTTTAAAAGGGATACTTTTGTTTTAAAATCAGGCTGCTCTCAGCCCTCTGCACTTCTGTTTGAAAGGTATCGTTAAATGGCCAAATAAAGTACAACAGTTAACTTTAAAAGACTTGCTGTTCTATTAATTATATCGCAGTATATTACATTTCTGCACAGAGACCTTCTTCTAATATCTCCTAACCCACTACCTCATGAATTTTAATTATGTGTGGCAAAGAAAAGCCCACATCATTAAGACCATAAAAGATGTATTATATTAGCGCTTCTTGCAATTGCCACCGCAAACCAGGACCTTAGAAAAGCAACAAAAAACCCCACACCCCCAATTAATTAAACAATCAGTATCTCCAGAATTATTCTGTTATCATCTGGTGACAGATGATAACAAATAAAGACAACAGAACAGCTGGGTATGCATGTGAGAGATGTCACAGGCAACACTGCCCTTCATTATGTTGTTTTCAAATGATTTATGGACACCTCCTTTGAAAAAAAAATGAGAAGAGGTTTGCTGGAAACTTAAATAAGAGAAAATCTGGGATATACATTCTGAAATGGAAATGGGATAACAATACATTGAAATTATTCCTTTAGCTTTGTAAAACCCTCTCCAAAAGGCCATACTGGCATCATCAAAACAAAAGAAGCCATTTTCTTCTTTAGGATATTCACAGAGACTGCAGCATATGACAGAAAAACCTAACAAGAATGAAGAGTCCTTTCACTTTTCATCTGCAACAATATTAACTTATGTATTTTAATGTAAATTCTTTTATAATTTTAATAACCTTGCCCTCTTATACATTAGTATTATAGATATCTGTATTATATATGCCTCTAACAATTTCTGTGAATGAACTAACAATAGGCAAACAGCCAAGGAGAACGAAGTGGGGTTCTTCTAAAACAACAATGTCACCTACAAGCTTCCTTCCAATGGTTATTTATAACTGTATTTTTACATATTACCCACAAAGTGCTACTGCCTTCCCTCCTGGGGATACTGCAGAGTAGTAGCTTTGTGAGCTAGTTAAGATGAGCCCATACTTCCAAGATCTATTTTCCCCATTTTTATTCAGTCATATAAGCACAAATGTGTGTAACACAAAGGGGACGACAGCTTAAGCACAACCAACAGCATCATATGCAACTGCAAAACGCTGCACCATCTCATGGACAGAAGTTTAAACAAGGCTCTTAAAATTAGCACAGATTTCTTTATACACACACACACACACACACACACACTTTGGGGGTTTTTTTAGACTAATATACCTTTTGGCAGGTGCATTAGCACAGCACAGAGATGTCTTTTGGCCTCTTACCACTGACTTCTGCTGGTGTTGAAGAAGCATGTCCAGAAACGGCAGCCAACAGAAAGGGAATCCAGTTCTGCCTTCCAGCTTTCACTCATCCATCATCAGTTTAGCAGTCTGCTGCTTCGTATGACACTTATCAGATTTTTGCCTCTTGGCCTGAAAAAGGAAGCAGAGTTTGTGAAGAGCCTTGAGAAGAACAAACTAACTCATATGTAGATATGCTGACAGGCAGATAGGCAACACAGCGAGTGTAAATCACTGTTATCAGAATAGTTGACGCGAGCTTGTCTTTACAAGCACAAACGTTTCACAGAAGGTGCTGTGTAGGCAAGGTACATCAGAGATTGCTAAAAGGTTTTTAAACCTTAAAAAGCTATTGCTTTTCTTCTCATAATGGAGGTGTAATGTTTTCTACTAATAGTTCCATTTTGCAGTTCACAGAAATTGTGTTCAAGTTCCAAATAATTAATTGTATGGCATATTATAACTTCTTCAAAAGACATAGGTAGTAGATATACTGTCTGGATGTTTAATGGATTACTACTTTGCCACATTACTAACCTTGACGTGCTTAAAGTTCATTGATTTAGTGTTTAATGAAACGAACGAAAACGGGGCAATATGGAGCTCAGCTGGGAAGAATTGTGCAGAGATAATATACAAAATTGCAAAAAATGAGATGGTGSCCTACAATTATGACAATTACTAACAAAGGTAGAGAGAAAAAGTGAGATATGCTTTCACTCAAGCAGATGCTGGAAACTGGCACTTTAAAATGTAGACATTTTAATGAATGAACATTCATGGTTTGAATTCATCTTTCAAAAGGTCTAAAACATTGCCTTTCTGAAAATAAAGGCATGTAAAGACAATCTGAAATTCACCCTTCTTTTACATATCTGGGAGTACAAAGTTTTGAATAAAAGCTTATCTGAAGCATCAATACTATTTGCTATGCAATTACAGAGTGCTGCACAGAGCCAGTGAGAAGAAGCCCTCCCAAGATGTTTCTGCTCCAAAGCTGGGTAATAGGAATCCTAATCAGAGTCAGCCCGGGGGTTAAATGTCTGCCCCGTGATAGCCATTATTTACAGCGTGCCGTAAGATCTGAAAATAAGGTCTTAATGTTCTTATATGGCATCCCAAGAGTTCAGAATCAAAAAGACAAAATATTTATCACCTCCATTTTTTAAATTAAGCCATGGTTAAATGAGGCTGTAGCAGATCAAACTGGACTTTGAAACGCACCAGCCCAAGCTCAACATCATAGCAGCACATCCATCCTTTCACAGGAATGAAAAAGACTCCCAGCTGGAGAAATACAGGGGATGTGCAGAGATTTAGCTCCAATCTGGCAGCATTTTTCAGAGCATGATTAACATTAAGAGGTTTGCTTGATGGGGAATACAGTGTTCAGCACTTTGTAGGTTCCAGTCTGTAACTGCTTCTTTGAAGAAACAAAAAACTAAGGAAGGAACAAGATTAACAAGCTGTAGGGCTTAACAATTTACAAGCTGAGTTAACGGGTGAAACTTGCCATGCAAAGATTAGAGTGTGTTTCAAGGGAAAGTTTGGTAATGCCCTGTGAAAATCATCTTCTTGTCTGTGGTTACAGCTCCAAAGCAAACAACCTACCTTGGTGTGCTCAGCCCAGTTCACTCTGTAAATGTCCCTCAGGATGAAGGGCTAAAATGCTCATGTTTGAACAACTCAGTTCTAAATCTGTGGTTTGTGACCTTGAGCATCTTTAAGTGCACCTTGAGCTTCTATGGAATACAGCAGGGTTTCTAAAGAAAAGGTCATTAAATGCCATTTTATGCATCTAATTATAAGGTAAAGAGGCAAGCTTGCAAATGATTACCTTCAGGAACTTACATAGCGTAAGCACGGTAAAGGCAGTGAAAAGCATAAGCCTTGGCATGTGTGTCAAGACAGGTTCCAGTCAAGGAGCTCGTTGTAAGTGCGTTGCAAGAGAATCAAGAAAGTTAATCAAGTTAATCAAAGTTAAGGGCTTAAGTTAATCAAAACCGAGCAAATACCTGAACCATAAATTTTAAAGAAAAACCTGCATTAGCAGGATAAAGATGACACTGAAGAGTTGCATGAATTTTCGTGACTGAATAAAAAAGGCCAAAATATTACACAACTTCGTATTAATTTCAGTTCGTTGCTTTGATTAAAAATACCATTGAATATTGGAAAAAATCTAAATATTTCACAATAATTATTTATATAACAGTATTTATATTCAAGGATTGGTAAGCTGGCTTCTCTCGTTAAATACAAACTCCTATGTGAGAATGGTGCTTAGTGTCAACACAGAAGAAGCCAGTAGTTCTTAGAGAAAACATTCAGATTAAGTATTTTCTTATTTTGTCTGGTGCTTAAGCTTGGCACATGTGAAATTACCAATAGGCTACAAACGCAGTAAGGCACCTCTGGGGCCACATGTTACAGGACTGGAACAACAGCGTGATTAATTTTGCAGAGTACGTGTTGCGCAGGCAGAACTATGCCAGGTGACAAATAGGAAACGCTTTACATATTTCCCTTCCCAGAAACTACTTTTCAGGTCCAATCTGCCAGTCCTTCCTCATGACAAATGCCCTGAGAATTCACTATTTTACTTGCAGACTGCACAACTGGAGTTACTAATAGCAGCAATAAAAATAAAAATGCTATAAACCTCACAATTTTCATTTTCAGTTGTCTTCCCAAACAGTAATTAATCTCCACAAGAAGAAACTATGCTTTCTCCACATTGCTAGGCTCCAGGAAGACTTACCAAGGCAGAACTAACCTTAGGCATAGCAATGCTGTTTCCCTTCCCAGATTTCCGTCATGGTCAGGCTAAAAAAACACGAGGTTTGTTCCAGTGTTTTCACATCTCCCATGGCAGATAACTGCAATGATCATAACACAAAATAACAGGTGGATCATAGAACGTGCCTTACCCCACATGCAAAACACTATATGAGCAAGTATGTATGTAAAAGTTAACTTTTAAACAATGCTGGCTTCAGTAGAGAGGATTGCAAAAACAAATGTTCCTAAATTTGAGGCAAATTGGGTTGCCAAGCAATTATCACTAAATGTTCATACTGCCAATAAATCTACCAGTGAAACAACAAGAAACTTGCATTTTTAAAACATACATGCCAGTAAAAATAGGAAGGTAATTTTAAAATATTTTCCAGACTCTGTAAGCATTGTTCTTTATTCCAGTGAAATAACCTGGCTTCTTTGACTGTTTATTTTGAGTGTAAAATTTGATCAATAAAAATCTCGCTAGACATGAAACCAAAAAAACCTACAAACTGTGCTAGTGTTTGGTTTTGGCATATATGCATGTTGCTGAGTTCTGATTTAACTGCAACCATTCAAGAAAAATAAAAACAGTTCTCTCAGTATATTCATTTTGTAAAGCTTTGTTGTATTTCCAGATGCAACAGAAGAGATGGCTATGGTCATTCAAGATAATCAAAGTTTGAATGAATTTTCAAATTTACCAGGTTAGAAGGGTTTATATAACATCATTTTGCACAAGGAATGACACCTGATTTTGAAGGGAAATGTAATTTTTTTGGAAGTACTTCACTTAATGACTGATAAAAGACGCTGAACATGTCTTTTGAAATATGCCTCCCGTATTGGATGGATTACGGACATCATTTTATAAGGGTGAAATTATGACACTTTCTCATTTTAGCAGTATTTGCAATTATCTATATAAATTCCCTCCTGTGTTACACAGAGAAAACGACTCACGCTCACTGCACTGAGGTGGTGACATTGGTTCACATGAGCAGTCCCAGCTCCTGCAGGGGTAACATCTGACTTCTCCCAGAAATCCCTCAGTGCTGCCACGTGATGAATAATCGTGTCTGAAGGTAGAGATAAGTTACCTACAAGTTCTCCCTGGGGCAAAATAAGGAAGAACATTTCATTTCTGGCAGGCTGCAACTCCAGAGTCCCACTACACATAAAGATCTCACTTAAGGTTTATGAAGCAACGATGAGACGGTAGGAGAGACAGAAATCTCCCAGGATACAATCGTTCACTTCCGCATGGACTGTTAATGAAGGGTCATTCAAAGCAAGAATCTGTAGAAATGAGGCGGGACAGAAATTCTTTCCAAACCTCCATAATCAATGCAATAGCAGTTTCAATTTAATCTCTCATCAAAGTAAATTAAATATAGAAAATTGGTCGCACTCTCTGTCTTGAGATCTGTAGAATCGTGTCCATCGTTTATCTGTCAGGAGGCTCCAGAAACAGAGACCCTGTGATGCTCTTTAAGTGATGTATTCAGGTTTAATTTAATGGATCATGAGGAGTTCTTATTAAAATATCAGGATTATTGTCGCAGCCTACAACTCCTACAGCTGCTGTAGGAGTTGAGCAAAAGCAAAATATTACCACTTGTGTTACCCCAGCATGCAGAGGCCCCAGTCAAGAGAGTCCCATTGCGCCAGGCACATCTAACCTTTGCATGCGCAGCCTGAGCCACACGCTACAAGCAATTTCTGAAGAAACATGCGAGCAGTGCCAGAAGGATTTTGGAGCACAGGCAGGACCAGTGTCCTAAGCTCCACGTTTTTGCAAAACCCCCTTTCTACAGAACAAAGCCAAAAGGGTGGGAGAAAACAACATCTTTTTACAGCTCTCCTTGCCCACAGAGCAGTTTGAGTGAAGAACAAATCGGGTCATCTTCTACCTGGGGTGTGAGCCCACCACTACACACAGTCAATGGGAGCAGCAGTTACAAGGCCACAGCTAAGCGCTGCCCATCAAAGGCAGAGATAATACCTCACCCGGGTCTCCCCGGTACCTGTAAAGAAAGCTCTAATATGGCAGCGGAGAACAACAGTCCAGCTGAGCTGCTGCTTGCTCTCTTGATCGCAGATGCCACAATGGTCCCAAAGCTCAATCTCACTTGCAGGGCACGCATCTCTAAGCGACTTCAGGAAATTCAAAGGATGCCTGTGACACAGGCAGGGATTCAGCACAGCCTTCAGCCCAGTGAGCAAATGGGGCTTGGGATGATAAACATGGCTGCTAGCTATGAATAATTCCTTATTCAACTTTAAGATTGGCTGCTATTTCGTGACTGCTGTTTCTGTTGAACTGCTGTCCACAGTTTGATGATTTCTTTTTCTTGAGTCGTTACCATTAATTTAGATCTCTGTCATTCACATGAGTAATTCAGATCATAGATTTGTCCTGTATCCAAAATTAATCTTCATCTACCATAAACTTTAACTGTCACTGTGATGCCCAAATCACTCAGCCCCGGTTAGGTCGCTAGAATTCCTCATATTCTTTTGTAAATTCTACCTAAATAACATTATATCCTCTTCAAAATCATCATTTACTCTCTCCTAAATTATAAGAATATGAAGCATCAGCTTTAGTGCAGACTATTTCAGCTTTTCTCTGTCTCACTTGTTGGAAAGCTGAATATTTTTTGTATTTAGTGCTGTTCCTTTACTATTGCCTAGCATGCTCCAATTGAGATCCGATGACCACCCAGTGTGGCTGTGTCCAGTGACACCTGGCTCCAGAGGGTGCTACCGGAGCTCTGTAGCGAACTTCCTGCATGCTGTAAATACACGTCGTCGTTTGGAATAACTGTTAAACCAGCCGAGCAACTCAAGACTGGTCATCTGGCTGTGAGGAACAGCACTTAATGCGTAAGTACCCAGATGTGCTACTTGGTCTTAAAAAACATCCCTTCCTTTCACACTGTGTTCAGAAGTCAACTCTGACTTGTCTTCTCTGGCTTAAGTTTTGCAAATCTTTGACTTCATTTGCAGGAAGGGTTGGGATTTAGCTTGGCTCTAGAAACAAAAACATGTTGGGCTTTTTCCTGATTTCACATCCACTAGCACTCATATAAACAGCTGATTCCTCTCAGCGCTGGACTACAAGGCACTTCAAACACTCCTTCACTTTATTGTAGAGGTCCTCTCATTTTAAGAGAGCACTCTACGAGTAAGTTAGTTATAAATTACCAGCCTGTAGCCTAAAAAGCTCCTTTGCAAACCCCTTGCATTGTCCAGCTCTTTTGAGTAACTTCTTCCCTCTCTATTTTAAACAGTACTATTTCCTGTAGAAGCATAAGAGAAATGGACACTGATAAAGAACTAAGCCAAAAAATGTACCATGATCTCAAGATCTCTGTGGTCTAAGAGTTGTTCACAGAACAGTATTTTAATGTTTATTGAAAATAGTTTGAGACAAGTTGTATATACTCAAGCATACTGTCAGGTGCAAGTCCAACGACAATGGCATTCCTGCCCTAGCTAACAGTACAGAAGCTGCTGATGCTCCTAGCCCCATAAAAGCATTTTTGTTCCTTTAGGGCTTAATTATTCTGTACAAAGAGAGAATTTTCTTCTCTCCTTTCCCCCACTCTGTTCAGTGAAAACTGAATTTAAAAGAAAGTTTACTGTATGTTTCCAAGAACACTTGTCTTTGAATGTTGGAGGTTCCTTTGTTTTTAGCACGAGTAAAGGTCAGCCACTCTGCACTATCGTTGACAGGCTCCTGTTCCATTTGGCTAATATATTCCACTTAGCATCACACATGACAATCAGACATATTCTTAATAGTAGGAAGTTGCAGAAGAACAAGGGGCATGTGTGTGCTATCTAAGATTTCCTTGGAGTGAATTATACTGGATGAATTATTCTGAATTATTCAGAAAAAGAAATTGTTTACTATTCTATCATAACAGATGCTCCAGACAAAGAAAAGAGGAAGCTGTTGCAGCCTCTGACTGAGCCATAGCTTTTCACAGCTGAACATGGTTGTGCAAATTAGCTGGTAAACTTTATGGAAGAACCCAGAAAGAAGCAATTAGAATTACAGTGGCGGTTAGAGAATCTGTAGTTTGTAATCAACCAAAATTGTGCAGTTTTCCATCTTCTCTGCTGATAATGCAAATGTAACCTTTGAAGGAAACTGCTCTGTATGTAGCACATCCTGAAAGCAAGAAAAAACATTGAAGTCCAAGCAAATAGTTTCGAGGACAGTAGGTTGTATATGTCTTGGTCAAGTCATATATGGGCATTACACAGATTGTGAACAAACTCTACAAAGCATGCGTTTTGGTCATTGGCACAAGTAACAGGGCAGAACAAGATCCTGAGAGCAAAACAAGAACCATGAAAAAACATGGACTGGCTTGAGGCAGGGGACTAGAGAGCCCTTGAGGAAAAAAGACTATAATCTGCATTGTTCAGTTTAGAGAAGACGCAAGGGAGACATGACAACAGCTTTCAAATATGTGAAAAAATAAAGTAAAAGAGGAATAAAACAAACACCACCTCAGGACTCTGGAGACAAGACAGAAAGCAATGAACTTGAAATGCAAGCAGAGACAGTATGTTAATATTAGGAAAAATCTTCTAATAGGAATAATAGATAAGTATCAGAATAGATTGTCTAGAAAGACTGTAAAATTTCAGGCAATGTGATCATATGGTGAATCATATATGCCAGCTCAGAGTTATGTAGAGGAGGTCCTCTATGCCACCAAAGTGCCATGGAGTAAGGGGATGTGTGGATATCTTACAGATCTCCTGCAGATCCCCCTGTTCTATTTTCTTATGTTGCACCAGACAAGGGGAAGAGAAATCATTACTGAGCTTGTCTCGTTTCACCTCTACTGAAAATACCCTATTGAAGTTTTATCTGAATTTTGGTTTTGTGCAACATCTTTGTTCAAATTTGAGATGGAAAATTTGACATGTGCTTAGGCCCTGCCTTGGAAGACAAAGATAATATTTAAGGATAATTTTCAATATTTTCTAATAATTAGGCTGTATTTCCTTTTACACGCACTGAAGATCAGTTGTTGATCTGATGTTACACTGATCCAAAGCAATTGGCTTCCCATCACAGGAAGCATTCCCACTCTTTAACCTCTTACCCTTGGCCACATGCTTCTGGCACGTTTCTTGTGTAAAATCAGCTGATTACAAGATCCAGCCCAAGGCAAAGAGAAGGGATGGATGGTTAATGGTGATCTGGTTAGTGGAACCAGCCCTTTTGGTACTATCTCAGTGTGACATGCAATTACTTGTAACATGACACTGCACCTCAATATTAGCTGGTACTACTGCAGGATTACCCATTTGAAAAGCTGCCCAAGGCTACTGAAGTTCTGCCCATTAAAATATACTGCAGAATTTGGAGATTGGAAGTTCCTACAAATACAGCATAAGTCGTGCACTATTGCTGCAAACTGGCTAGGATTTCTAAATAACTCCAGTGGAGAAACCACATGGAGACCTTGGACTGAGTCAGAGCAGTGCATGGCTCCGCTGTATCATTTTAGCCACATAAAAAGTTTTGACCTCTGCTACCTCCAGGGCCCATTCTGAAGCGATCAACATTTGACTGCTACTATGTCCCTCACAGGGATGAGGGCAGATTTAACTAGTGTTGTCACCTGCTTTGAAGCCGATTGCTCAGCACAATGCATAATTACTCTGTAAGTAATTGTTATATAAAAGTAGTTTATTTGTCCATACTAAATAGCTTTCTGGGTCACTAAATTAATCATTAGAGTTTTTCAAGACTCCACCTTACATCATTTAGGGGTTCACTTTGCTKTATCATAAATTAGTGGAATCCAAATTCCTGTCCTTCTTATACCAGGGTCAGATCGTACCATAATATTTATCTGCCCTCCCAAGATTTAGGGTTTGTTTGGGTTTTTTTCTTTTTATATGATTGTTCTAAATTCCAGTCTCTGGGTTTGGTCCTATTTGTTAATTTTTACAAGGTTTGTTCAGTTGCCCAGAGTACCAGTTAGAAACTTATAAAATGAAGTGAACATTCAGCTACATTATATAGCACAGAGATACAAGGTTCATTGATCCCTGAAGCAAATTAAATACAAATAATTGCTTTCTTTTTCACTGCCACTGTTGCAAGCTTTTTCCCCTCCATGTCTCGATGTACGTTATTGGATGCAACAACATTTCTCAAGATGAGGAAGGATAAATGTCAAACATATAACAATGAAAACACATAAAGATGTTCCACAGTATTAGTATGCGTCATTGCTCTGGCAAGGAAAGAATATTTGCTATTAAAGTATATTGCCGATACTCTGAAAAACTGGCTAGTCACTAAAACTTTTTATTATTTTTGAGAAATTTTCATTAATATTGTATACAGATAAGTCGCAATAGGCAGCATATAACCACAATTCCAGCTCTATGATATGGGTCAGAAAAATATTCATAAATAAAATTTTTCTGTAGTCTGGGCCTCCAAAAATTAGAGACACATCAGCATAAACAGTAAAGGCTAAGCTGGCAAATGGTAAACACTTTCTGTTCATATCTAATTTTGCTTGTTATACCCTACTACATATAGACCAGTCATTCCCTTAAAAAACACAGGTATTTTGTTTATTGTGATAGGTTTAAGACAATCCTCTAGGGCTTTCTCTCCCATTCTTGCACTGGGTACAAAAGAAAGTAAAAATTACAGAATATGCCCAACAGTTAAGATACTTCAGTAGTTCRACCACTTTCAGAGGCAGGCCACTACTGCTTCCCACACCTTATCCCAGGACGGGTGTGCWCTCTGGAGAAGTCTTTCGGTAACATCTTTCTTGTTCCTGCTATTGAAACAGCTACCTGCTATTAAAACTGCACCTGTGGGGTGGCGTATGAAGCTAATAGCGCTGAGTACCTTTTCTACAAATCTCTCCCATTTCCCTGCTCACCCACATTTCAGAAAAGCCTGCCCCTGTTTACAGCGACTGGACATTACGATATCAAATGCCAGTAATGGGAATAATCATATCCTTCTCCATGCTCTTTAAGCTCTCTTAATTAACATGTCTATTCTGCTCCTTATTCTGCACATCTCCTCTTCTCTGCCTGGCTTCTCCTGTTACAAGCTGCACAACACAGCATTAAAAACATCATAAATCATGCATYTTGGGGAACAATAATTTTGTAATCACCTTACTGCACTCGTGACATTAATTTTCCTGAGAGCTTAATTTAAAAGCTAAACATGACATAACAGATGTCGAAATTGGATTTAGATTCTTAAATCAAATAAATACAACCTAAYGCCCCCACCATGTTTTGCTCATAAACACTAGTTGTTTTAGGGTGACTCCATCATGCTGATGACACAGAGATAAGATCTTTGTTTGAATGGTCTTCTACACCACTCGATACTTGGCATGAAGGAATGGAAATGGAAATTAAAATTCTCATTACTTTACATCTGATTTAAGGCAACTAGCACAGCATTAAGAATAAATATTGTAAAAAAGAATATAAAAATCAGGGGTTTCTAAGAATTCTTGGATCGCAATGTCCATTATCTTGTTAGCTTTGAGYTGTAGAGTGGAAAGCTTTAAAAACATGCAATTAATCAATATGAGCACATCTTTTAGCTCAATTCCAAAAGATCTGGAGGAAATATCACGAGAGACACAAGGAGTCTGCCGTGTCAGTGGCTGAAGCTAAACTGGGACACAGGAAACTTGGACACAAGTTTTGGCCAGGATCGAGGTTCARCCTTTTCCTCTCTCATTCTAGACCAGTAGTTCCCAAGCAAGGAGGTGAATCCACAGCACAGGAGGTACCCAAGGAGGAATCAGTGGTGCCAGTGACACAGGAGGAAGGCAGGCTCAGGGGATGGACTGCATCGCACAGCTTCTCCAACTCCRTCCTCCCTCAGCTGGGAGAGGACCAGCACTGCCATGGGAGGCACACAGGGTCCCAGGAGCCCTTCAGGCTCCCGTCCCTGGACACCATAAGCGTCATTAGCACCAGACACATGCTGTCCACTCCCCCTCATTAGCACGATGCACAYTGGCACATCTCCCACCCAAGAGTGTGTGATTCTTGTGACAGAGTCATGATTATCCTTCTCCCAGCTGTTGGGGGGTGAATCCACCCGTACGCACAGTTGTACAGTTATGACAATGCAGAGGTTGTCTCACAGGTGGCCATATCCAACCCATGTTTTCTCATGAACTTCCCTTCTGGTTCTATGCACATAATTTAATGGAAAAATCTTAAATCCTAGCCAGAAATTTCCCTGCAGTCACTGAATACCCCAGCACAGAAGTATTTCATAAGTCTGCTGCTGCGCTCCACAGCAGTTGTGCTGTTAAACAACCTCAGCATGTAGTCACATACTTTACAACCTCCCATCTTGGGCTGGGCCCAGCTGGGACAACATCTGTACTGAAGAGAAGCATTTCAGTACTTGCTCCAGCTGTGGGGCCACCATTCTCCTCAGYCTGTGGCGACGCATGTCTCTTGACAAACTTTCTATTTGGTCTCACATAACCCTCAATGAATAAAGGAGTAAGAAGAAAGAACCTCTCAATGCCCCGTAAGGCAGATTCACTGCTTACATCAACTGTCTTTGCATCACAAGAAGAGGAGCAACMACCACCTCCCGCACTCTACAGGGCAACACAGCTCATTGCTTATGGTACCCCAAGTCCAGACAGATGAGCAGGGTCCAGGAAACCTAAGGACTTTAAAAAAAGGTGCTGATAGCCAGGTAGCCAGATTGTCAGTATCAAGCACTGCTGGCCCAATTACTGCTCTCATTACAGTATTCAGAAACCATTGGCACTTGTTCCTTTCCCTCACATATGGAAAAAAAMGATAACCTTAAGCAATAGTGGGTGTATTAGCAAGAGATCTGAGGGTATAGGTCACATACCGTTATGTCTTCCCATCATATAACCACGGCATCACTGAGAAATGGRCACTGCGTAGGTAGAGTACATTCAGTTCACCTCTGTAAGTGTATGGGGCTATTTCCACGAGGCAGCAGCTCACCTGGAGCCCAAGCAACTTCATCAGCAAAGCAACATGAACTTCCTTCACCATGATTAAACCTTCATCYTGGAAGTGAGCAGAGACAGCCAGAGGTACCAGGCCTTCAACACCGGAAACTGYTCTGCTGTGACAGAAACTATGACAGAGAATAAAAGATCTTTTATAATCTGGGAAAAAAAATACGCCTTCAGAAGCAGTTGGTCTAAGCAAATCTGTGGCTTTCTCTCTGCCTCCCTTTCTCATCTTCTCTGATGTAGATCATGTGCAAATTGCTGTGATCTGTGAAACAGATCAATGAAGAGGAAATTTAGAGACTAGCACAAGGATAAAAGAGGACACAAAATTATGATGATGCCCTCCCTACTAAACCATCCAGAGAGGTCAAAGTGAGAAGAACAACTTTATCTTTTGAGGCTGCTTGTAACCACAGGAAGCTCCATTAACTCCTGACGGTGCATCATAAAACATTAGCTCTTGTCCTGTGGGATGGATGTAGAGCAGGCTCCTGCCAGGAGAGACAACGGCCATTCTGTGACAACAGCCGCTGTGCAACAACCTCAGCACTGCCACTGGGGCACAAAGATGCTCAAATTTATCAGTAGAATTTACAGTCACCTGGGACCGTATCAGTTGCAGAGGCAGGGACAAAAGCCAGAGTTAACATCAAAGAACGGTCACAAGCAGCAAAACACTCTGTCCCTCACAAGCATTAATCTCAGACTCTTCACACATGCTGATTATGCCATCATCACTTATCCTGGGTTCGGACCTCCAAATTGCTGGGACTGGCTGTTAAGGTCTTCATAACTAGCTCACCAAGACCCCTCATTACAAACCCTTTGGTTTAAACCTAAGACATAAAAGAGAGTGTAACAACATCTTTTAGGAAAGGCATCACACAAATTCCAGCCTGTAGCTGTGACAGTTCACAACGGATGATTAAATAAATTCTCATTCTGGGAGAACTGATTATCATAAACTGAACCATAACTAAAAATTCACTGGGACAAACACATCCTTGGGTGCCTCTAGGTTTCCATGAAACTCCTCCACGGATTTTTTGAACCTAAGATCTTCCAATATTTCTGTTTAAAAACTGAACACATGAAAAATATTTTGGAACAAACCGCACAAACAGGATACATCTAAATTACATCAATTTGTTTTGATGTTGAGTAACGACAGTTTCACAGAAATCTGTGTTACTGAATGTTTGGCAAGCTCTGTAGGAGATGCAGCTATATTCAGATAAATTTCTTTGCAACCAGTTCCTTCAAACACATCATCTGCTGGGTCCAGGAGAACACTGGGACAGCTTTGTTAAAAAAGCTCATTAAATATACKGTATCACAAATGCCTGAAGATTTTTATCATGATCACATTTTAATCACCCCTCTGGTATTTTTCCCTCATAACATAGCTCTAAACTCATGCAAGCTGTCTTGTTAGTAGGCCACAAAAGCAAGACATCCTGCTTTTTTATTGGTGAAGTTTAACTGCAAATTCCATATAGGCCAGCCCTGCCTGTCTTCACAGCGGGGTATTTATCATGTGCCTCCTTTCAAACATTTCCTATTGACAATCATCTTTTCCATATATGGGCTGAAGAGCTAAAACAGCACTTCAGAAATTAAAAATATATTTTAGCTCCAAAAATCTGACTGTGCATGAAAAAAAAAGAGTAAAAGAAAACATCCCTATCTCTAAAGGCTGCTTTAAACATGAAAAGTGTTTGGAGCTTTTTTTGCTTGGATGTTTTCACATGGCTTACGTCTCTTCGTGTTTCTCGGGATGACGACAGTCACTTTTTGAGATATGATTTGTCTCACACTGACTGCTGGGACCAGCTGTTAAGGTCTTCATAACTAACTCCCCAAGACCTCCCATTACAAAACCTTTGGTTTAAATCTAAGACATGGAAGGAAGGTAGTTAGGCAGATGCAAGATAGACGTTAGCCATAGCTTATTAGAAAAATTTTTTTTAATAGTCTTTATAGGAATAAAGTGCATTATCTTCTAACCCACAGATGGCATTGGCACAAAGCATAAAGGGTCATAACAGGGTTACAGCAGGCTCAGTTTCACGTTTTTAACTGGATTCAGTAAGTGTGGGGTGTCAGAGAAAAATTCAAGTGAAGTTTAACTCACATATTTATACTGCCTTTATGTTCCCATTATGACAATTATCAGAATGGATTGGTTGGGCTATAAAAGTTGTTTAAATTACATTTTATGACATAGTATAGATGAAAAATACACACCAGAAATATGTCATTTTTGATTTAGAATTCAAACAACATTAGAAGCAGGATTTAATTAGCTATTTTTCATTTTTGATTTAAAAGAAAACATGGAGTGCTATGTTCACTCACTCATCAGGCGGTGAGGTTACTAACCAATCTTGCCTTACACAACTTTAGTTTAGATGTCCCCAGACCCCGGCCCCGCGCGAGTCCCCRCCGTCCTGCAGCGAGGACTCTCCGCACAGTGAGGCTGTTCCAGTCGCACGCAACCCAGATCTCCGCTCCTTCCATGCTCTCCTTGACAG
Organism: Oceanodroma leucorhoa; assembly: GCA_030449065.1. Taxonomy (NCBI): domain Eukaryota; kingdom Metazoa; phylum Chordata; class Aves; order Procellariiformes; genus Oceanodroma; species Oceanodroma leucorhoa. The sequence goes on along the minus strand of JASVER010000033.1, from coordinate 4,134,766 downwards.
GGAGCCACCAACTTATATGAAAACAATGACAAAAATTTTCAAACATCCAGTAATCTTTGGAGTCCGTGTTTTCTGGGTGCCAGCAAAGTGTTTCAGATTGAGCAACTAAAACTGGAGGCACCCAAAACTTCTGGATGCAATCCAAAATGACAGTCTTACATATCTGGATCTAAATCCTGCAAAACTTTTGAGTCCTCTGCCCTCCCTTCATTTCCCGAGCCCTATCCCCAGCCTCCACAGGGTTTTACAAAACCCGGCACTTTCAGGTGTTTCTGCTGGCCGCTGCGCAGGACCCAGCAGCCCGGGGAAGAGGCGCGCTGCCTCGGCTGCTGCTGGGTGCTACCTGCTGTGTTAAGGGAGACAGAAACACATGGGCATTGCCTCCTACCAGTAATCAAAGAGACGTCTTCCCTTTGTAAAATCTCACCTTCACGTGCAACAGAACCTTACCCACAAATATTGATTTCCTCTAACAGCTTCTTTCAAGTTACCTATGACTTTGCCTTAGAACATTTGTTTTCCCTTTCTTTCCAAAGAAAATGCCTCAGGAACTATGATGTCAGTTGAGGATTTATGGGTTTTATACACTCCGGCCTATGACACTGGGACAATTATTTTTTCCCTATAGACATTTCTTGGAAAGTACCTGTCTCCTTGAGGACTGTATGAAATCTTGTTAATACTAATGAGACAGATGCCCTAATGGCAAAAGGGAATAGACAATACTACTTTAGAAGATTAAGGGCACCTTTCTTTCTTTTCACTGAGCCTCTTTGAAGTCTATTGTTCAAAAAGCCTGCAAGAAATTCATATATCTCTCCCACGAGAATTAGTCAACAATTATTCCGCTTCCAAGAGAAATTTATTTTGAGTCAATGTTTTTAAAATCTATCTGTTCATCAGGCTTACTCATGCATTAAGGATGATTTTCAGTGTTCAATAGAAACTCCTGAAACAAGGCGCAATTAGAAACATCTGATTTCATGATGCATTTTCCCTCCAGCAAACCAAGCAACTGTTTCCGCAAGGAAAATGTAGACTCTCCATCCCAAGCAGTTATTAAGTGTACAGCAGAAACAGCTAAATTTCAAAAGCTGAAATACAACAATAACTTGGCTTGCAATGAAAGTTGTCAAATGACTGAATTTAGTCATACAACAGTAGAATAAACATAAACATTAACTCAGCTCAACTCAAGTAAAAAAAAATAGCTAACAATACAAGCAACAGCACCTAGCCAAGAGCACAGGTCAGAAAGTCCTGGCTTTTTGCCCTGGTTTCTTGCCTAAATTCAGGCAAGATCTGCAATTGCTTTGCCCCTGTTCTGAAAACCAGTGACACAGCCCATCCCACAGATACAGCTTGCAAATTTACTAGCTAAGCTCTGAGTAGTGTGAAACGATGTGAAGGGCTGCTGAGTGTTATTTAAGAATGAACATTAAGAAGTTAATGGTACCTTTTACAGGCATTAAAAATTAAGCACATATTTAAGTGTTACACTGATGCAGGGACTTAAACCTGCTAGAGTCAATGGGCTGCTGCCATGGGGCCATCTTCTGCCTCCAAGCCTCCTCCTGCAACCTGTGGCCTGAGCGCAGCAGAAAAGGGAGAAACTTGCACGTACATGGGAGTTCAAATGGCATCCTCTGATATGGATCTAAACATAGGAAATGCCCAGTCTTGACGACAGAAAAGCAATTTGTTTGGCCTTTTTCTTTTGCAGACAACAATCAGATCACCAGCTTGCCATAGTTTATTAAAGATCAGAGATTAAAGGCAATTTATAAACAGCTTCTACCCCTAGCAAGAAAATAGAAGAAATGTTAAATAGTACTTTCACCAGTGTTTCAGTTGGTAATAGTTAAAAAATAAGCAAAACAGGTCTCAACAATATCCAGTCTTTTCTACAGACTGGTTAGTGGCTTCTGACACTACATAATTTCTTGGACACAGTCTGTAACTAACAGTTGTAAAAACACAGCTTTTCTTAGTCAAATTGCACAGCACAGATGAAAGGGAGCTAATCCACAAGGCTACACAGATACTACATTGCACTTTTCATTGAAACCATGAACGATGGCCTGGCTAGGAAAAGCGAAAAGTTAAACACCATGGCTTGCTTACCTGCTCTTTTTCCTTTCTCCAAGGAAAAAGACACACATGGAGCAAAGGAAGCAATTTCTGGTAGGGGTATCTACTTCTCCTATTTTGTCCTCCTTGCTTTCTTTTGTGATTTCATTTCATTTTTTCTTCTCCAGATGCACAAATCTGGCCCTGTGGACACATCAAGCCAGGTAATGTTCATAGGTGAACAGTCTGTCTTGCAGTAGCACAGACAAGTTTTCTCGAGGGGGAAATGTCAGCATAATTCACCAGCAAGTAAACAAACAGGACTAACGGGCAAGGACTAAATGCAGTATGTACTTCCTTTTCACCATCACTAAGAAAAAGAGCCAAAGGAAGGTAAAATGGAAACAGGCAGCAGCCTAGAGTGCTAAAATAAATATACTTTAAAATAAAGAAAGAGAGAAAGACGGAAAGAATGAAAAAAGAGAGAGAGAAAGAGAAAAAGATATTTCAAAAACTAAATTGGAAATAGGATTGTCTTTACAGAGAATCCTGAACTGGGATGTGCTCCATCTGAACGCAAGAGTGGAGTATTAAGCTTCCTAAATTTAGTCTGGAAATGTTAAACAGCTCCATCAGCAGGGTGTAATTCTGCAACGGTTACTGCAGTGGGAGCCATGGGGGCAAACATCCTCATCGGCTGGTAGGTGGAAAACGAGACACTTCTCAAAGCCTCCTGTGATATGCCTACTGAGAACATCCATGGACCAGACTCAAGAATCCTGGAGAACTTTTCCATTCCTGCATCCTGGGAGAGCCCAGTGCTCAACTGCTCTGCGTGTGCAGCGCCATGGTTATGCGTGTTTAGCATAGCAGCATCCAAAATGAACCCCGGCTTTCCTTACAGGACAAAGAGGAAAAGAGGAAGAGAGAGCCCTCCCAGAGAGTTCATGATCTGTATGTGTGAGCGGTGCTGTGGCTTCCCAGCATCAGCAAGGGAAGAGTCATTCAACACTCCACAGTGAGCACCATCTGACTTTACAGCTGACATTTGCTGCTATTTCTTTATATTCTGGGAAAGTCTTAATGAGTTTCAGGAAAGCCAATGCTTTGCCCTGTAATTATTGAAAGAGGCAGAAGGGGCTGTTTTGCCACCCAAATAAAGTCTTGCGTTCTACGACTAAAACACTTTAACATCACCTAGAGTCCTTCCCACTTGCTTGTACTGCTTCGTACATCACTAATCAGCTTAGTACCTGGGCATTTCACAGGAGTTGAACAACTTTGCCATTGAGGTAAGGAACCAGAAACGTCTCCAAAGAGAACTGCAACACAGAAGTATCAAATGACTGGTTTTAAGATGCATGGGAGTATGTGGCAGAAGCCTGTCTCCTGAGTTATAGCCTCATGTGGTCACAGCACTACCGCCATGTGACAGCAACTGAGTAATGACATCAGCAGTGAGATGCTACCATGATCTTCTAGGGATTTTTTCCATCTCCCACACATGGAGGCCCTTCCCCACCCTAGTCTTCAGCCGCCGTACTTATCCCCAACAACAATTCACTCTTCTGACAAGTTCCACAGAAAGAGAGTACACAGCATTGTTAATCATTGAAAAAAAAAAATATATGCAGTAATTTATTCTCACAGTATCACTCTGTTGCTGTCTAGCTTAGACTGTAGGCTCTTCAGAGCTGAACCAGACAACATTTTCTATCTTATGCAGCACACTGTGGGCACCAGTAGAGTGGTTTAAAGCCTGCTGCAGTGTTCATCCAGATAGCAGCCACAGAAATTAAGGGGAGTTATGCAGCTGAATCCCTTAGTCATCCATTTATGCTTCCCCTTCTTCATAAGTCAAAGGACAGGAAAGCAATTTAGTCAGAAATAAACACAGAATTAGCAGTACAATTCAGCTCCTTACACTCTTTCCTCATTGCTTTTGATAAGTAGAGTCAGAAAACAACCAAACAGCAAAAGAAAAAAATAATGAAAAATTAAAAACCCCGCTAGTTTCACTGTGCTGCAGATTTCATGAAGTCCTATTCCAGTCTGAAACGGAATATTCTTCTAGTTCAGTGCAGTCTGGTTAAATAACTGGATTTTCAATTTCTTAATACAGATTAGTTGTATTACTGCAAAGCTCTGAAATTGCAGACTACACTTAAATATCTGTTTTATACAAATATGCAGTCCAATCACAATGAGGTGGCTAGATCTCCTTTACCCAGCGTTCTGTTTTGATGCGATACATAAATATGTTTGCTAAAGGACATGACCAGGAGGTCACAGCGATAGCTTAGTAAAAATATAATACAAACAGGCAATGGCAACAAAGGGGAAAAAAAGCAAGCCAACTGTAAAGAATATAGTAACTAATAACACATAAAACATTACTGAAAAGGTTAAAGACTTCTCTGCCTTAGAAAACAGTGCTTCTTTATGGTCCTCCCATGTCGCAGAAAATGCAGTCAGAACAGAATCCATCCCGTAAGGGCAAATAAAACATTTAGGAGCACAGAAAGCCTATAACAAAGGGTTGGAAATATTAAAAATATTCAAAGAATAATTAATGAGAGGATAGACAAGAGATGTGTGAAAACAACAAACACCATGAAATTAGCCCTTTACCCTCACTGAAAACATAAACAACAGGATATACAGATAAACTAATAAAAAGTAATGTATTTTATGGGGGTGGCAGAAGGTTTCCCATGGGATTATCTTGAGGAAGATGCTGTCAGAAGATACCATAAAGGGAAATATCTTTAAAGGGTTCCAAAAAGACACCATTTTCACAGAAAAACAGCAGCCTTTAAGTAATATTGGGCATGCTAAAATATAGATGAGAGATTAAAAAAAATTTTTTTAAGTATTTTACTAAACAAGCCAAATAGTAGTTGCTCTGAATTAGGAGGCAACTTCCCCTCTAGGAATATTATTCCATAGTGTCTATCAGTGGGACACACTTTCCCCTTCAGCATCTGCCAATGGTCTCAGCCAAAGAAAGAGCACCACGCTGGTCTGAACCCCCCTGTTTTATAGCAAGTCTTACTAACTGCCTCTGGCAATTGTACTCCTCGGTATGAAAAAATGATGAACCTGTGTCAGTGTTTACACCAATGAGATGTAAACAACAGGTAAATTAGTATATACTCCGCAAGAGGCTTACGAAGAAGGGCACGTGTGCTGTGCTTTTGGCTGTCAACGCCGGCCTGATCGGCCATGGGGGCTGGCTCCAGCGCACGTGACACCTCCGGCAAAAATCACTAAGAGCGTTGGTTGCTCCTAGAGCAGCTCTTTCCTGTCCCCACGCTCCTGGATGCTGCTCCACACTCCCTGAGAGTCAGTATCCATCGCGTCCGACTCTGCAGAACCCGCTCCTGAAATTATCCTGTTACACCTAACACACTTAATTAATGCTCCTCTGCAGTAAGATGCCGTAATTAAACTCCCTCTCTTTCCACTTAAGACTGAATTTAAATGAGGGCTTGATGGCAGTGCGGTACAGTAACATTCACAAAGGCAACACTGACCTGAGACCTTTGCAATGGGTTTTGGCTGCATAATTGCCAAGGGCTTCCTACAACATCAAGGTTTTGGCCTTCAGCAATCTATATTTATAACCACCCCAGCTTTCAGCAATATTGGCTGAAACACATGCATGGGTGATGACAGAGATCTCCTCAAGGAGAAAAAAGAAGTCTTCAGGATTTTTTTCCCCCAAACTGAGACTGTCTATCTCTCTCACACGCCAAGCAGCTACCCAGCCTTTACGACTGACAACAGAGAAGAATAAGATGACATTTTCTGACCTTTAAGAAGCGTTCGCTGATCAGCACTAMCTGCACACCATTTCACTCATCTTGTTACTCACTACCTTAGCTATAAAGAAAAAAAAAGAAAGCTGAAATTCGGTGTATTTTGCTCTTTATGGAATACTACAAGCACTGTCCTGTTCTCATGTCGTGGCTGCCTGTCTTCAAAAGAAGGGGGAAGCCCTGGTCTTTTTCCATTCAGCTCCCACTGGAGACAGGAGGGCTGAAAATATCTCACATCAGATAGGGTATTAATGTACATACATTAGAGAAGTGGATTTATTATCTAGGTTTAAAGAAAAAAGATCAGGTTTTGGTCAGAATGGACAGCACACTTTTTTTAATTAAAGCCTGAATAAAATGGTAGTTAAAAACACATAGTCTGAGAGTGAAAAGGGTTCAGTTTGACTCCATATACGCAGTGTAAACATATCCACACAAAGTATGTCTTCAGTGCAGTCAGAGCATGGGACTGCAGTTTACATGCAGGCATAAAGATAGCTCTGAACAACCTAGCATAGGTCCTGATCACACTGTGGCCAGAGCAAGGTGGACATCAGCACTGACTGGCTCTCCAGGTATTCAGACAGGACCCTACACAAGCTTTGCAACTTGCATTAAACCCCATAATCACAGTTGATCATCTCCATACCCAAATAGACAGCTCTTGGCCACTCGGTGCATGCTCTGATTCACCTGGACATAAAGGACCATCTTGAATTCAGCATCCAAGAGGGCACTAACACACTGAATCCCATTCAGGGCACTGGTATGCATTCAACTTACTGCAAAGGAGTTTTCTGGCAGTTCAAGCAAAGAAAAAAGCCTCAGAGAAAGTAAATGACTAATTTCTTTCTCATGAAGACTAACTTCAGCTGAAGATGAAGCTGACTGGAGATTACTCCCAGTTGCTCCCAGGGAACGCCTGTTCTCACAACACTGCCCTAGAGCATGTGAGGTCTTGTGATGGGTCTTTTAACATCACCATGGCACTCACCGTGCTCTAGGTGTCCTCTCAGCACTTCTTGATACAAACAAATGAGAAGTTTGTACAAAACACCAAGCTTTAACTCAAACCTTATCTGCACCGCTGCTGCCTGCCAGTATCGTATGATGATTCAGAGCCCTGGGAATGGACTCACCCCAAAGATAGCAATGCTTTCAGCCTGCAGGCCAGAGAAAAAGTTAGGGAGAAAAAAGGTCCAGCTGGGCAGGATGGAAGAGCATGACCTCATTTTTTGATGGGAGATACTGGGGGGTGGGAAAAGAAAGCAGGAAGGTCCTCCAGTCTCCTTGACTGGGCAGCCATGGGAACAGTGCTTAAGGGAGTGCATTTTGTCTTCCGTCCCCAGCTCTTCTCTCTCATACATATATCTGGATTCTAACAAGAATAATTGTAAGAGTTTGGCTTGACCAGAATATTCAGCTCCTTTCCCTTTCTGGTGAAAGTTTCCAGTTTTCCATTATAAGCCACTTCCACAGGCAGTATCATTCACCCACAGGGCTCTCAAGCGGATGCTGCAAGCAGTTTGCAGAGACAACAATTTACACAGGTCAGAAATAAGGGTTTCAGCTATCCCAATAAACGTACACTAGCGAGATGTCCCTATTATCAGTTACGATATCAGGATCGTTAATTCTAATTTTTCTGTATTTTTAGGTGCTAATTACTCCACATCACACAGTTCCTTCAGTATCAACAGGCTCCTGTCTTTTACTCATGTCACAGATTTTACACTTATATATACACCTATACACACACACACACACATTTTTTTAACATATGTCACACATTGATATATTTTATGTATTTACTGTTGTATTTTAACCAAGTAGCATGCCAGGAAAACCAACATTGGTGGATGTTTTAAAGTATAGAAGCAATGTTGTGGAAAATTGAGAAATAAGATTCAACTCCCAAGCAGTGGGCTGGAATACTTGGGAGTGATATTAACAAGTACCCCTGCTCAGGAGCTCCCACAATGGGAGTATCACCTTGCAGTTAAAGATATGTTAGACACTCATACTAGATTTGCAACAGGAAACCCAAATGAATAACAAAATATGGGGATTTACTGTTACTTTTCAGCAGTTCTGTCCTCTTTTAAAATCTCTGCAGTTCATTCTTGTAAGTCTCTATTGCCATTCCTAAAAATGTCCCCTTTATTCACATTCTTAATGAAAACAAATTCTAATGGGATTTATTGCTGAGGAAGAGTGCAAAGTCTCTATCCTCAAGGAGCTAAAACCTTCTCTGGCTGTAGCCCTGTCAGAGCAGTCTTACACGTCCTGACTGCCTTCCTAAGCAGACACCTAGAGACATGTATGTGTGGGGCTAGGCTAGTCTTCGAAACTCACTGGCCTCCCTGATGAAGCTCTCAACACAATACTAACAAATAAGTGTCATTTGAAGGCTGTTTCAGTGACTATTCACTGGTTCATTAGGCAACAGACTGATCCAGTCAGGATTTCTCTTCCAGGTCTGTAAGAAAATCATGTCTATGGATTCATCCTCTTCTCTTAGTATCATCACAGAATCACAGAATCATTAAGGTTGGAAAAGACCTCTAAGATCATCGTGTCCAACCATCAACCCAGTACCCATGCCCAYTAAACCATGTCCCGAAGTGCCACATCCACACGTTTTTTGAACACCTCCAGGGATGGTGACTCCACCACTTCCCTGGGCAGCCTGTTCCAATGCCWGACTACCCTTTCAGTGAAGAAATTTTTCCTAATRTCCAATCTAAACCTCCCCTGGCGCAACTTGAGGCCATTTCCTCTCGTCCTATCACTTATTACTTGGGAGAAGAGACCAACACCCGCCTCTCTACAGCCTCCTTTCAGGTAGTTGTAGAGAGCGATAAGGTCTCCTCTCAGCCTCCTCTTCTCCAGACTAAACAACCCCAGCTCCCTCAGCCGCTCCTCATAAGACCTGTTCTCCAGACCCTTCACCAGCCTCGTCGCCTGTTTTCTTCCTTCCTCTGAAAACATATTAAATATCTTTCTCCATCTTCACCCCTTCATCCCATTAAATTTAGATCACCAAAGATTATTTTTACACTTCTCAGATGCACCTAACAATACTTCATTCACAATATTTCCATTAGCTAGTGTCTTAACAAAATGGTTCACATAGTCAAAACTGTTTTTAATCAAGTGAACCAAGAAAATAATATTTGGAAAAAATCAAGACTTTGCACTACCTGTTCAGTGGATGACTACTGCATTTACGGCTTAATACTTATGTTCACTTGTGCTGTGCAGGTTTATTGCCTCTTACATGTACTATTACTGATGAAATAGGTATGCAAAACTTTGTTACTTTTTACACAAATCAGTAGAAACTSAGAGCCTAAATCAATACGGAACTAAAGAAGAAATTATATTCCTACTACACAGTCACACAGACTGGAAGGTAAACAAAAAATGGGATTAACAACCTTAAAAACAAGAAGCTGGAGGTACCGTTTAGCACAGGTTTCAGATGGACTCTCAGTACCCAGTACATCACCTGTGRCTCCTGACACCTCTCATAGTGCAGCGCTCTAGAAACACAACTGATGGGAGGGAACCAGAGGAGTACCCTGGAAACATAACGAGGGAAAATTAACAGAGAATGCAGCAAGGAACACAAATACATACCCTGTGAAAAGGAAGGGAAATTTATTCCCACCACTGTGACAATTACAAACTATGACCAAGGAACAAACCAAGGCAACATAACTTTGTAGTGCCACTAGCCTGCCAAAAGCATGAAAGCCTGGGTAACACATCTTACCTCACACTAGTGAGTGACCGCTACTCCTTGGTCAGCTGCCACAGCCCATCGGACACCACAGCACCGTGGCAAGCTAGAATGAAGTTTCTGAGAAGTTACTGAATTTCAACAGCAGAATTAAAGTTCCTATTTTTCCATTCCTTGATTTCTCATGAAGACAAAGCATTCCGAGTTAATTCTGCATTTATTTCCCCCCTGTTTTGGGGCTTGTTTTCTTGTTTTTGTTTTTAAATAGCAACAAAGTAATTGTAACCACCAATACACTGAGATGAAACTTTTGCATCACACTTCTCTCACTGATCTCCAGGCTTAGCTCAGCCTGATGGCTTTTCTCCAGCATTAACTATTTTTCCCTCATTTTGTCTCATTTCCATCATGTTCTCTGGGCACAAAACTGTAAATTACTATTTTGAAATAGACTGCATTACTTTTGCAATACAGCTTGATCACACAACTCCCCTTGAAATCACTAGGTGTACTCATTAAACTATGCACTTCTCAGCCAGAGCAAGCATACCATAGTCTGCCTCATTTGATGAGTCTAATTAAAGTTTTCCAAGTGGGAGCASAAGGCGTTTAAATCTCCTGAAATTAGACTTATTTGATCAAATGTCTGAATCGTGCTTCAAGTATCTTTTATTTCCCTTTTTTAAAAAATAAAAACCACATGGCTTGTATTTTCTTTTCTTTTCTTTTTTACAAATTGGCTACCTCATTTTTTAACTATCTGTTCTACATAAATATTTAAATAGGGTTCTTTATCTTCTTCCCCTCAAAAAAAAAAAACCCAACAAAAAGACGGCTTGGCCCCTGTGTACCAAGTCAATTCCTACATTCACTGTCAAGGAAACTTGCCTTGTCATACTATTTTTCAGCACATCCCTTTTCTTCCAAATTTTCAAGACTTGAATAAAAATGAGAAGCTATTATACAGCACAGAATAAGAAGAGATTGCTGTGTAAATTTTCTTAGAAATGACAATGTTTCATGCAAATCAGCACATTTTAACAAACAGATTTGATCTTCAGCTTCAGTGTGTATAATTTGATTCCACATCAGCTTGTGGACATTTTTTAGATTAATCTCCCGTAATCTTTTGGCCACATCATTTCAGCATACAATAAAGATCACAGTAAAGCTTCAATGGAGTCTAAGGAGTCCCACAAGGTCACGGCTCTCCCCGAAGAGCATAATCCAGATCTAATTTCAGAAGGAACCAAACAGGATTTACATTTCTGAATGTACGTATGACAAATCTGTGGCCATTCAAGAAAAATCCTGCAGACTCTTCCAGCAGTGTTTTGCCCCAGTTGTGCTAAAGCATCTTTATTGCCAAGATACATAAGCAATCAAAAGGAAAGTTTAGGGTTTGGGATTTCTTATTTGTTTCTTTTTTAAACACATAGTATCTATTCAACTCATTGCACACTCCCAATGCCTTAGGGGGAAAAGAAGTTTTCTCTATTCTCTTTGTCTTCTGCATCATTTTTCCTGGAGTTTCTCAAGGAGAAACATTTCCTCTGCTGGAGTAAGGATAGATGCAGTTACTGTCTCAAGAGTGCTCCCTGTTTGCATCCATTACCGTAAAAGATAGCATCCCTTAAGAGGGATAGGACTGCAGGCTATGAATCTGACGCTCTTTAAAGCGGAGGGTACCATGCCTCTGATACACAGCTTGATTTCAGCTACTTTCCCCTAGATCATAGATTAAAAGAAAAACACAGCAAACCACTAGCCTATCAATGACAAATACATCAGTGCCCATAAAACACTGAACTACCACTGCCTTTCTCAACTGTTACATTTCACAGCATTCATACCGTACATATTTCTCCCCCAGGCTCAGATATATTCCCCGCTACTTCTGRCCCCACATCACAGCAGCTTTTGTTTGCTTTTCAGAGGAAAGCACCCAGTGAGGCAGAGTCAAACTTTTGTCCTTGTTTGATTGTAAAGGCCTGAAACCTTTGAGTTTTCCATTTCCTAAACTATACGCTGATGAAATATTTTGACCAGACCAAATTGAACCACGGTTCATAAGCTATGGTAAATTTGATCTTGATTCCATCAGTGAGCTCTGAAAAATTAATTTTCTTATCTCTAAACCACAGAAATATGAATTAACCAGATTGTGGAGCATTTATCTTACGTCAAGATGAACTAGCGGTCTGAGCAACAATCTTTCTTCTTTTGCTACTAACACACACAAAGAAATCTGTTGACCTGGTATCTAAATACCATTTAGAGCACTCTTCATTTTCTACCCACCAGTCGCAGCATTCCTCKGAGACTCTATTTTTCATTAACATTGAAAAGTGATTTAAAAAATCTCTGGAAAAAATGCCTGTGCAAAATCCACATCGATATAATGACTCAATACACATATGTTTATCACACAAAAGTAAAAATTTTACTTATCTACCTGTCATTATTCAGTTTTAATCAAGAATTTTTCAGAAGGCTGAACGAAGCCATTTTCTGTAAAACTGTTTTTGCATCTCCTCTTTAACAAAAGTTTTACATGACAATACATTAAAATACAGTAGAAAATGCTGTATTTTATTAGGACTAGATGTTTAAAATTATGATTAAGCATAGCTTCCAGGGAATAGTAGGAGAGGGATATTAGGCACCTTCATGAACACCTTCCAGTACAACACACCAAGACATATGAAAGTGTAGGACAGCGTGGCTGTGCAGGCACATCACCATTGCATGGATAAATTACTCCAGCTAAAAATGCAGAATTCCGGGCATTTAGCCAAATTATAATCCACCCGCTACATATTTGCATGTATGGACACATCTGCATATAACGCACTTTAACAAAATCTTTCCCCTAAAGCCTTCCATTAGACGTGCTGCCAGAGAGCTGCAACATGGCTGCACTGCAGTCAGCTGCTCACACAGATGCAGTCACTCCCACACTAATGGTTTAATCAACATCTCTAAGGCAGGAAGGCACCTATTGATCATCTAGACCAACTTCCTGCTCAAAGCAGGGTCAGGTACAGCAGGATACTCAGGACTGCGTCCAGTCAGGTTTTGAGTATCTCCAAGGATCTCCTCAGCGCCTCTGGGAGACCTGTTCCAGCGTTGACCACATTCACAGTAAAAAATTMTTTTCTTACGTTTCAGTGGAAACTCAGTGAATTTCCTGTATTGCAATTTGTGCCCATTGTTTCTTGTCCTGTCACAAGACAAGAATGAGAAAAGCCTGGCTCCATCTTCTTTGCACCCTCCCTTGAGGTATTTATACACATCGATGAGATCCTCCCTGAGCCTTCTCTTCTCCAGGTTGAACAGTCCCAGCTCTCTCAGCCTCTCCTCACATGCCAAATGCTCCAATGACACCGAGTCAGACAAGAAGTCTATTTAGCCCTGCATCTTCTCTTTGGCAGTCAGCAGTAGTACCAAAAGAACGTGAGAATATTCTCTACGTGTCCTGCTTCTTTCTGAAGATGTTCTTCCCACTTCCTGCAGTCGGTACCTCAGGACCTTCCTATGCCCTTGAGAAGCAATGAATAATCACTTGCCTTCTCCACCCCTTCAATATTCCATAGATTTTTCTCATTTCTTCCTTAGTTTCTTTACAAGCTGAAGTCCTAATCCAGTTAGTCTGCCCTCAGGAAGAAGCTATTCCAAGCCCTAGGTCATTCCTGTTTCCCTTTTCTGCACCCTCCCCTAGCTCAGATAAGTCTCTTTTTAGATAAAGCAATATTCAAGATACAAGGGCAGCATGTGTTTATACAGCAGCAAAAAGATGTTTCCTCTTCAATTCTCACCTTCTTTCTTAATTAATTTCTAACAGCTTGTTTGCCTTTCTGACCACTGGAAAGCACTGGGTTGGTGTTTTAAGAAAGCTGTTTAGTATAATTGCTGGTGATTAGAGCCCATAATTGTCTAGGTACAGTGTAGATATTTTTTTTCTCGAGTGTATTACTTGGCGTTTAGTGACCTGGAGCTTCATCAGTCAGACAGCACTTCTCAACTTTGCCCATGATCTGGTGATCCTGACTGACTATATTCAGCTGTTCTTATAAAAATATCTTGTGAGGTGTTTGGAGTTATTGTAGCTGTATGCTTGATGACCACTAGCACTGGGGAACAAATTGTCCATTCTCATCAACCTTCATATAACAACCGCCTCTTTACTATAGCCTCTGGTAGTTGGGGGAGACCACCACAGGGTTTGGGATGGAAATCACTCAATACCCACAGCTGAACCAGAATTACAGGGAGCATGAGTTAGCAAAAATCAGTCTGAYACGGCCTGTCTCCATCACGACGTGGGAGGTTCCTCAGACAGCTCTAAGGACACAGGCTGTCTGCTCAGTTGTATCTTTCTACAGACTCTGAGCCACTGGAAAGCTAGAGCTGAATTAAATGGAAGAATGTAAATATTATTCCTCTGGTACTGCAGCAGCAATTTATTTCCCAAATGTTTTCATATGTCTTGTGTGCAGTTTACATTATATATATCTTCACTTTTTTTTTTTTAAAGGATTCAATATTTTCTAGAGCTCAGCAGACCTTCATTAATCTCATACCACCTCGTCCTGCCTTACGGATTCCCCAAATACCTCCCCTTTGTGAAGGATTTTCACAAAGAGGCTCTGGGAATACAAGTTCAGCTTCTTTACAGGCAGTCATTTCAAAACCAGAGATACACCTGCCCCCTCACAGACATACATGCACACAGCCATCACTACAACACTACAGTGATATATATATGTAACTGTATAGCAAGTGCTAAAAACTTCAGTACTTAAAAATACATTCTTGTCTGCACAGTTTTTCTGAGAGTGCCTTATGGAATGTAATTCTAACTGATATGAACATGAAGAGAATACCTCCAAGATTTCTTCCACTTTCTCCTTCTTTTCTCCAATTAAGAAAATTCCATTGATGAAGATATTTTTTTCATGGTCTCTTCAGCAAAACAGGATTGCATGAACTGCTTTTTATTTGAAAATATGCTAAGAAAACCAGTAAGAAATTCCCCCCTAGAGCTATCATGAAAAAAAATTATCTCCATATGGGGAATTTCATGGTTTTGTGAGCTCATAAAAAAGTACAACATCTACGCTTGTACTCCATAATGTTTACTCTTGCTTTAATTTTTTGCCCAAGTTTAAAATACTGGTTTTGACTTTTACCTCAAGAAAGTGTTGCTCAGTCTGCCAAAAGGGAATTACATGAGCTCAGGCTTTACTAGGGAGATGAAATTTTATTGTGCTTCTCCCACCTTTAAAAAATTCTGTGTTGTTAAATCTGGCATTGAACACATTATTCCAAATTCCATATGTACCCAGCAAGCTTGTCTAAGACAACGCAGACCAGGCAGGCTTTTAAGCAAAAACTACTCCTGGAGCAAAATCTGGCAGGTCTGCACAGCTGCAATAGGTTTAAGCCCTGGCTCCAAAATATTTTTGAGAGCTTTTCTCTCTCCATATGGACTCTAAGAACATAAATTGTCTGGAGTTGATRTAAACTTCCAAGACTGGATCCCTGAAATTTCAGCAAAGAGGATGAGAGCTAATAGCAAGAATTGTCATCAGCAGTAAAAGGAATTCTATGGRACTCCTTTGCGATACATATATACATCTCCCCATAACCATGAGTGTGTGAAAGGTATATTCAGAATGGAATTTGTGGCCATTGCTTGTGGTTTGTATCATAGAGTTGGTTGTCTGCAGCCAGAGCCCTAAARTTATGCCTGTACCTAACCAGCTTTCTTCAGATGAAAGTCTCTCATCATTTACTCTATATCCCTCAGCAGTCTGCATCACTTACTGTCTTTTGTAATATATTTGTTTACTATTCAGTAAATCTCTTACACTGCTTTGCTGCAAAAATAACTACAGCCCTCCTGATTGTTTTGTGGCTAATGCAGCACAAACAGCTCTTCTGAAGCTTAGATTTCACAATGCGACTACACAACATGTATTAACACTGCTGGGAGTCTCTTGTTTTTGTCCAAGGTAAAAATCCACCCCTTCATTAATGTACATTATATTGTCTCTGAACACATCCCACTATAAAATACAAAGCTGTGAAAATCTGGAATCTGTAAGACTGCAGACCCATATTGCTCTCTCCTCTTGCACGCTTTCACTTGGCCTTCCCAGCGCACCATCTTCTGTGCTAACCCTTCTAGCTATTAAGGAGAAAATATAGGATGGAAAGCCTGTTGTGTTTCCCTGTCTCCCCAGGTGACACATTACTCCTTAGAAAAACAGCACCTTTAAGGCATGGGTTTCTTCAGAGAGCCTTGCAAAAATAATCAGTAGTGTTGGGGTTTACCTGTGCAATCAGCCTGTAACCTGGGTAAAAATTGGCAGTCTTTAAATGTAGGGCTCCTTTTCTTCTATGAAAAATGTTGGCTTTCCATTCAAGGATTAGAACATTTCAGATCTAAAGGAYTACTATAAACGCTTCTCAAGAACTTCAGTTTGGGTGCCCAATGGTCCTCCTCTGCTATACCAACAGCATCCTCTGGTCAAATTAACACTCCAGACAGACACAAACCTCCCATGAGGGCCCCATGGCCAAGGTGCTCCACGGGAAATAAAGGCCTGTTGGTTACTTCCACCTCCAGAGGAGACCCCAGAGTGCTATAACCAACAGAAAGTATCATAGCTTTCAGCCAACGCTGGTTTTGACAGAGCATTTTTAACCCATCCTATGGGGAGATCTGAGCCCTGCTGCCTTGCTGAGGCAAGCAACTTTGTTGACTCACCCTAAGCAGCAAATACATGAGAAAAACCTTCTTGAGTGATAAATCTAGAGCCTGCAGCTGGGCAGTACCCAATGTGGAACATCTGGAAGAGATGTGCTAAGGCGAACACTGGGAACAGAAAACATCCAAGCCAGTTTACAACACGAGGGCACTCACAGTGCCAGCCCTCCAACAGTACAGAGTTAATGGAAAGTTGTTATATGCTGCCTCTGTCTCTTTTTTGGCAGTCCCCCAAATTCATAATTAAGAACGATGCAAGTGTGATTAGAATATTCAGCAAAATCTGAATAGTTTATGGTTTCTACTAAGTTATTTCSCATGAATCCAAACAGCTCATAAGATCATTCTGAATAACAAAATGAGTTATTCTTATAGGGACAAGGTATCATTATCTAATATTCATCATGACAGAATATAGTCATCTTACAATTTATGCTGCAGTATCCAAGATATTATCTAACATCCATTATCAGCTATGTCTTCAATTGCCTATATTACATTTCTTTAAAGAAATTCAGACAGGTGAGATGTTCTACAAAGACGCCATTTTCAAACAAGTAAATGGGAAAAAAAGCATTGACTGCTATAAATGTAATAAACTCCTACTGACGTCTCAAACTCGTTACAGTTCACTAACAACTATAAAGGTTGATTACTATGATAAAAGAAATAGAGAGAAATCGCTTCCTTTCCTTTACAGGAAAGGAAGTACAGTATCTACTCTTCATTGCGCCGATCCACATGACTGTTACTCTTGGCATCCGCCCAATATGCTTCCCATCCTTTTTGTTAATGCTACATTCATGAAATAACCCTTTTTTTTCCACTATTTTGTAATGCCAGGCTTTGAACACAATTTAAGATATAAGGGATGCAATTTGCAGAGCTATATTTACTATTTCTAGGGAAGTAATTTAACTGATTATTTCTTTTTCAAGTCCAAAAAGTTAAAGAAATGATACAGAACAGCTGATATGCCAGTTCCTTCCTCTGGCTTACTGATAATAAGATGCCAACAAGATGAAATTTAGCATCATGCAACTAGGCAACTGGGTGCCAAACAAGTTTTAAAAGATTTAATCCTGACAAAAACCTTGCATAGAAATATAAAATCCATCAAGTATGTAAATCAGTGGTAGAACAGCTAGATTATTCTATTGAATCATCCTCTCAACACAAACTAGCACTAGCCAAAAACACATGGCTTGCTTCCCCTGTGGAAAAAAAGCTATTTTGGAATAATAACGGCTAGTATCTGTCAGATAAAAGAGACAGGATCCTGATGTCAAAATATGTATCTGGAAAACATTTTTTTTGTGGTGACTTTTCCCATGTTTTGTCTCTTGCACACCATCAGGATTTTAATGTGGCCTGAAATTTTCATAGCCACATTCTTACTGATGATGTTAAAAAGAAGAAGTCAAATTTGGTAGCACACAAGAGGGCGAGATTTCCCTGGAGCCTGCAAGGGGCTGGGGCAATTTCTCTCCGGAGCTGTAGGTGAGCTTCAGCATCTGTACTGGGGCGGGCAAAGCAGGCAGAGAGGCTGAGTCCTTCCTCCCTTCTCTCCTCTCTGCCCCAAAGTCCCTCTGCTGCCACTATAAAGCTCAATTTGCCAGCAATGCCAAAATGYCTGAAGAGCAAAGGAGGCAGATGTCCCATGCTGAGTGCATTTATTCAGATTAAGTCTTTCTGTGTTTGTTTTTTTAATTATTGAACAGCAGAGTGGAGTAAGTGAAAAAGGGACCTTGATACACTGCTGCTGTCAGCTATCATTTAATGATTGTTTTCCTCAAGGCCAAATACACAGCTTGATAATATATAATGCTGATATAAATTAATTAAAAATTTGATACACAAATGATCATTTGCTCATTTAAAGATTAGTTTTACTTCCTTTGATCCCAGTTTGATGGTGAGACACGTGCAGCAGTCCTTCTTAATCTCTAGCCACAGCCGTATTATAAAAAGATTTTCTAGCCAGAGAAGACTTTTTGCTAGGATTTTTCTAAGCCAGAGCATATGGAGTCAAGGACCCAATACACAGATGACAGTGCATCTCAGAGTAGCCTCATCTGAAACGTTAGCCTTTTAGCTTTCTCCACTGAGTCTAAGAAAAGGAAAAGAATAATAAAAAATTAAATATAAAAATTAAAAAATCACAAAAGCAACAGTACTCCGGTCATTTGAAGCAATTCATCCCCTCAAATTTATCACAATGAAATATGTCCATGTGGTTTTATTGATGCATCCCAAATCTGGCAATGAATGGTCCAGAGAAAACATAGGACTGAATTCTTGAAGTAGCTGTGAAAATCTTCACTTGTTTATATTTTCCCCTATGGAAAACTAGCGTAGTAAAGAAAAGAAAGGGTCTTGTGCAACTGCCCTTTTCTGTTTTCAAATACAACCTACATGGCACACGCAGTCAGTTTGCCCACCCGCATGACACCGCCCGGTCACTGGTGCCCAAATGGTCCCACTGGTGGCCTGGCAGCCGGCAAGAGCCCCCCCTGCCAGCTCCAGCCCCATCTGCGGCAGGTGCCTTAGGAGGAGACCCAGCCACTGTGGGCTTGAGGCTGCTGAGGGGTTGGGAGGTCAAAGGCAGACCTCCATGGTGCCTGCCCTCCCTACAGCCTTCTCGCACGGCTTCCCGGACAGCCCTACTACCTGCTGCCAGTCCCATGCAGAAAGAGGCAATTGCTTCAAAACCGCTGGCTCCAAAAGGCTCGTGGCAGCGCCCCAAAACCGCCACCTGGCCCAACGCCCTGGAGAGGCCACGGGGCTGCTGGGCTGCCAGCGCCACCAGTGCCCCACGCGCTCTGAAGCAGGGATGGCCCGTCACCGCTCCCGAGAGCCATCACCAGGGGTGGGGAGCAACAAAAATGCTGGTTCTGCTTGGCCATGGGGTGAGGCTTCACGTATCTCACTGAACCAAAAAGAAAAAAGGCTATGGGGGGTGCAAAGGAAGGCCCCGGCCCCACAGCGCTTTGCACGGTGGAGGTCCTCTGTGCCCRCAGTGCAACTTAAAGGACTGAGGTCAAAAAACATTTAAAGACTCCCTTTCCCCATTAATTCAAGCCTTTTCAGTGCTGTTTGCAATTAAGGGATAATGCATTTAATTGCTAATTGCACCGATCAGTATTGACTTTCAAAAAGCCAAGGGAAAGTTGCTTTCCCTGAATTCCACTCACGTAATTGGCATGCACAAGCCAGTGTGCAGACTGAAATAGTAGAAGCAGTGAGTTTAGCTGTTGGAGTCTATATCCTTCTTCAATTCCAGGCTGCTTTGATGGCAACAATTCTGGCTGGATTTCTGGTCTTTTGCTGCACAGTAGTTCTATATTGAAAAAAAAATAAAAATAGATTAAACTTTGCAAAGCAAGCTTTTCTTTTATGAAGATACCATCTTATTAAAAACAAAAAAAAAACACCAAAAAAAAAAACCATRCAAAAGAAAAGGAAAAAATGTTCAATCTTTTAAATACAAGAACAAATACCCAAATCCTAGGTCTGTAAGTTGTTTTCAAAATATGTGATGTGGTTCAAGTCTGGCTAGTCACTCTTGAAGGAGAGATGCCAATGATTTTGCAGTGAGCAATGTTGTTCGTCTTCTGTGTGAGCTGCAAGCCTGACAAAAGCGCCTCACGGTGGTTCTGAGCTGTTGTTATTATTAGGCAATAGCATATGTAAGCATCCTTGACACATTCAGCTTGTCAACACATTTCAATCTCAGGAGGAGTCTAAATAAAATCTTTGCCTAACATGTTCAATAATGTTCTCAAGAGGCAAGAAGGAAAGGGGAGGGCAAGACTCTGCATACAAGCTGTGGAGATCTTGGATTTTGAGTCACCCAAAAGAATGAGAATCAGCAGTGTCTTGCTTAATCTTTTATTTCCTTTCCATAATGAGCCTGCCTCTATGAAGTTCTCTTGCCTCTCAGCTGTTATCTGCCACTTCATAAAGCAAACACAGCTTCTAATTTGACAATTCTCTTGTTGTTAGTCTTTGTTCTGAAACCAATTCTCCAGTTGATCTAAAAAGCCATTGGCTCTCAGCCCCATCCTGTCCTGATTATGGTCTTGTCTCTCCATTGCAAAGACTTCAACTTGTTATGGTTTTTCAATGCTTTATCTCCCACCCCACAAACCAGAGCATCTCTATTAAACCCTACCACATTTGCAGTTCTCCCTTATCCTTAATAAGGGAAACCTAAGCTAGAAACACTGCATCCTATAAACCGTCCGGTCTACAGCTGATCAGGAATTTTTCTGACAAAATTTTAACTGTGAAAAATATTGCAGAACAAGGACAGCCAGTAATGAATACCACCAGTCCTAACAGCATTACAAACACCCACAGAAAAATTGCTTGCTGTTTCTGTCAAACAACTTCTGGGGGAAGACACATTTTGGGARTTGTCACTTCTTAACGTCTGCAGCATACGAGCAATGTTAGCTAGGTTTGTAACATCTTGTTGGAACGGCTATATTTAACAGGAACAGCCACTCTGGATCTGACAGAGGAGCCATTTACCCCACATCCAGGCAAGCAGCAGATGCCTCCGATACAGAACAAGAACTGGGCGAGTATGCCATGGTACCTCCCCCAGTGCAACTTCCCTGCTTCAAACAGCCTGAAGTTTGGGCAGACCCTCAAACAAAAATATGATCTACTGCTTAGCAGCCAAAGGATTTTTCTTCTTTTACTTTTTCTATGGTTTTGGGCACAGATAAACCTTTGGGAATAAAGCCTTCTGTAACAGTGATTTTCACTGTTGGCTAGATGCTGTGCAAGGAAGGGCCTCTTTTGGTTCATTTGCAGCCTTCACAGACCAGTTCGAGACCGTTAATTCTTGTAGTATTTTCAAATTCATACTACTAAGTTCAGTTGAAGGGTCCTAGATCTTCCTAACAGTGGCAAACCAAGATGCGCAGTCAGTTTCCAACTTTATCAAACTCATGAATAGTTCGTTTTACTCAAATCTGTCATTTTCTTTTTTGAGGGGGATATATAGGAGGAAGGAGATGAAGACATTTATAACACTTAATGGAAAAAAATAATATCTTCTTTTAAAATCTCTTTACTGAAAGAAACGTCAGGATTCCAGCTGAGGAGTCAGGCATTCAAGAAGGACCTAAATATTGGTGGTGGAAAGTAGTGGTGGCTGGCCATCTACTTTCATGCAGATCTCAGGTGCAAAGACCACCAAGCAAAAGCTTTCTGGCCATTCGCCATTAAACAAAGCAGATGTTGATGTGGCCCATCAGCTCTTCCACACATCATCTTTTCTACAGAACCTCAGACTGCAGTATTGGGCCTGCTCCAGACAGTCACACGTGTCGAAATGAAGGGAACATAAGAACATATGGGAAAATCACATTTAAATTTGGCAAAGTAGTCAAAAATGCATTTTAGACATTTCAGAAACAAAAGAAGTTTGTTTAGGGCACTACCATATTATGTAAAACCCAGAAAACATTACAGTACATACACTCAGAAGGCTCCAGACTATCCAGGGATGTAGACTGAAGTAAGGAGATGCAAGCAGATCAAAGCCAAGAGCCTTAAATGCCTAGAAGGCTACAATCTAAGGAATTTCCTTTACCATCTGTTGCTCTTTGCCTGAAGTGAAAACAGAAAGGCATTGGTTAGATTTAATTACTGAAAAACATCTGAATATTCAATGCATGGCACCTCAGCCTTCTTCACTCAACACTCCAGCAGACTGCCTTTGCTATTGCTGTCCTTGTCCAAAACCTGGACATTCCAGTTAAGTATCCTAAAATATCTGTCAAAATACAGTTCTACTTTGTTGTTGATTCCAGCAGTTACAGTGAGAAACCTTAGGTGAACCCAGCAATACAGCAAATCCCAAGTGCAGATGAAATAAACCACAATGACACAAACACAAGACACAGAGCAAGCTTAACATGCAGATATACTCGTCTATGCTTGGGATTTGCTCTTTACCTTAGGGTAAAGTACCAGGGAAGGCAGAGCCAGTGTCACTCTTCCCTTACTTCCCAGGTTAGTCAGTATACGCATCGCAGTACACTGCAGTCAAACATCCTTACTCCCTAACACACTTGTCTATATGGTTGCTACTAGCACCAAGCAACTGTTACTAAAGAAGGTTAATAATGCATGTAGCCCATTTGTGAATATATACGCTGCAAAATGCTTCAAATACAGCATCACTTGTTCACTTGGTAGTGAAGTAAGCAGCGCCATGCCAACTACTCCATTTGTTCATGCAAGCACGCATGAAGAGAGAGGAAAAAGATGTTAAGAAAATGCTCCTAATTCAAGGGTGTGATGATGAGATATTTCCCAGCAAATAGCATTTGGACTTCAAAACAGAGAAGCAAAAAAAAGCCCTGACTTTAACAGCATTAACTTCAGTAAGCTTGGTAGAGAAACACGGCAAAAAATACAGGAGACGTTCCAATATTTACACATGCAACTTTCTCCCTTTAAATTAGCAAGTTAAAAAGAAAGCTAAAACACAAAGTGCAAAACCTTATTAAAAATATCACATAATGAGACTGATCAAAACTTAACCACGACTTGGTTAAATTCACTCATAATAGTTAAAACTGTAAAGCTTGTTACTAAAGTGGCCCAGGTCTGCGATTTCCCTCCTGACAACAGTACCAGCAGAAACGGTTAAAAAGCACTCTATAGCAAAGCTAATTGAAAGAAAAAAAAAGCTTTCCAGTGGTATAGGAGGGATGTTCAGAGGGGGGAATTACTGCTTACAGTCCTACTACATAAAGGGCTATTTTGAATGGCACTATCTCTTCCCTCTCTTTCTCCCACACAAAAGCAATTTTTCTCATGATGAGCGGCGCTGCCAAAGTTAACAAGGCGAATCCAAACGAACTTGTTGTTTGTTACCTGACAAGCCCCTCGGTCCAGCAGATCAGTCTATCCCCTCCTGGTGCACCTTCACAGTTGGATGAAGGTGATCTAAACCCATGTTGTCACCRGAAGGGGTAGAGCTGCCCCCAGCCACAGGCTCCTGCCCCGTGCCAGCGGTCGTGCTCACACGACCACCTGGTSGGCCAGATCCATGAGCTGACACACAGTTGAAAATTAACCCTGAAAAATAAGGTTGCTGGCTAACTGAAAAGATTCAGCTCACTGCACAGCTGCCCATAAGTCAATGCTGGTGCAGGGAAAGGAGCAGAAACATGTAGGCAGGCAAAGGGCAGCAGTGGCCATTTCAGAGGTGGCACAGACTTAGATGAACTTAACCTGTTGCCAGACTACACCCTGAAATCAATCCCTGCATTGCTCGTGAGGCCCTGTCTCCCAGGTATGTTGGTTTGTGATGTGTTTTGCATCAAAACACATGTTTTTGGAACAGCCAGGGGCACCTACCCAGGGAAGCGGGGTACAGAGCTCCATCTTCCACCTGACCATACACTTGAGAAGTCCTATTCAATCTCCTCTGCTCTATGCCCCATCCATACAGTACAATGATACTTAAAATTAGCTGGATCCCTATTGATTAGCACTTTAAATAAAACACTGTTATAAAACTTCTCAGAATACACAAAAGCACAAAACCTYCTTTTCTTTTGGTGCAGCTTCTCTTGAGGACGTTTCTCCTAGGACCACATTCAGAGGAATGAATCAAAGTTTTCCTCGCTCTTTCACAGCCTACCTTCTCTGGTTTACCTGAGATGTAACTGTACCCTTGATGTAAGTGGGACATTCAGCACAAGTTACACAAATAAAGGTATGTAAGATTAGTATCAGGAGAAGGTAAATGAAACGTGACAAATTATTATCTGAGTTGCGTTTATTATCAAAAGACTATCAGTTGGTCATCAACTCATTAACTAATGATTACTGTCTTTCACCCCAAAATCTCTTGAGGTTCTGCCTGAAGACCAGGGATCCCATCTGGTTAGTAAACAACTTTTTTAAAACTTCAAGGTACAGACAGAAGACAAATAGCATAACTAGAAAGAAACTATAGCATAACTAGAAGAAAACTATAGTTCGACCCACAGACACTTCAACCACTTGGTCTCATCACAATATGTAGCAGGTTGATCACAGTGAACTCCCACAGAATCTCACACCAGAGATGTAATTATGCATATACAAAATGAGGGACAGCCACTGTGGGACATCTAAACCACAGAATATCTACAAAACCGTTTCCTTCAAAGGTCTTTCTCAGTGCTTATGGAACAACCCTGGAAGTGAGTTACATGGGATGAAGTTCACTCCAAGGAAGGGATGGTCCAAAAACTAGCCACTATAGGAATATAGGCACTTTGTAATCCATTTAAGTCCCACGTAAGCATCATTTTGGAGGCCTGATGAGAATAAACATTGCATTGGTCCTTCTGTGGATGCAACAGATAGATGCAAATTAAGTATAAGATTATATTTTTATCACACTTCAGGGCTGTAAGATCTCCATATAATGAGGTCCACAGGATATGTATAGCAGACAATTCAAACAAAAAAACAGAGAAATATTATACTTTCCAATTTCTGAAAATAAAAACAATCAGAGAACAATTATCAAAGTTTGGGCTATTTTTTCCCTTTGAAAATAGAACAAAGTAAGARTTGATGAGTGAGTTGTAAAAATGAATGATTCAGGCTATAACATGCCTCAGAGGAGATAAACCTGAATTTAAAACAGCTTTACAAAAAAAATCCATGAAGTTGCCCACCAACCAGTAAGGGAGGTTTTGCCTCTTATTTGATTACTGGCATGAAAGTCACTAAATCCCAACTCTCCTGATGAATCACTAGGAGTGGGTTAACATAAGCCACCACTCCACATTTTTTGTTTCTTCAAAGTTAGGTATTACAGTCCAATAAACAAAATTTTCCTTGACTCATCAAGTAGTCAGCTATCAGCATTAGATTTATTCTCACTTGCTGAAAAGCATTAAGGAAGAGCTACTGTCACTTAAGCCAAACAACTTGATTCATTTTTGCTAAAGTAGACAAGAAATTTAACTTGTTCTAACAATGGAAAAGGGCAATTTTTTTCAAGAGATCATACAACATGGCTGCTTGTGGTAAAAAAAAAAAAAAAAAAATCAATAAACCAAGATCCTTTTCRAGGACCTCATTCTCACAGCTTCCAAGAAAACAGTAAGTCATCAGCATATCTGAATATCAGAGTCTGAATCTGAAGGGATCCATTTCCTTGATGATATGATTTATAGATATTTATTACCACAGCTTGTAATCTATACCTGTTTGTTTATGCCATCCATAGTGGTACACAGTGGACCAATAGCATCTATACAGATTTAGCTCTATAGGAGATTTTTGATAGCTGTCAATATCCTATACAGTAATAGAATTTCCAAACAACTAAATCCTAGACAGAAGCTATCACTAGGCCCTCGCTGGGAGGGAGAGATACCTATTAAACATACATCAAACCAGCTGCCATGCAAACCTAAAGTACAAGAAAAWATTTATAAATATATGTATAGAAAATGTCAGTGGGGAAAAAAAAAMCAATGGCTCAAGGCTGATGGCGACCACAATTTTTCAAAGTACATTCACATACAATAAACAACAGCCTTCACAACTGACAGCATCTSCTTCCTGGCCTTTCACAGTTTAAAAGGAAAGTAGGTCCTTCAGAGTGAATCAAGGCAAAGAGAGCAGAAAYGTCTCATAAAGGGAATAAAACAGAGTGTAGCTAACACTCTGTTAATCACTAGTACACTTAAGTAGGAAAAGTGAAAAAACAGGCCTTTTGATCCTGAGCCAGTAACTACACTGSGGCCATTTTTACCAGATTTTACCAGAACGTACAGTTTGACATGAGTACACAACTGATCTGGGACCCAGTTCTCGAAGGTGAAGGTGCACCTTCATCTTCATGCAAGATGCATGTCATGGCAAACAGGTGTGTTCAACACCTTTCAGGATTGGGAGCCCAACTGCAGTCAGACAAGAAGTACTTCTCTCTCCCATTTCTCCTTTCATCCAATTTACTCTGTGGGTGCTTTGTCAGAACTCAGCCTTGGTAAGAAACATGTTCTTTCTCACAGATGATCAGCTCTTTGCGGATCTTACCATTTTTGCATTAGTCTATTCCATTACTATTCATGGGAAGAAAGGGCTCTTTTCGGAAGAGCTATAAGTGAGGAATGTTGTGGAGTCTCCCCCCTTGGAGATATTCAAAAGCCGTCTGGACATGGTCCTGGGCAACTGGCTCCTTGTGGCCCTGCCTGAGCAGAGGGCACCTGAACTAGATGTCCTCCACAGGTCCCTTCCAAGCTCAACTGCTCTGTGATTCTGTGATGTGCAACCTCCTCTCAGGCACCTGGAGAGGGATCTGTAGCTCTGAATTATAGAGAAAGGCTCCCTATAGAGAGTTAACTTCAGTACAGCAGTCGGCACTTTTGAGGGACCCATCTAAGGTACACAGCAAGGAAATTCTTTCTTCAGCCACAGTCTTTCCCAGGGCTTAAATATGTGTATCAGTTTGGGATTCACAGTCTTTTCTAGAGGTTTTCTAGATCACACCAGGTCTGATTATTTCCAAAGCAGAGCACGAGCCATTTCAGACCTTGCCTGTGAGCAGCAGCAACTCCCCATCTTTGTACAACAACGTCACTGTCCGAGCATCCCCGTCGCGCTGCAGACTGGACTTCCACACAGTTGGCAGTCAGAGAGGACTCAAATCYACACACCAGTAGTTACCAAAACTACTGGGCTTTTGCAGATGTTTAGGGGGAGGAAGACTTTTAGCCTACCAGAAGCCATGTTTTTGGACCAGAGTTGTGCTTGTTCTCATGGGTGAAAGAAAACCAGCAATGTTTTTGCATAGATGGGAAGAGCTGTTCCCACTTCAGCATCCTTAAAGCATGGTGCTGAGAAGGAAATGGATGTCTGATTCATGCCAGGTCTCTCATTTCCCATAGATAAATGTCATAACCACCAACTAACCCCACATTCTTGGGGACAGAATACCACTACCCCTCTTTTACCCATCTTTTCGGGCAGGTGTGGCTACGACCACTATTTCCAGCAGATCTTTTATGTACCAGCTGCTGTCCTACAGACACAGGGACTGACCACAGATATGGAAATTCCACAGATATGAACACGCCCATCATTTAGTCCCCAAAGGAGGTTTGGAAACATCTGAAAATTACCTTTTAGGACTTAGGCAYCTAATTTTGCTACATCTTAAATGATTAAACCTTTTTGTAGTTCTCTGGGATAGGACTGCAGGTAGGGACACAAGAATTAGAAAAGACAAGAATGAGAACAGAGTATTATTAAACAAGCAATAGTAATATAGGAGAATATGAATTATGTAATACCTGATAGTTTAACAACTCACTTTCTTTGGCATTCTGCAGTGATAAATCATGAAGAAAGATACAACAGACAAGACTGTTATTGCCATTTGTGGGCCAAAAGTTTGAATGCTTGAACAAGATTTGTCACACCTTTGGAGAAACAAGTATTTCTGCACRTCACTGTTCAAATTGGCTGACTGAAACAGGTAAACCTACCGAAAAAAGGTATCCAGAGTACTGGATGTTAAATAATGGCATATTTCTGCAATTTATAAACTCTACATTTAAAATTCACCTARCCCCAAGCAGAATACAATCTTCCCAATGTATCAACTCCTAACTTTGTCACTAATAACAAATAGTATAAATTTAATCTTGATTCCGTAAAATGTTCTTTCTTTTTCTTACCAATGGCCATAAACAAACATCATGCTAATAAAGGTAGTAAGATTTATTTTTGAGCACGGCAATACAAAGATGCTGCTCTAGAAGCAATTGTAACATTTACCAACGGCGCCCATAGATTTTATTTCCAGACAGGAARATTATGACTATATAGTCTGGGCTGCTATGAAGCACCAATGACAGRCAAAACAATTTCTGTATCAAAGCCCATCAATTCCTGTTCAGACACTTCCTCACTTTCAGAGGGCTGTCTTGATTTACAGTTTTTACATCATATCGCTGTGCTCTTGTGTGACACAATGGCTATTAGCCCTTTGTGTTAAATGCGTACCCCATGTGYATAAATAGTGTATCCGTGTATACACATATATGGATTGTGAAAATGGCTATAAATTAAGAAATCTTACATCTTTGGGGAGAATCAATTGGGCCTACAMTGAAAGCCTACATGAAGAGTCCTTCTCCTCTCACTCCGCCCCTTCTTCTCCCCCTCCCCTTCCCCCCCCCCMAATTGAACAAATCAAACCCAAACTTTTTGATACCTGATTGCAAGGACCTTATCATCTGGGCCAACATTCTGACTTCAACTTCTTTGTAAAAGCTGGATCACACCTTCAGGACATGGGCCCAACCCAAGTCCTGCATAAATACATCTCCATTAGGGCACTGTACCCCATAAATCAGCATTTTCATTGCCATTAAGATATCTGTAGRTTCTAATACCTTAAAGGACACAAAAAGATGTATTTCCTAGAAATGTAACYGCAGAATCAGTCTTTCCTTCACTATGGCAGGAATTTACATTGAAACCAGCAGTAATCATGTCACAGAGTGGACTAGGAGTGGGTTTAGGGCTCTCTCTAAGTAACGTCCTTTGGGTTGGACCATAAGCTGCATTTAAACTCCAGGCTTTTCAGAACTGAAGGTGAGATCAGTCTTCATGTACAGGGGTGGTGGGTTAGCCTTGACTAACAGCTAAATGYCYACCCAGCCGCTCRCTCACTCCCTGCCCCCACAACAGGACCTATTTACAGGGGGGTAAATAGGAAGAACAGGAATGAGAAAGCTCATGGGTTGAGACAAAAACAGTGAGACCACTTACTAGTTACCCTCACRGGCAAAACAAACTTGACTTGGGGAAAATTAACCTRATTTATTGCTAATTAAAATAGACATTCAGTTACTGATTTGGGTAGTAGGAAATAAAAAGACAAGCATTTAAACAACATTTTTCCTCCCCCCTTTCCCACGCCCAATCTCCTTTCTTCCTTCCTGCCTCCTATACCCCCTCCAAGTGGTATGGGGGTGGCTGGGGATGGGGGATTATAGCCAGTACACAGCAGTTGCTCTCTGCCACTCCTTCCTCCTCACACCTTTCCTCTGCTCTGGCATGGGCTTTCTGTGGGCTGCAGTTCCCATTAGGTGAATCTGTAGTGTCAGGAAGGAGAGAAAATAATTTTTAAAAAATGCAAAGCATCTTAAGAGATTTTTAACAAAGTCTTTGCAAACTTATTGGCACTTCAGTAGAGAACATGCACAGATTTCATTTTAATACATTTTAATGTTTCTGAAGTACAGGGTGGAGCCATGAGGAACGCATGTCCCCACACTGAAAACAGATACCTAATCGTGCAAATTACATTTATCTTCAACATCTGGAATAAATCCCCTTTCAGTGTCTTGTGTCACAAGGAACACTGAGCTCCACTGAGGCTTTTGAAGGCATTAGTGCTTCACCACGTGAAATCTGGTAAATGTTACAGCCATATATAGCATCTACTTGATGGGAAACCCCTTCATCTTGATATGATSATATATTCTGCATCACAGCAAAAAAAGAATCTCCAAATCTGAAGAACAAGTTTGAGATGGAAGAGACTGATAGAAGGACTGCTCTGTATCCTAGAGAATTAGACCACACGTTTACTACAGAATTTTCTTAGTCATATGAAAATACCACACAAGAAGCTTAAGTTCACCCTGTTTTTCAGTATTAGGCAACATTTGGAGACATTTCAGGCAGAAAACTTGTGGAATTAAATAAAAAGAAAGAATTATTGGTCTGGGATTAAATCATTAAAATGTTGCAGCTAGAATCCAAATGATTATTCTGTTCACTGTGAACACCTTTGTAGTACTGGAGCAAAAGTCTGGCCACAAAATTCTGCACTTTTGAAGACTGGGCAATTTTCAGAAGTATGAAAATATTCGGGGAAAAATAATCCATTTGGTTGTCCACAGACAAACTAGAGTTTAAATTTGGTAATCTTAAAACAAACAAACAAACCAAACAAACAAAYAAAAAAGGCCCTCTCCATTTTCTAGCTGTAGTCACTTTCTCTCAAGAAAATCCAAATGAAGTATTACTGCACCAGTTGCCCAAAGGCATTATTCTTTGCTCTGCCCTACTTTTAATTTTTTCCCCTCAAGTAATGCCCCCAGGTTTTTCTTTATTCTYATCATGGTTTTGTTTAGCAGTGGCCTTGCTACAGCAAATTCAAATAGCGCTCCTGTTTCTCTGTCAAAACTGAGAAAGTATCTAACCACTTTAACCTCAAGGAAAACTGTGAATAATCAGTGTTGGTGATGTTCTGGAGAGCACCAAAGTGGCAGGTCATTTAAATCTGATCATACTGGATTCTTCCAGTCCTCCTCAGTGCAACTCCATACCGATCAGTGTTCACAGAAACACACATATCTTCTTCCAGTACTGATTGGGAACCAAAGATACCCAACACTTGGATCACTGGCTTGTATCAGCACTGAATCCTGAGATATAATTTCAGTAATACACAGAACCATAACATTTGCTTCTAAACACATTTCCTTTACTACCTGCCTGGAAGTTACAGTGTTTGTACTTGCTTTCTTCTTCATTTTTAAATCATCAGTAGTATAAGCAAGTAGCTTCACAGCTTTGGGCTCAGCAAGAATGAGGCGAGCATTGGATACAATTTCAGGATCTCTGTGGCATACATTTAATCTTCAATATGTAGGTTTTAGCATCCAAAGTCAAACAACATTTCTGAGATTAGGCCCYGGAGAGAAGGAGCCGAAGAGCAAAATAAAACAAGCTGAAGGTTTCATCAGCACAAAGGCAGCGGTGGGTGAAGGTGGGGTTTTGAGCAGTGTGCTGTTTTCTTCTAAACATCTGCTAAGACTGAGGGCACTGACTGAACACAACTGTGTTTGAACGGCTGCTCTGACTACAGTAATTAGTCCTACAGTTGCTGCATGCAGGTGTTTAATTATCGAGGTCCCACTAGCTACATGTTTTTATTAGATTGGCTTTTTCTTTTTGTGGCCKTTCACTGATGTGTGTTCAGATTTGATGGGGATGTGTTGTGGTTTAACCCCAGTAGGCAACCAAGCACCACACAGCCGTTTGCTCACCCTCCCCACCCCRGTGGGATGGGGAGAGAATTGGAAGAGCAAAACTAAGAAAATTCATGGGTTGAGATAAGAACAGTTTAGTACTTGAAATAAAATAAAATAAAAATAAAAATAATAATAATAAATTGTAATGAATAGTAAAACAACAAAAGAGAGAGAGAGAGAGGAACAAAACCCAGGGGGAAAAAACAAGCGATGCAACCACTCACCACCTGCCGACTGATGCCCAGCCAGTCCCCAAGCAGCGATCGCTGTCCCCCAACCAACTCCCCCTGGTTTATATACTGAGCATGACGTCATAAGGTATGGAATACCCCTTCAGCCTGTTTGGGTCAGCTGCCCTGGCTGTGCCCCCTCCCAGTTTCTTGTGCACCTCCTCAGTTGCAGAGCATGGGAAGCTGAAAAGTCCTTGACTTAGTATAAACACTGCTTAACAACAACTAAAACATCAGTGTGTTATCAGCATTATTCTCATACTAAATCCAAAACACAGCACYATACCAGCTACTAGGAAGAAAATTAACTCTATCCCAGCCAAAGCCAGGACAGGATGGCACCTTTGAGAAAGCAGATCTTTGATCTTCAGGGTTTATTTCAGCCATCTGAAGCAAGTAGAGTGAAACACAAGCAGTCACAGGCATGCATGAGCCCCGGGCTGAGCGTCCCAATGAGAGCTAACAGACTATGCAAAAGAAGATTACTCACTAAGGCACGTCCTGGAGGAGACAGGGGTCCCTGTTAACTCCTGCCTCCTGGGACACACATCAACTTTAACCAGGCACACCTAGATCAGGAATACAATTTCCCCTCATTCAGGACAGCACCTAAACCATGTGCACTCTGCCAAAGCTGCTTTAAAAATTTGGTTTTTATTCCACATTCGATCGAAATCTCCAGAAGGACAMACTACACCAAAAAGATCTTTGCTAGTTCCCATAAAACAAGCTTAAACCTATAATCCTTTGTTTTACTGCTTTAAACRGTCTCTTAAGTGTCTTTAAAAATCTTGGAGCTCCTTCTTAAACAACCATTTGTAGTCAGCTTCGCACTTCTTTGCAGGAAGCACAAAATTCCTGTATCAATGTTGTGAACAAAACAATCTTCATGCTGAAACTGACAACTAAGTGGTTAAAGACTGGCACAACCACCTTCACTTCCACAGCAAAAATAACCAACTGTTTATGTGGTTTGTTACTCTCTCCTCAGGAAGGCAGGTGATTTGAAAGAAACAGAGCTTAGTTTTGGGCCAATGGAGCAAGCAATATTCTTAAACATTTCTGCAAATGAAATCCAATGTTCACTAGCATCTGTGACTGCTCTTTATTTGCTCATCTGTCCCTCCTTCCTTTCTATAAATGCTGCCAGTGRCCACACCTGAACTTCTGAGAGCCTTCCTCAGGAATTTATTCCCAAGACCAGCAGGAGTACACTTCCCTGAAGACATTCACACCAGAAGTTCCAGCACTAAACCCATCACTTCGATCAGAAGTACAACACACATTTTATATTTAGCCCTGCTTTAAATGATGGCAGATCCATCACATCCAACAGTAAGTTGTCTCCTTAATTACCTTCRCTGTTAATCCTGCACACCACACACACACTCCTAAAAATCTATTGTGAGAGATGGCACCTCAGCAYGATGTTATCCCCTGAACCAGCTCCCTCACTGCTACAGGCTGAATGCTAATCTTCAGATCCAGTGCTCTCCTCCTTCTGCACAGATTCAGCAAAATTGAGCACCAGCACAGTAAGAAACATTCAAGCTCTTTCACAGTTTGCATGTTGGCCAAACAGCTATTCCTGCACTCCCATGTGAAGGCAACAGATCAGATGGAAAAGCTCAATGGATCAGATCTGGCTCATAGATGCTCCTGCTCAGCTCCATAAATAAGGGACAGAATAAAGTAGCCGTCTTGCTGCTGGAGATGCTACTGGTGTGACCATTCCCACAGGGGAAACACCACAAAGAGTGAGATGCCCCCCGAGTACATCAGACACTAATGCTGACACTCAGTTTGCCCTTCCCCACCTTCAAAAGCATTTACAGCAAAGTTATGCACCCCCCTCACCGTGTGCACAAGAACATCRGAAGTATTTTTATCAAAGGAAGGCTGTCAATCAAGATCAGTTCTTTATCTAAAGGATGTGATTTAATCAAATGGGAATTAATCCAGGGAAACCTTACGAACTGAGCTATGGAGGAGGCCAGATCTGACAACTTGGCACCTCTGTCACTGGTGTGAAGTTGGACGCAGAGCTYTGAGCACCTGAAGCCCATGATGGATGGACACTTAACCTACACCCCATCCCCACCGCTGGCAGCTTCAGGGTGCCCTGGGATGCCAGGGACAGAAGGCTTTTCTCCTGGCTGCCATGGTTTGGTGCTCAGAGACCTCAAGAAGATGGCTAAGGAAAGCCGGGGTGTAGGTCTCCTCTCAACAGCCATGACATTGTATCCAAAGCTGTTCATTCAAAACCTTCTGCTAAAACTACCCTAACCATAAAATAAACAAAATCCACAATTGTGTATATAGTGTTGGCTTTACAAAACTGCAAYGGAAGCACTGAAGGCTGCAGCTTTCATTTTACTCCTAGCAAAACAGGAACCTCACCTGGTGCTAGAAAGGGCAGAGTACACGTGCATGACTACTCTCATGAGACCGAAACACAGACTGCCACAGGTTTGCTCCATCCTCACTACCCAAATTTGTGGACATCCACAAGATATATATGAAACGCATTTGTAGAAACATCAGGATTAATTCTGCAGAGCACACAAGAGTAGTGCTGGGTTTACACCTCGGCCCAGCTCAGAAAGTGCTTTGTGTCTCCTCTTGTTTCAGCACCAGCCTTYGCCCACAGAGGGATGTCCGGGCACAGCCTGTGGCCAGAGGAGTGCGCTTGTGGAGGYCCAAAACGAGAGGCCCTTACGCCGCCCCTGTACCCTCAGAGCATATGCTGTCCGTGGACAGGACTGAGAAGAGCAGTGTCAGACACAATGTGCCTGAAAATTGCTTTCTGTTGCAATAAGCTGCACCACACGAAGAGATGTGCCGATGGAGCGCAGTGGGAAAYCTGAGCTGTCAAAGGGCTGAGCAAGGCTCACCCGGACAACCTCTCATCCACGTATGTGGTCACTTCCTTAACGTAAGGATTTTATGTGACCTCTGTCTCTCCTGATGAAAGCAACACCTCTATCCACAAAGCAGGACCCCCTTGTTTTTATTCACCAAGATTTCAAAAACAAAAATACAGGTCTGAGCAATTATGCTCAGAGAAAAAGCAACAGCAAAACTGGAATGCATTAGCCATAAATGAGGCAATTAAGTCTAACCTTTGCTAACCTGGCAGGTCAATGGTACAAACAGTATGCCAGGAGTTATTTGGGTCCTATAGATGCCCTTTAAAAAGCCAATTATCTGGAAATGAGTGACTCTGTCAGATGACAATAGASCAGTCCTTCAGAAAGTGCTGGGAAGGCGGTGGGGGGGTCTCTCCGCCTGGCCCACATGCAGCTTTCCAGTATAATTGAACAGCTCTCACTGTTCAGAAGGYGGCAAAGGTTTCTTTCAGCCGAAGGTCTGTGGAATTAATTACACTGCCTCTTACCGGGGAATGGTAGGGCACGTTTGCTTGGATGCTATGTCAACATATGAGTAGGTTTTTAAGAGGTATGAAAAAAAGTACAAAAGCAAAACAAAAAAGAGAGGGGACGCAGCAAGCTGTATAAGAGTGCCAATCCTTTCAAAAATGCCAGGATGAGATGAAATACAACTAACTGAGCTTGAGTTACTAAAAAAAGAAAGCACTGAAATGGCTGTCAGGGCACATACACAGACCACGGTAACAAAGCAGGTGGGACAGGCGTGTCTCGGACAGGTGGGGAGGGGGAAAGGAGGGCCTTGGTTTCAGTTTGACTTTCAGAACTAAAATCTACATGCTATTTCAGAGAGAGCCAGTGCATCAATCCCACCCCAGGGACTTCTCCAGGTGACATGTCTGGCTTCACAGCAGGCGTCTTAATCAAGGGGTTCCAGGCCCAAATATAGATTTGGGCTCAATTATTTTGCCTTGGCCCTAATCATTTATTTTTTTTAGGTCTGTGAAACAAACTAAAGCCAGGGAAGCRTTACCAATGATGGTTCAGCTACAGCCCTGACCCAAAACTACACCGCCCCTCTCAGACTCAGCAARAGGGAACCAGGAAAACCTGGAACGCAGACAAGGAAGAACATTTACCCACCATCTTGTATCCTATCTACTGCTCTATCCTCTCTCTGCTGTCCAACTTACTCCCATCTTGCCCCATTGCCTTGAGCATCATCCCATTTGTCCTTCACTTTCACTTTCCACCATCCTTAAGCAGCAGAGGTTGTAAAAGTGCACCAGAAGGAATGATCATGAAATCCATCCACCAGCAGAAAAGGAACAGCACCAGCAGGAAGCAAAACCCTGGAGATGAGCCAAAGCCTCGCAGAGAGAGCCTTTTAAAGCTCGGCCTTCAGAGTGACCTGGCCAAACACTCTGGAAGGCAGATCTCTGAATATTACATCTATGAATCAAGATAAGCCCTAGGGCCCACCGAGGCAAGCACTATTTCCACTGAACCGATGAGGCTGCTCACAGTCATAAGCACTACAGTCATTCACACCATGGGTGGCCACCTTCCTGCGCTTTCCCAGCTCCAAAGGGCGAGCAGTCTATAGACTACGGTCTCCCCCAGGTATTCATCCATGCTGCTCTGATTACATCACTGTAACACATAAAAATCAGCACTATTTTTAACTACTGCAATACAAGAGGGATCTGCAAACGAGCAGTATAGATACCACCTGCAGGACACAGGCTACTTTAATGCAATATGCAAACATTGCAGGAACAGCAACATGCCTTCTGCATGCGTGCACAGTCAGGAACTATGCTGCTGCCGCGCTCTGCAAGCCAGCCAGGCCAGAGCACACATCCATAGGGTATGGCTGCTGCTTGGTATGAGACAGGCCCTGACTATCTGCATTACACTCTGCTCTTGAGGACTCATCTTCTCCAGACCACTTCTCTTCTTCTGTTTGTGCAGGATGACAGGCTGGTTCATACTGGCTGCAGTGACACAGAAGACTCATCACACRTGAAAAGCCTCTGGAGCAGAGAGAGCATGATGCTGTCTGGGGTGAGGAAATTACATACAAAAGCACTGTTGCTAGTGTAAGCTCCTGMCCTTGTGTGTGCTTGTCTTCACAGGCCACCAAGAGAGAATATGAAAATCCATAAAACATCAGCAGAGAGCAGGGAGCAATCAGAAAACATGAGATCGTAAAACAGCAAAGTGCTGCAAAATCATCATATGCTCAACTTTGACACACAGACTGTATGACTCCAGCTTTGGTAAACAAAACATGCCTATCACAGCACCCAATGAAAGTAAAACAAGCAGCAAAATCAACCATCAGCTCTATAACTACCCCATGGAGCTCTGCCCCCCAAAATCCTTTAATAAACATTTATTAGTTTCTCATCCCAAATTCAGATTTACAACAGGAGACTCTCTTCTCCCAGGAGTCCTTTATAGCACATTTCACTCACCCCCCAACAGCTACCAGTCTGTAACAGCAGCTGCTCTGTATGCCAGGCTGTTACACAGGTGAGCTGAACAAAAAGCATCTCCTGGGGTATTGCACATGTAATGAGCTGGGATCTCTTAACAGAAGTAAATTTACAAATTTTATATTTATTATAGTTCTCTATCTAAGCAAATGAAATGCATGGACCATTAGTTAAGCTGCTTTTTTGGTTGATTACTCTATGTTATCAGAACTCCCTATGGTGATTTGACTACACATTACCCTATGTTTAATGGCAGTAACTGTTGGTGTACCTGATATGACAATCATAGCGCTTTACAGCTTCTTTTCTAAGAAAAAATATCTCCAGAAAAAGTGACCCTGTGGTCCTTTCAATGAATCGTAAGACAAAGAGCACACTGAGCTCTTCTTAGCAACACCAGCCTCCTCTGTTATTAACTTCCCACTCAGTCCACTTAATGCATGCCCCACTGACACTGGACCTAGCAGCTTGTTTCTTACAAGTGCTTAAACAAAGTCCTACCAATTCATATCTGTTCCCACTGCTATTTTTTTTCCATTTCATTTACTGCTTAGGTCTGTTTTTTCCCCCCATTTATGTTATCACAGYAGCAGTTTTCACACACCTGAAGCCACCTCCTGTTCAATAATCACCAAGGTCTCAATGCTGCTACCGGCTCCGTGTTGACTCAGTCCTGCTGAGGCAGCCCAGGATCAGGTCTGCTCGCACTGCAGCCTGGACATGTGCTGCCATCGACTTATAATGGGAAAAGCATTAGTACAGAGGGTAAAAAACCTATGATCTCTACTTAGCACTTTTGAAATCAATAAGAGCTCTCACTCAGATCTGACCTTTAATCAAGCAACGCAGGATAACAACAAAAAAAAACCCAAAGCCCTAAGATTACTAACAAGCAGGACTAGTAAAYCTCAAAAGCCTAAGAGACACTTTTTGGAAAACAACAGAAAATGTGGAGGGCAGACCTAGCCTAAGTATTTGGCATCACTATAACACTGTGCTGCAAGCTCAGCAGAGCAGACTTTCTTATTTGCGGATGACATCATGTAAGTCAGCTCCTTCTGCCATTTAGGCTTTACCCACTTCAAGGAACTGGGTGAAGCAGGAAACCTGAGATGAAAGAAAGAAGGTTCACGGGKTTTCCTTGGAAAATAAAAATTGTGTTTGATTCTACCTCAAATTAGTCACTTCTTCAGCACCTGGGAACAAATCCTGTCCGCCTGAAGTCATGGCAAGGGTTTTACTGACAAGCACCATAAAGATGGCATTCACAGGGCTGYCTTCACACACATGCCTTCTAGTCTGAAATTTCTCCTCTTTCCTCTATTCTGCATTTGGTTCAGCTTCACTTCACATGCCAGAAGTGACCACAACAGTTTAGACACACCACTGGTCTTGTGGTTGCACATTAGTGTCCAGCCACAGTTCTCACTAGATACTGTACAGAGATAAGCTTGATCTCTGCCTCTTCCRAAGACTAACTTTTCAGCCTTTGTACCACTGCTTCCTGAAATCAATCTCTGCCCACAGCACATGTCTCCGCTCCTATTTTTGTGATGCTTCACGTGATGTTCAGGACCTTGCAGACCCTCAGCATCCTCTCTCTCTGCTGATTCTACCCATGCACGACCAGTGCCTGCTGCCCCCTCTTTCAGAGCCTGGAGAAGTCATCCCGCTCAGAGACATTTCTTCAGCACCACTCTCCATCCAAAATTACCATCTCATGTTTCACCATCTGAATTCCCTCAAAACATTCTCTGTGCTGTTTTTTCTTATAGTCTACTATAAATGTTTTTCTCCCATTTTGTCCAGTTCCTTAGTCTTGCCTACACAGGCATCTGACCAGATCTACACTGACCATACGCCATACGCCAGTTCCAGCCCTTATTAATCCAAATCAATCTTTTTCCTCCTCCTTTTAAAAGTTTAAAATACTTTGTATTGATTAATTACATGTTGTTCCCAGTTGCTTTTGGCCAAAGACTCAAATAACAGGTCAGAATCAGCACATTGTAATAGCGTAGCCTACCCCCTCTTTCCTAGCTTGTTAACAGGACTTCTCACCACTGTCCTTTCAGCATGCCAACCCCATTCCCCATGGTAATTAATGCCCATTTGTCAAGTACTCCTACCGCTTAAATGCCAGGAGGACTGTGTGTGAAGTCAGTGCAAATGAATCCTTCAATCCAACTGCACACAACAGCCAGAAGGTGCATGGACACTTGGTGTTAAACACTCTCACAAGAGAACAGTTTTGACCTCTCCCTGGAAATCCCACAGCTTCAGGAGAACAGGTACCAAACAGTCCTATCACCTGAAAGTGTTAAACACATCACAGAGATGGGTAGCAGGAGGTTCCTCAAGTACTCAAKTACCAGGATGGAGAAAACTGTGGCAAAGAGGAACAGCACCAAAAATAGAAACYGCTTTACCTTGAAAGACTCTTAATCAAAAGCAACCCTTAATAGCAATCCCCACAAACCACAATGTTCCTTCAATATAATGTCCATGGTGACAACTAGACTGAAGGGAAATTCTTGATACAACATTTGCATTTGGAATTGTAACAAACCTTTGCATTAGGACTATGCTAAACCCAGGTTGCCTGCGTTCATACAGAAAAAGTAATCAAGAAATTACATCTATTCATCTGTTTGGGTTATTCTTGCCTCACAGTGCTGGAACAGACACTGAACTCCATATTCATTTCCCCCAACAAAATYGTATGATTGCCAGCTTGTTTCCACATTCAAACCTGAAATAAAAACAAGGATCCCATGCAGTCCTTGTGCAACCTCTGCAAAACAACTCTTCTTCTTGGAACAAGTTACAGTAATATGGACCTTCTTAGGTGGAGACTCAGTAAACAAAAAAAGCAAGGATTATGATCTCCTTTTCTATTTTATKTCCTGGAAAGGCAGCCCAAAGGGTTTGTTTTGTTCACTGTCAGACTTCTTTTTGTTTAGCACTTTTGTCAAAAAAATTTAGGGGTCTCAGAAATGTTCCMTCTTTTCTCCAAAACAACCCAGAAATACCGGGTAGGAAATAGGGTTCTGAATGTTTAGCATCAACAGCTTTTCTTCCATTTCCCAGGATTTTAAGATAAATCTGTTTTATAGACAACCCAGAAAAGAGAACTGTAAATGGTCTTAAAACAGAGAATCATGCTGCCTCAGCTAGCCAGATTCATTTGCTTATAATGCATGATCCTACTTATACTCTAGTCTTTCAGAAAAAATGGGGTAGGCAAGATAATTTTGTAATATGAAAGCAAACAGAAGCAAAAATTCTAGATGTCATTCTAATATATCTTAGAAGAGTAACAAAAAGTACTATTTTTCCCTTTTGYAAATGATTACATCAGTCACTTAGGAGCTGCACCATCATTTCCAAATGCTTCTCTACCACAGTAAGTTTCAATTAAATTAGTTATTAAACCCAATTAATTAAATTTGCACAATTTCTATACAGATGCACTTGTTTTTGTTCAAGGGAGTCTTACTTGCTCTCGGTCCGCCTTCTAATCAACCTAAGCAAAATCAATATATGAGAGTTGATACAGCCTGTTGGTAGTTGAAGGATGAATTCCAAGTCATTTAGTTACAGTTCATTTGGAAAAACTTTCTCTACCACACAAAGCCTACCCAAATTGCCATTTTCTCTTATCTGAGAATCAATCATTTGACTTGATGACGGGAGGGATGGGGGGATACATCCCTTCACTCTACAGTATTAAATGACTAATTAATGTTTTCTAGGTAACATTTTAAGTGAGGAAAAGGAGAACTTGGACCATGATAACTTGTCAAAGCTTGAGGAAAACCTCTTGTCACACAAAATGGCCACAGCCGTTCAGCCAACACTATGAGCTTCCACAAGCTGCTCCGCGCAAGGCCTAATACGAAAAGGTTTGCCGTAGTTTTGACTCATCTTTCCCCTCTTCCCACTCAAATCCCACTAGCTTTTCTAAGTGTTTTTCATTTGGTTCTTCCATTCAAAAGTTCCTTCAGGTTTTTCTCGTGTCTCCTACATTCATTCCTTATCAGCTTCAAACTCTCTCTTGTCCTTCTCTCCCTTTGTCTCCTGCCTTCTCCCAGT
Source organism: Oceanodroma leucorhoa (assembly GCA_030449065.1). Lineage (NCBI taxonomy): Eukaryota > Metazoa > Chordata > Aves > Procellariiformes > Oceanodroma > Oceanodroma leucorhoa. The sequence continues at coordinate 4,093,549 of JASVER010000033.1, read as the reverse complement.
TCACTCCCTGTTTTTTCGTCTCCAAGTCCATTCCCAGGCACTTGCAAATGTGACTGCTCAGCAGTCAAGCAGAAAGGGAACCCAGGCACCAAGGGAACCTTACTGCCTAGGCCTAACCTGAAATAGACTGACACTGGAGCAATCAGAATGCAATTTTATGTAATAAGATGATTTATTCATTAGTACAAGGCAGGGATAAAAGCTTACAGCTGATGAGAGAAGCAGGTTTGTTACAGCTGTCAGTTCTACCAGCAAAATGTATTAGTCATTTAATTTCTTTTTTTTTCTTTAAACACCAAAAGCATCCTATAATTACGTGTATGTGCCCTTCCTTATAGAAGGAGGCTTTGCACAAAATTCTTTAGTTTCATAATGAAACAGCAACAATTAAAGTGTCATGAGATGATTAGTCTGTCAGTGAGTTTGATTGACCCACGTATTACCAAAAACCATATTTAAAAAAAAAATATAATAGTAATATATTGGACTCAAAATACCGATCTACCTCTCCATAGTAGGAAGGTTAATAAGCATCAGGTACTTCAAGCACACTCTCAGCCAAGAGATCTATAAAAAAATTTAGATTGTTTCTTTTCAAGGACAGCTGCATTAACAGGAGACAGATCATTTCTTTCCTGCTTTCAAAGCAATTTCAGCATAGAAGTCTGAGTACCAACATCTAAAGCACTTCTGAAGTTGACCTTCCAACCAATACTGATAAGTCCCAGCAAAAGATCACCACGAATAACATCTGCACCGTTGATGGCATGTAGAAGAGAATGAGAACCTCAAGGCTTTGGTTCATCATCTCACACACCAGCCACAAAGCCTGAGACTCTGTGAAGAGCACTCTGCTTTATTTCTCAGCAATCATGACAGGAGAGCACACTTCCCCCTTTGCAGTAGCTCCTAGGTAGAATTCACGTTGGATGGGAGCACTCAAAGCCTGTCCCATTCCTATCTGCTGGAGAACAACGGGAACATTTAGACCTCAGCAAAACCATCCCTGAACACAGACTCAGCACTCAGTGGGACTGAACTGGCAGGAAAGAAGGGCAGAAAGGACCCTTGCTCAATACCAAGTGTCCTGGGTCATTCYACCCTCACCCTACTTCCCATCTGCCCTCCAAGGACTTTGTGTTCTTCAGAATATGAAATTATGGACTAAGCACCAAAGAAGGGTGCTTATTGCAGAAACKCTGGTGATGGTTCACTTTAAGCAAGATTCTCAACGTGTATGAACCAGACCATGTTCCTGCTATTCACCACCCAGCAGTGGAGAGCATGAGCACCGCCATTGCACTATTATGGGAGTTTTTGTTTGTTTTTACATGTCAGACCTCAGTAATTATATTAGCATGCATAGCCCTGTTGACATTTCAGACAGTGAGATTAAACCCCTAAGACCCAACTTGCGATAGAAAGGAAGGCAACTGGTGATTTGTGGAATCGGCTAAGGCCGGTAGAAAGACATCGCACACTGAACAGAGTGAGGCTTCAGACCAAAAAAAAAAAGTGAAGTGTGACAACAGGAAAGTCCCCTGGGAAACGAGGAAAAACAAGGAAGACTACGTTCTGTCCATGGATTTCTCAGTGCAAAAAGGCCAAGTTGGTAACCCCATCTTGGATGGGTTTTGGATTGCTTTGATGCCTGACCTAGGTAAATAGCTAAGAACATAATCTCATCTTCAAACGAAGAGTGTGAAGTCTAACTTAATTTGCAGAGCAGGTGCTGTGTTTGCAAGAAGAGCTGTGATAGGTAGGTTGTATCTAAGAAAAAAATCTGTAAAGAACGTAAACACYTCCTTGATTTTGTTTAAAACAACTCAGATTATTAAGTTCTGTCATTAAACATGCTTTCTTCATGCTCCTTTTGAGAAAGAAAGGTGTCAGAAAAATAAACCCTTTTAAAAAATATACTAACATCTTCCCAGCGCTACAAATCCCATTCACAGCAGCCCTTCCTGCAAGGACACCTCATTCCTCACTGGAAGGAAATAATCCACCACTATAACATACTGACCTTGCGACACTATTCAAGCAGGAGGTACACACAATGGTGGAGGGGGTCTCTGCCTCTATTTAAACTGCAGAAGCAGTACATAGAAATAATGAGGACTAGTCATACAGCACACAAGACACTTTGTTCTGTACTTCTGTACTTTATGAGAAAACATCAGTTACAGAAGAGAAGGCAACAGTATAACATGGGAATAGACTGATGCTTTGCACAGACCACAGTGAGCGATGCGACCAATAGCCCAGATGGGCTACAGGGAAGAGATTTATCAAAAAAATTCCCACTCGTTTCAGTTTGGATCTACCTTTCACCATGGCTGACTCTACACTCATCACTTAGGACAGCACATCCAATGCATTCTTACAGTGCATTGTAAGAATGGAATTATTTAGAAATGGAAAAGTGTTCATTCACGTAGCTCACCACAGGTTTTGTCCTGAAACGAGTTACACTCCCTAGAGATTCCTCCAGGCACATCCTAAAACCTCTTATCAATGGCTGGCTGACATTTCCCTTTCAGCAGCTGTGTCGTGTCTTCCACTCTCCTGTGCAGACTCTACACCAGTCTCCCAGTTACAATGAAAACAGTGGCTCCTTCTCAGTAAATAGGTGATGAGATTTTAACTTTAAAATAATAGCAGGTCTGCCCGCAGTTTCAACAGTACAGCTACTTGCTTACACTCTCTAACCAGCTTTAATCTCTCATTTTTCCTACCCATTTGCTTGTTTTTAGCTTACAATGACATACATATCTTTCTAAACAATTCCCAGATACATTTTCTAGTTCCTACATTCTCCTCCAAAAAACTCTATTTGACACTAAGTCTCACAGTGCACTGGCCAGGACAGAACACTACCATCCAGAAGTGATTACACAAGACCCATACACAAACATGCCCACATCCCTCAAATACTAAATGACAGTTTTGTACCTTAATCTCGCTTTCAGATCCTCCTTAGCACGTGCTCCTCACCTTCTAGAGAGGAAAGCATGAGGGATGTCCTGGCTGGAAGAGTGGAAGGGCTGGGGCTCTTCAACTGAGACCACCAACTGATGGCTGTAAAAAACATACTACAGAAAACGTAAGTGGGAAGGATCTGCTCCACTGTCTCAGTGCACAGCAAAGGGAACACGCGATGGATCCAAGGCTAGAATCTCRGAAGCTGTAAAAAGCAGACACCTTTTTCCATCCAATCTCAGCTTTTACCAAAGATAACTGAAGCCAGATACAGAAGTACATACAACCCCTAGTGAGCTGAAAACCAGGAATTAAGTGCCTGCTGTTACAACTCCTGAATAAGTTTCATTAGGATGCCATGGGATTCTCCTTCTATAAGCAGTTATGACTTTGGGTTTCTCGCTCTTTCCTTTAAGACCAGGGCTCTAGATTCAAGCTTTGTCACCCAAGTCTTGAGTGTCTCAACTGGAAGCCAATGTGTTTCCATTGGTTTGGTACAGAAATAAGATATGCCTTCAAAGCACTCCCTTTGGCAAAAGCATTCTTCTCAAAGTATTTCAGAAACGATCGTCTTCTCTATGAGGTGCAAAGCATCTGGCTTTTAAGTGAGCAGGTTCTGTGGAAATAAACTGACAAAACAAGTCATCTCCAGGGCCAGCAGTGCTGCTGCCTTTCTGTACAGGTTAGCTGTGCGTACCTGACGGTGTCATAACTAAGGACAATTAGTGAGTTTACAGCAGCCTTCAGCATGTTAGCCTGAAGATACAGATGCGTGAGTCATAAACAGGCTCTTTCAGGGAAACATCAGTACAAACATTTCTGCTGTCTATATAAAAAGCACTGCTGTTTAAAGGTTTAAGGTGCTGATATGCACCTTAAGAAGTGATAAACTACAGCACTGAAGGTGTACTGTGAGAAATAGAAAAGATACTCTGCAAACCTTTGTGCTAAAACATTCAAAAATCAAAGAAAAATCCAACAAAAGCAGACCCATGTCATGCTGGTTCCATAAAAAAATTAATAAAGAGAATTAAGTGATATACACCTTTGGAGAGACTTGGTTTATCAGAAATCTTTGTTCCAGGTTAGTGATATAGCCTGAAAAGTTTATCTCCACTTCTCTCACAGGTGGTAGGAACCAGCGTGAAAGCAAACGCTCTTCTTGAAGCAAACAGGTGACACGCTGAATTACACTGAGAACGGAGAGCCTCCCCCAGCCAGCAGGCAGGGGTACTGTACAGTTACTGAATCAGCCGCACGGAGGTACCTGTGCAGCAGGCAGGTGGCTGCCCGGACTGAGGCAGCGTTCACAGGCTCCTCTCGGGGTCTGGGCTTTGTTACGCCACAGAAGTAGTTCACACCCAAAAACCTTCTGCTCCCATTTTTCTAAACCAGGTGAAACAAATGAGTAACAAACAGTAAGCGATGGGAGAAGACTGAAAACAAGCGATATACTATTACAGCATCTTACTGTGTATAAGGCAATAGCAGCTCCAGATTTGACCTAAAACGCACACAAGAAGCCCATCATCTGTAGCTGCTGCTCAGTCTGGTCATTAGCCTAAATTCTCACGGATATCACAGAAAAATGTTACTGTAAATCTCTGCACTCAGATTCATTACAAACACCCAAACCTCCCACTGAAACGCCCACATCAATGCCCATACATCGTCCTTTGTCACTCAAGTGACAAAAGAGCCTCCTTTCAGTTTAACTATTTCAAATATTTTCAGACTCTTCAATCAGTACTTGCCTTTGTCATAGCCTGCAGTTACMAAGATCACACCATGTGCACCTGCAAAACACTTACACATCCACACAGCTCTGCAGGTGCACAGCAGTACCTTCAAACACCTCGTCCCAGGCATCTCGTCAGGGATCTTCCCTTTACTGGGGCAGGGGGAGAGGGACTTACCTGTGCCAGCTGAAAGACCGTCGCCAGCAGGTCGAGGGAGGTGATCCTTCCCCTCTATCAGCACCGCTGAGTCCTCTGGAGCACTGGGTCCAGTTCTGGGCTCCCCAGTACAAAAGGGACATGGACATACTGGAGCGAGTGCAGCAAGGAGTCATGAAGATGGCTACATGGACTTGAGCATTGGCCGCATGAGGAGAGGCTGAGAGCTCAGCCTGCAGACCAGAAGGCTCAGGCGTGATCTTATCAAAGTGTATAAATACCCAATGAGAGAGTGTAAAGAAGATCAAACCAGACTCTGTTCAGTGGTGTCCAGTGAAAGGACAAGAAACAAAAGGCACAAAACGAAATATAGGAAATTCCATTTAAACATAAGAAAAAGCTTTTTTTAACTGTCACTAAAACAAGGTTAATAAYGCATGTAGCCCATTTGTGAATATACACTCCGCAAAGGTGGTCAAAAACTGGAACAGATTACCCGGAGAGGTTTGCAGTCTCCATTCTTGTCCAATCAACACCCGATTGGACATGGTCCTGAGCAACCTGCTGTAGTTGATCCTGCTTTGGGCAGGAGGTAGGACTAGACAATCTCCAGAGGCCCCTTCCAACATCAYCCACTCTGTGATTCTGTGATATGCTGGTTCTAAGTGTCTGTTGTTAGCCTAATATTCAAACAAGCAAGCGGCACCTAAGTCAGGCAGAGTAAGCACATAGATAAGCAGGMTAAATCAATTTATCACAAACTATTTTTTTTACTTCTTTTTTTCTTTTCATAGCATGTGTACATCATGTATCTGTCTACCCACATACTTGTGACAGTTGTGAGGTCTGCTTTGGCATGGCCCAAGTTGTTCACATCATCTTGGGGAATATTAAATTAAAATGTCAGCTTTCAGATTAGATACAGTTGAGTGCCTTTCTGTATCTTTGTCAGCAGAGGAGTTAGGAGACGAAGATCTTGGATGCAAACAGGCTTTGCCCTAACATTTACTGTCTCCTGGAGAAGAGCAACCGAGTTGAGTCACAGCACAAAATAAGAAGTGAATGCAAGCGCATACACGCACACACGTGTTTTTTAATTATCACCCCCAGGATACTGCACTTATTTCACACAGCAACACTTTGAGAAAGTATGAGGATGCAAACTCTTCCTCCTTCCTGAAAATCAAAAATTACAAACAAATACAGTTGCCACCAGGCATTTTACACATTTGTTATAGAAACAGTTTTAAAGGCATCAGCATCTGAAGAAATTGAATCTCTGGCAAACAGTGCAGGTGAACCATGGATCAGGGTGGTAAGCTAAAGACCCGATGCTGTAATGAGAATGTTCCGCATCCTTTAAATGAYCCGTTAAAGAAAGTAAGATTTGAGTAGACACCTGAACATGAACAGAGAAGACTTCTGTGCCACTAGCTAGCATATTAAGTGATGCAGCCCTGTAAAGCTGCACTCAGAGGAAAAGTACCCAAAAGACATGCAGTGGAGGCAATGGGTTCAATGCAGAGAAAGACAAGCTAAAGCAAGACAAGGATGCACAACTGCAGGCTGAAAATCAGATGGAGCTAAATCACTACACTAATRAAACTGGAACAACTCCTTTTTCACCCTGCTCCTGCACGGGGCAGAATGTTCCTTGGCATGGAAGAAACTGCACGGCTGATGTGAACTGATCCATTAACTTCATCTGAAGAGGACACTGAAACTTATCCAAAATATGCCCATGCCAACACCACCTCCTTTCGCACCCGTAGATGGTCAAGGATCACACATCAAATCTAAGTGGTGTTAATGAACTAAACCTAATCTGCAGAACACACTGACACTGATCTCTAGACGACCACTTTCTATGTCAGTACAGAACAGTTTTAATGGGAAAAGATGAACCTTGAAATTAAGAAGGTGTCAGTAATACAATGGAAACTCATTCCAAACAAACTCATTCTCAATACATTTGGACATTTTGGCATGGTACTGCAGTATGAAACTCGGCACCTCACTCTGGAATTCAAAAGAATTTTCTCCTCATTTCCACATTTAAACCAGCCCAGGAGGAGAACACTGAAAGTGTTAAAAAAAAMCCAAAAAAACACACTGTCAAAATGTCAGCAACTTTTTACGTCATTTTAAGTGATTAAAGGCGAGATTACACAGCTAACAAATTCTGACAGGGAAATCCTTCTACTTTTACTGCCAAGGTTTGGAGTAACTTATCATGGTTTGGGGGAGTTCTCCACAAGCAATGGGCTCAATTGCATTGAAGGAAAGAGTTTGGTTTCCAGTAATCATTTGCATTGCACTTTGCTACCTAGAGTTAGCACTTCTTCACATTTAGTGATCATCACACTTTAAACATTTACTGCCACACAGCTTAGTCCTGGCCCTCAGTACTGCCGTCCAATACAAAGCAAGAAGTTAGATCTTGGCAACTGCTGTTTGTCAGGGTTATTGCAAGAACACCAACTCTCAAGAATTTCTCCAGACACTGAAGAAAAATTCTACTTCAGATCCAGGTCCACCGTACCTATGTGAAACTCTGAAGAAACCAAAATTGAGCCTACCATAGAGACATGTTACAGCTCTCCTTGGAAGTGGAGTGGCCACTGTTGTTGTTCTGTAATAAAAATCTTAGCAGTATGTACTTGCAAGGGCTGTACTCCTGTTCGCTTTAACTTTGTCACTGGYCCATTAAGTTCCACTTCCTCAAAGAGCAAACTCTCAGAAATCTGCCCCAAATTAAACAGTAGCTTCATGTTTCCTTTTTCCCTTTGATTTTAGATGCATTTCTTCAAATGTTTGGCTTATTGCAAAAGATCTATTTCACACTGTGTAATAATGCAGCCCTCCTCTCCATGCCTGATGAAGGCTATCCTATGTCAACATGTACCCCATGGTAACAGTTAGATCAGTAGTAACTTTAGAGAAGGAGACTTTCAGCCCTAAACATGATGCCCCCTGCCTCTCACTCCAAATACATACTTTTCCTCCTGTTTTCCATTAACGGCATATAAATTTCCATCACCATTTCAGTTAAACTGTTTTAAAAAGACTACAAGAAACTTTACAAGAATACCATTTCAGCTTTAGTTCCCACCAAGAAACACTGGATGACTAACAAAAAGCCACCAAATTCACATGACACATTGCCCAGATATGTCTGTGCTAGACCTACATCTTTCCTATATATTCAGGATAAATTGATTTTAATATTTKCCAGGAAATGACAAAGTCTTTCTAGTGCATGTGTAATTTGGGCATTACTACAGGAGCTGTATGTTAATGCTGTAGCCTAAAAGAAAACRCAAATGCTTTCATCCATACTGTTCCACGCTGGGTCAGCAACACAACATATATACCATTCCTGTACAGAAATCAAAACACTCCCAACACTTTTATCCTCAACCAAGCTTACATGTCCTAGGTCAACACTTTGATATAAAAAGCAGAAGAACAGAAGCTAGCTAGGCATTAGACCTCCTCGTCACACAGGAGTTGCAAAGCTTTGAGTTCACAGCAGAGGAAACAGTGACACTGGTCCAAGTTCACCAAACCGCTCAAGACAGCCATTTCAATCCACCTCCACTCAACAAAGCATTTAGACACAGACTTAAGCACTTTGTTGATGTAAAATCTTTCTGATGAGGTGGGAAAATATTGCACATTCAAAAACCGAGAGCTGGGAGACACGGGAGGGATTAGTTTATACCTTGAGCTCACTGCCTGTGGTGGACTTGGAGCTGTGGCACGTACTCTTAACTAAACCCAGCACAATTTCTAGGGTCACATCATTTGTGATTTGCACATTGAATTGGTACAAAGAGTGAGGTGGGTTTCTTTACCTTCTCCTGGTTCAGGATTCCCCTTCAACTTTTGATTTTCAGGCTTCCTGAGAAAGAGGCTAATAGCAAAAACTCAGCATGAGCTAATGGTCTAAACCATTCTACAAATTGAACCTCTTCTGGAATGCTTGGACATGGCCTCCTTTAAAAAACAAGTCTGCTTGCATCATATTCTATGTAGTATTATTTTTTAATACTACTCCTACCAGGGACAGCTGAACAAAAGCAGGAGGTGTATTTCTCAGAAGTTCACCTCCTTCTGCTGCTTATTCCCCTGCCTGAAGGCAACTGTGACTAGATCGTCATAACTACCTCTGCAGCAGATACCGCAAACAAGCACAGCAGATGGGAAATCAACAGCAGATGACGACCTGTATAGAAAGAGATCCTGTTGTCACCATAAGGTACCATTTGTAAAAAAAAAAAAAAAAAAAAAAAAAAAAAAGAGGTAAAAAAACAGAGGATAGGCTTTGGGTAACCTCTATCAAGGGACAAAGTCAGTCCCACTTTGAAGCAGATTTTCTGGGAGGCGGGGAGCTCCCATATGAATACTGATGTAAATGCAGCTTCCTGCCCAGCCTGATGACAATTTACCAGTGGGCAGTGCGTCATCTGACAACTCTTCCCCCATGGCAGATTAGACATATAGGCAGTATACTCTAAATAGAATGTTTCCTGACAGGATGAGATATCCGTGGGTGTTTTCAGCCTTGTCTCCAAACAAAGCTCGGTATTTTACTAATCATATACCCATAACATCCTGGTCACAAAAGACAGTTACCGCTTGCAGCAATGCATTTGGCAACTAGCTAAGGACAACAGGCCTCTGTGTAAAATAAATTAAAATGCTTTACAAATGACTTAGAGATGTGCTGAACAAGACTTTACAATTGATAAAGCCTTTGCTGAAGTCAGCCTTGCAGGCAGAACCTATTACTTTGAGTGCCGCAGGTCTCTGCAAACGTCTAGCTGCCTTTGGTACAGTGCGATTCCTGTGTGCAGCTCCAATAAAGAGAAAAGGCCAGTCACTATTTAAGCTTCCTAGGGCTGGAACTGCAGATGCATCTCAATTGGATGCAGTTAACCTAGGTCTCCTCTCCCTACCATCTCCAAAAGAGAGATTCTGACCCAGGTTTCTACCTTTTAATTCACCCTGTTCAAGGTACTCCAAGTTACACCTTTTTTCTTGATGAAACCAACCTACCTAACAGTGATGGCTTAAGGCAAAGTGATACGTTTTGAACAAMAAAAAAAAAAAWAWATATATATATGTAAAAGACAGAGCCAAGTAGAAAATAGTTATCCAGCCCATCTTCCACCCCATGGTAGTTATACATACCTATGTCATTCCTGCCAGACAGTTGCCTTATCTCACTAAGCCTCCATAAGCCATACATTCCAGTGCTTAACTATGCTGAATTAGAATGTTTCTTTCCCTAATGTCTAACCTTAACTTCCTTTGCTGTAAAAATCAACCATTAATCCCCAAAGGGCAGTAGTAGTAATAATTCCATTTTGTTCATCTCTGTTCTAGGCTTTTACCTCTTTGAAGACTTAAAACCCACCTTTTCTTTACTCAAGTCTTTTTTCTAGCTTGTAGATTCTAGTTTGTAGACCTTTGACTTTCTCATACTCTTCCCTGAACTGTCTCTGATGAGTTTTTAGTCTTCCTTGATGTGTGATGTCCAAGTCTGGAAAGAGCACCTCAGCCAAGAAAAAGAGTATCAAGGAATCCCCATTACTTTACTGAAAAGAGAGATAGTAGCATTGAAGTCACTGGAGATGTTTCAAGTCTTCAAAAATCCTGTCCAATTGATTTACTCTGAAGCTGCTTAGCATTTAACTTGCTAAAGCTAGCTTAACCTGCTTTTGAGGCTACGAGGATGATTAGTGCATGGTCAAAAGAAATGATTTTGCATACTCTTTAGAAGTGACCCAATCTTGCACAGCAACTTATACRAATGAAAGTGAGTTACCATACTAAGATTTTATTTAACAAAACAGTGGAAAAAGCAGAGATATTAAACTGTGGTTGACAATTAATGGATCATTTCAGAATTAACATAGCTCTTCTTAATGGCACAGTTGAACCACTTATTCACAGAGCCCCTCAGAAAAGAGACATGAGTGAATGAAATGAAAGCTGGGAAGCAGCAATCCTAGAGAAATCTAAATTCAGACACCAGAATGCATACAGGCATGCGTACGTGTACAGGATAGTTTCATCTTACCTAAACACTGGGCAGACATGTGCCAGAATGGGAGCCTGCAAGCATYTTATAAAAATAAGGTTTGTTTCAGTGAGAAGTGCCACCTCTCAGTGGCACACTATGATTATATTGTTACTTTGTCAAACCTGTGCCTAGAGCCAATACCCCAGCACTTTAAGCTTATATGACATTTCCCTTAGCATAAGCTTGGAAGCTTAACAAAAACCAAGTATACTGACTTTTATAATGAACTACCACGGGTACAAAGATGTTGGTCATATATTTACATGCCATAACTTGTTTCTCCTTACCACAATGGCTCCTGAAAAAGCACTAAACATTACTAGAGGAAATTCATTCTCCTGAATAATGCAAGTTCTGATTTAGTAATGTATCTCTACCTACCTATCTATCTAAAGACTGATCATTTCTGTAGAGCTTTTCAAACTCCAAAATGAAGTTAGTAGGTGGCAGGTACTGTTGCTGGCACGGCACCTAAAAAGAGGGGACATTCCAAAACAAATCACGCTGCTTGAGGATTTTAAACTGAAGGTGAACCCACAGAGAGTAATGAAAAGATTACATTTTCTCTAATTAAATTAGAGATACCAACCCTTCAAGAGCCTGACAGTACTTCTGTAGTAGCATTGACTTAACGTTAAGCAAATGCTGATTGCTTCCTGCTCAAGCCAGCCCAGGATCGCTCTGTAAGTGTCTGTGCACTGATCTATGGTGGTAGGTCACCTTCAGCAAATGAACAAATGCATTTCAAAAGAATTTGAACAAAGCATAAATTTTAGCTTGAGGTAGCGGTCATTTGATAATCTGAATGGYTTAATCAGCAAGTGCTCCACTGAAGCACTGGAAATTGTTTCGCAGATTAAGAGGTCTGAGGGACAGATTTACTATGTATACATAGGAACAATCAAACCTGCATTCTCCTACAACTGGGGTGAGACAAGACAATTCTGCCACCTTACTGTTGAGCTATTTATCTGATGACACACTAAAAAAAGAAACGAATAGACTTATGAATCATAAAATGATACTAACTGCAGCAGATGATGAAATTCATGACTCAGGCTCCTAAGATTACCATGTTCCAAATTATACTACTTGCATTTCTTTTATGTATTCCTTTGCAGCTAGTATAATTCGTAGTTACCATCAATTAAATGACAGTCATAAATGGGAAATGATAAAAGATAAAAATGAATCGTGATGCTGGGCCAAAAAGCAAATAAAAATGTCAAAGGATTAACTTTATAAATGCCCTGAGGCATAGTATTAAGATATTAATACAACATGCTGGTCTGTCAGTACACTCTGACTAGAAAACGTTTTTTCAATAAACTAAGTTCAGCATTTTGGCCCTTCTAACAGCACTAACAGGTTGTTTCCTGCCACTGTGCTCCGGCAAAGGAGAAAAGCTGTAACTTCTGCCAGAGTGAGGACCGTCAGGATGTAATAGTGCCACCTATGCTTTGAAATAGCCTCTGGGTGGTATGTATAGACACTACCAAGCACTCTTCAGATGTACTGCTTAGAACAAGTTTCAGTGCACATTTCTTAAGCTTCCTGTCAAAACCTACCTTCTTTTAGAGACTTTCACTGAAACAGAAATACCAGGGAAGGAAARAGTGATGTTCAAAAACCGTCATTGGTATCCAGTATCGCCTTCAGTTCTCCACACCATTTCTGTCTCCAGCAGCGGGAGCAGATGACTATAAATAGGAGTGAGGGTTTTGATTCCATCTTTAAAGATTAGCTGCTTGCCTAGTAAAACAGTGGGACAACATGCAGCATACATCCAGACGAGGCTGGAAGCCTATTATTAAGTTGGAGGAAAAAAGGCTGCTCTGTGACAAATCACTACAGCATACCCAAATGATCAGTCTCACAGTTTATGCACATTAGCAGTCACATTACTTGCAAATGGCAGCATTAAGTAAATAACAGAGTCTCCAAGAGAACACCAGCACCAAACCATTCTCACCCTCTACAATAGTGATGTTTGTAGAGACAAYGTAAGGAATTAAGTACTGAAATACAAAGGCTGTTGAGTCATAGTGACTGAACGATGAGGCCCCGATAAMAAAAGAGGTCCCAAGAATTTAACAGCTTTGCAGATGTATCACTATAATACAACAAAGTCAAGCTCTGGTTAACAAAATATTTCAAAAGAGTATTAGGAAAAAGCCATTACTGTAAACATACTGTCATCCAACAACAACAACTTTGAGATGTTTCTTTCATGTGATGTGTTGGAAACTGCAGCCCTAGCTGCACCTGCAAGTCACACACACGCTTTTCCTGCTCCTTGAGCATCCTACATGACCAGGGACAAATGGCAGAGCCTGCCCAAACAAGCCTCAATTCTTCAATGCTCCCCAGTATTAAAAAAAGAAGGAGTAGCCTCTGGGAAGGTAATGACTGTGCATGTCCTTTCCAGAGGAGAGGTTTGCAGACCATCCTAGTCAAAAAAACTGCACTATGTTCTGTGTGAAAACACTGGAAAGAAGATAGCTTACAAGAACTGTCAGGGGCTTGCCTCTCCTCACTCCCTTGACAGAAGTTATTACTATCAAGAAGTATCTTGCATGGGTAACAGTTGGGAGATTTGAGCCGCCCTGTGGAGAAGGACTTGGGGGTACTGGTGGATAAAAAACTGGACATGAGCCGGCAATGTGCACTCGCAGCCGAGAAAGCCAACCATATCCCGGGCTGTGTAACAAAAAGCACGGCCAGCAGGTCGAGGGAGGGCATTCTGCCACTCTATTCCACTCTGGTGAGACTCCAGCTGGAGTACTGCATCCAGCTCTGGAGTCCTTGGCACAGGAAAGACCTGTTGGAGTGGGTCCAGAGGAGGGCCACAAAAATGATCAGACGGATGGAACACCTCTCCTGTGAGGAAAGGCTGAGAGAGTTGGGGTTGTTCAGCCTGAAGAAGACYCGACTCCGGGGGCACCTTATTGCGGCCATTCAATACTTAAAGGGGGCTTACAAGAAAGATGGGGACAGACTTTTTATAGGGCCTGTAGCAATAGGAGAAGGGATAATGGTTTTAAACTAAAGGAGGGTAGATTCAGACTAGATATAAGGAAGAAATTTTTTACAATGAGGGTGGTGAAGCACTGGAACAGGTTGCCCARAGAGGTGGTGGATGCCCCATCCCCRGAAACATTCAAGGTCAAGTTGGACGGGGCTCTGAGCAACCTGATCTTGTTGAAAATATCCCTGCTCATTGCAGGGGGGATGGACTAGATRGTCTTTAAAAAGTCCCTTCCAATCCCAACCATTCTATGATTCTATGATAATTTGAAACATATCCAGATGCTACAAAATTCAATATGGAAGTACCAGAATTGATCATTTCACCAAAAAATATACACAAAGGTGCAGAGAAAACAGGCAGCCACAGTAGCCAATCCTTGGGCCAATGGAGAAGTTAAAAACAGACAAACAAGAGGTTTCAACTACATTTTAAAAAAAAGAAAAAAAGAAAGAAAGAAAAAAACAACTTTACAGAGGAAAGGTGACAGCTGGAAGAACAAATGAACAAATGAACAAAATGAACAACAGCTCCACTTCTTGCTGACAAGGACAGAGGATAAAAATTACAGGCAGAYTGATGAGCTTACGATAACCCGCGACATGAACATTGGCAACAACCAGCCTTCAAAAAGAGGTTGGCATTGCTTTTGTGGAATCATCATTTTGACAGTTATCTTAAATTAGGAGAAGGAAGAAAAGTTGCTATGGAACAGATCTGCATTTCCCAACAGCAGACTTCAACTTTAAACAAAGTTCTATGAGGTGGGGAAAAAAAAAAAAGTTTTTCAAATAAAACCATTTCCAATTCCAGCAGCCTCCACCTGCATCTCCTGATATTGAGCTCAGTAGGCTTTTACTTTGGAGTATTCATCCAGCTTTCATCACAGTAGCTGGACTTCAATCTTCAATCTAGCATCTTCAATCTATTTGCTCCAAAGGAATTCTCCTGGCTTCTCTCCTGAGGGAGACTGAATCGATTCTGTAAAATGAAAGTGAGATACTTGTACACGAAGAAATCCTCTGAGTTGTGCTGGCTACAYGCACTTACGTTGTACGTGACTTTTACACTGCACAAGGCTTCTTGCGTGTTTGTTCAGTGTTTCAGCTGGTAGGACCTGCACAGCTTGCAATTTACCACAGTTCATGCAAACACAGCATAAAAATTTGAAGCGTGCTAATCACCTCTTAAAAGCCTTCTGTTGAACCTGAAGACACCCAAAAGACTGTCTACTGGGTACATAACTCTTTTATTCTCCTTCAAGAACTGCCCGTGTCTACTATGCTCCTGRCTTAGCAGGGCAAGGCAGGAGAGCAGGCAATAACTTAACCCACCACAGGGTACATAAGGCAACACTATTAAGAACTTGCATTTCACAGATTTTCAGGTTCTGGTAACACCACAACAGACTGTCTTTGAGAGCAACAGAGAAACCTTATCACCAGCGTGAGGACAGGGAACAGAAGAGAGTTCTCAAGAAGTTGGTTAGAAAGAGAAGCTGCAGCAACATGTGGAGGACTCGGTAAGTGATGGAGAGGACACTGTAAATGTTCCCTCGGCCCTTGGAACTAACTACATGCAACCACATACTGATTGCAAGGCCATAAYGTGCACTTTAACAGCACAGGCGTCCTAGGCCACATCTGGGAGGACAGACAATCCAAGACACACCTGGTATGGACAAAGCCTGCTGTTGAGTCATCTAGAGGAATAATATCTTGCATCTCGAAGTCCCAAGGCTGCACCATCTTCTTCCACTTCAAACAAGGACTCTTTCTCCAGAGCTGTCAAGTCTGCCAGTATCCAGTATAGCAACGCCAGGTGGTACAGCTCTTGGCTTTGCTGAAACACCAGGCTATCGAGTTGAAAAAGGGGATCTGCTGAATTGACAGATTAAACTCGTAATACGATACTCAGGATACCACAAACTTCTGGTCCACACTGGGACTGTTGAGATGAGACAAAACAGATCCAGTCTGCATGACCATGCTACCGATTGTAAAGACTGCAGGGAAGTTGAATAGCTGGAAGATCCCAAGTGAAGAAACGCGTGTCAGGGAGTTTTGGCAAGCTTTCCCAGCTCTGCTGTACAGCAAGTGGAAGGGGGTCCCACCCATGGGCCTCAGGCAGCTAACTAGCTACTGGCAACACAGAGGGGTAACAAATACAAACCAACATCTTCACGCAGCAGGGCAAATCTTGTTTCTCCCCACCTACTGGCAACATACTTGCAGCTGTAACACTTACACAGATGTCAGACAAAAGGGATAATAAAATATATTAAAATACCCATTCAAATGGTTTTAACTTATGAAGATGCTTCTACATGGTGTGATCTTGCCGTACTGCAGCCCCGGAATCTAAAGCTGCCAAAACCCAATTCCAACACCTGAGCCCACATGCCCCCATCACAGTGCAGGCTGGCACTAACAGAAGAGAATTCCATGTCGTAACAGCAGATTTGTCCACAACCCTGAAGGACAGGACAACCTGACAATTGTTTTCAGTCTATCTAGCCACAGTGTGTCTGCTGTGAAAAACGCATGTTTTAAGACAACAGCTGCAGGAGATGCAAGTGAAGTGTGGCATGGTGCACAATCTTAGTGCCTGCCAGCACACACCCAGAAATCTGAGGAAAGTTTTCACCAGCGTTTTAAATTATATGAATGAAAATCTGGCTGCATCATCCACCATGGTCTAGAAAGCCATCAACTTGCAAGCTACTAGACTCCTGATTTGATATCAGAATGAATTCCTACCAATTTCTTTGTAAGTTGGTGAAATGAAGTGACTGAGGAGGAAATAAATCTTTGCCCATTTAGGGGAAGTCCTTGAGGCAGTTGCCTATGAAGGAATATAATCTAACCTGCGGGCTATAGATATTTGCAGCCACCATCAGGAAAAAATTGTTAAAATACTAGTGAGTGCTGATAAGGAGGACYCGGTACTAGCAGAAAGCTGTTTTGAAGTCCAAAAATCGCCACCCTTCCCTCAACTACACAGACAGAAGTGTTAAATACTAATGGAGTGAGCAGCAAACTACGTGGAAAGATGTAGCAATGTTACTATGGATGTTACAGTGGGCACGAAGATTAAGAGGCAGTGAACAGAACAGCAGGAGTCTCCAGAAGTCACCAGAGGTGCAGCAATCAGAAAGGAGGAGTAGTCCCCACAGCTCCACCCAAACCATGGAGATAAGAAATGTTGATGTTCTCCCAATCTGCTGAAAGAAGTCCTCTCCCCAAAGAAAACCAGCCCTATCGCAGGTCTGCAGGCTAGGTTAGGTAGAGCCACAGGAAGTGGTTGTTTGCAGGTGCCTGGAGAAAGCATTTCCTCTTAGGTGACTTTGTTACCAGATCTACAGCCTAAAAGACGGCTGTAGTAGCTGACTTGGGTATGATGTCCTGAGCAAAAGCTGAGACTGATACTGACACATGACTGGTGGACAGTAAGGTGAGGAGTGCAGAGAGAACACAAATCTGAACAAGTAACAAAGGTAACAGTCCTCATGAAAAGAAGTTGTCGGCACCAAGACTTGGAACTGCAGGCTTACCATTAGAGGTTGTAAGAAGATATGAATGTCTTGGGCGCATGACAGCAACTGAACTCCTTGCTTCCCAGTGAAGCAACACTCAGCAACACCCTAACCCTAACCCTAACCCCCACYGATCTCGTCTGTGTAAGGACACTGCTCAAAACTGCAGAATGCTGGTACCAAGGAAGAGCAAGGTAAGTTTCGTTTGGGCTTCCTAGAAGAAGCAGCAAGTGAGTAAGGACACAGACGATCCCCACAGGATCATTTCAGCCTCCCTTCTTTATCCTCCAAGTGCCCATCTTCTAGCCAGAAGAGATGCAGTTGAAAAAGGTGTGTCTCGAACTAAACAGCAGGCAGTCCATTGCCACAGATTAGTATTCAGCTCTGGCAGGATAGCTGTGCAACATGACCCTGAACCAACCTATTTTCTTAAGGCCTCGGGCAAGTAAGAAACAAAAAGAAAGCCAGAGCTACAAAATTACCATAGAAAAGGTCAAAGTAGAAACAAACAGAACTGGTGATACTAAGACTGTAATCAACATTTAATTCAAATGGAAAGGCTGTCTAGTACCCTGACATTCATATGTATCAAAAGATTTCAAGTTTTACTGCAGTTTTAAAGAAAAAAAAATCCATCTCATGTGCTAGGTTCCACGCGTAAAAATCATATTACTTACAGCTGGTGAAGAGATTTTGAAGAGACTGCAATTTTTTTAATCAAGCATACAGAGAGACTTCTGGTTTCAGAAAACCAAGACAGTTAGCAATTTGGAGATTTAAGAAGTATACTTTAGGTTGCATGGACTCTGGAGCAGGAAAACTGGGCAAAAATTTATTCTAATATACATGACGCAACATGACACAAACCATCAGGTTAGTCTGCTAACCTCTATTCAGTGTTTAACATTGATTAAAATTAAAGTTAGCCTTTTATTAACAGTGAAAGACTGCAATCAGTATTTGGAAAGCATCCCACAAAATTGCTAAACTGTTTATTTTAACTGACAAAAACCAAGGTATTATTTTCATTACAGAAATCACAGAAGAATATTTATCACATTAACCAAAAATTCTACATAAAAAAATATTTTTAACAAAGGTTTTGCTATCATTGGTTATATACACACTACAGAAATTAAAAAATCATTATCATTTAATGAAAAAAGGATGAAGCATCTTACACGCTATTCCATATAAAAAACCAATTGGTTTAAGGATGGAAAACCAAGTCTAATATCAGAGGTGGATCTGCCAAGGTGGTATTTTCTATCCACTGTGGACTGTGTTACTGTACCTGAGGGCTCCYCAACTCCCTTGGTGCTGCTTCTTGTCCACTACATACTGCATTTTTACATTCTTCATCCAACAACATGCAACTTCAATAATTCCTCTACAAAATACTAGTCTGCCAACAGCGCTGTCCAACAGCAACACCCAGAGGCTAAATATATTGCTACAGCAACTCTGTACATTTTGACCTGTTTCTTTCTGAGAAAGGAAAACCTTCATAAAGATAAGCAACAATTTCCTGTAAAAATAAAGAGCTGACAAAACTCTTTCAATGGTTAACATTAACAGCAAAGTGTTGCAGGCAAACAGACCCGCTCATGAAAATCACACCTTTATAGCTATTGCGAACTACGTTTAAGAACAGATAATATATACACACACTTATGTAGAGCAAATAAGCAGTAGTTTTCGCAAATGCGTGTGTACAGCATTTTGGTTGGCAGCAGCACTGCAAAGGAGCAACTAGAAGGATGCCTGCTCTCTAGAAAGCCAATTTCATTTTTCAAATGCAGAAAGACAAAGAGGCAGGCTGCTCTCCATTTCCTTTACCAGCTGTCAAAGCAGTACTTTTTTTTTTTTTTTTCTTTAAATCTTGAAGGCAGTTGCTGTAGGAACAACTTGGCTATGCAATAACAAAAAACCTCCAGCAAAAAGGTAATACCCTAGAGCATCCTTAAGAGGAACATGTTATCTGGAATCACAGCAAGAAGAGGGATAGAAAACTGGATACAAAAACAAGTCACTAAAGCTTCACCTTAAAGATCTCTGGCATCTAACAAGACTATTCTCTGCAAATTTAAAGCATCCATAATGGACAAAAAAAAAGGCTGACCAACTAAGAACACAATCAGTAACACCACACTTACACCCTGAACACTTATTTAGAATAAAATGTACTTAAAGAAAACGCAGTGAAGATTGTGTAATCACAAAACATGACTGCACCTACCAAACCTTTTATATTTTGAGATTTCAGATCAGGACAATGATTTCAAAACCAAACAAAAACAGAAGTCTCAGCCAAACACCTGATGGAAAAGTTCCTCATCTATTGAGTAGGGTTTGCTCCATTCTCCTCAGTTAATCACGGGTTTTTTTTCATCTGTCTTCTCAGAATCATGTACTTCACGTGGCTCATACTCTTCTCCTGGTTGTGGTGAAACTGGAATCGCATCAACTACTAGGAAGCAATCATCCCTCAGTACCTGCTCAGCTGTCAGTCTGTTACAGCAGAACAAATTCAGGAGAAGAGATTTAACTTTATCATCCTACAAACAGACGGAGAAGGATTTCATCAGTAAGCAAAACAAACTCGATTACAAATAACAACCAAGTATTTGATGAACACATCTTGTAAGTGCTTAGGGCCCAAAGCCCTCACAGRAAGTTGTACCATAGCATTCCCAATGGTCAGCAACACGTGACAATCATAGTACTCATTAACAAAATAAAAGCAAGTGTTCAGCATCAGCCCTGTCAAGCTGGTGTCAGCAGATTTCACAGAAGAGCGTGAGTTATATTTTAAAATACCAATTCACTGAGCTACTATAAATTAGACAGAAGTTGGTCTTTCTACTGAGAAGGAACAGAGCAGGTGCCATTCACCTTCTACAACTTCATCTTTTAACTTTTGTCATATTGCTTTGTGTCTCTACAAGAGCATAGGAAGAAAAAGCAAGCCAAAGTAATGGGCTCTAAATCAACAGCAGCTCTTTTGCTATTAACCCATCMCTTACACTTCGGCTCTTTTGATTTATCAGAAGGGATTACGTGCCTAAATTCTTAGCACATTAACAGTGCTAGACTCCATACACAAAACAAAAACACAGCTACTACACATATGCATAAACATCAGCTACTGAGGGAGGAAGAGCACACAGTGGATTTGGACAAGGGGACTGCAAGAAACACAATCTCAAATGCTCATCTAGAGGTCTAGATTACCAAAACTCAATGGGACCAGAATCTTTCCATAAGAAGGCTTGCTTGTTCACTGCCTCCAAGCCAGCAATGCCTCTGACCAGGGTCAATAAAACAGCAAATCACAAGATACTTACACACCTCTCACCTATCACCATTTCACCCAGAYAGAAGAATCACTGTGATGCAAAGGAATGTACACAAATAGTCAAAAACTTGAAGACAGAAACAAGCAGACAATGTCCAACTCTTCCACTAATTATCAGAGTCAATCCAGAGAATTAGCCACTCCCCACATAATCTGAAATCTGGGTGAAAGTATGAGATCTGAAAACTGTTGATCTTACAGGCATAACAGATTGTTAAATGTTTTATAAACGCTAATAAAGGAAAATCTCTAGTTAAGAAGATCCAAACATGTGCAATGAAATACAGGAGTGAACCATGACTACACGCTTCTGCAAAATTCAAGGTGAAGAAAGTCTGAGCATTTAAAGAGCTTAAAAAGCTTTGTACTTATATATTTGCATTTTATGATACTATCAAATGTCCGTCAACAACAAATACCCCTTCTCACCATCTTCTCGCACTAAGGAAACTGAAAATTGATTCCACAAGGAATACTGCTGTAGGACAACATTTCATCGTGTTTACTCCATTCCAYTGTGTTTGCTCTTATTTCCTTCTTTTTTTTTTTYTTTTTTTTTTTAAATACGCAAAACTGGATGCTAAAACACACTGAACACTGAAGCTTGGCATGGCTACATGAGTGGCTACAAGATCTTATCTCTAATCTTTGCTTTTCCTCAATAGCTAGCCAGCATTAATATCCCTGTTTTAAAGCTTAACGTTAATTTTCCTGTGGCAATTTTACGTTTGCTGAAAACAACAAAAATTTTACTAGTTGCAAGTGTGCAATTCCTCTGGGCACGAGACTGAGATGGAAGGGAAATTACCAGCCTGTCAAGAGCCTGCAGATGGGCATGGAGATTAATTCTGAATAAGCTGATTATAGATAAAGCACTTAAAAGCAAAATAGATTTTCCCCAAGAACTAGGACAAGCATTAATAGCCAGAGGTCTAAAAGATTCCCCAAGAAACAGCTGAAAGATATTTATTAGTATTACATTTCATAGTAAAACCCTCATGTGTGTTCCTGTGCACTGCAGGCAGGACAGATTGCTTTCTAGCAGACTTTGGTGATTGGTGCATGTGCATGCACACGCATCCAGGATGAATCCTTAAAAACTGCCAACAATGATATATTGATTAGGATTGTATTACCCGATAAGGTAAAAATCAAATACTGCTTCTTTCCATCAGGGAAAAAAGTTAAAGAAACTTGCTCTTATTAAAAGCTGTAAAATGAATTAATCCCTGCTAAGTACAATAATGGCTAAATTCATTAATTGTCCTTGAGATACAGGCAGCTGTTTGCACTTCAGAAGATACCTGCTACAGAAGAATACAGAAGTACAATACCCTGAAACTGGCCACTTAAACTTTGATTTGCATACTTCAGACCTTACTTGTAAAAACATCACAGCAGAAATTTTATGGAAAACAGAAGTGAACCAACTCCTACTTTTAACATCCCAAGAAATCTTCTCTACTTCCTTGAACAATAAAGTTTCCCTTATTCATGAGAGAAAGCTAGGTTTTTCAGTATCTAAGGATTATTAGGCATAATCCTGAATGATGCACTGGGCAGATGATACTGCACAAGTTTTGTGGCATATATTTAAAACCCCCTAGTTAGCCCTAATGGTGAATCATGAAGTACTGAACCTTCTTTCCTATAGTATTGTGCATTTTATGAGATTCATTTAATTTTTAATAAGAAACCAAGCAACTATAATGAGAGATAAGAAACACTATTTACAGGATCACCTCCCTGCTCAAATGCTGCATGTTTTATTCTTTTATTTTCCATGGTAGTGTCACACTGGAAATAATTTTGCAGAGGGATTTGGTTGACAGTCCTGTGCTTTATCAGTAATGCTTTCATCACTGGAGAACATCGTTGAAATGAAGTTATTAAAAGACATACTGTAGAAAAGTCAGCTAATAAAACAAGATTATTTACAGTACTGTGTTATGCAGTGATACACAAGCTACCCTGCCTGGACACTGGAACCACTACAGCTGTGTTAGTCTGGTATTGTATCATGACAGTTTCTTAACCTAAACACAATACACAGGATATGCTAAACTCAGTGTGAACATAACTCTAGTAAATCTGGACCAATTTTAACCCCATGCTTTCCTAAGTATCTCTGCAAAGCAGATAAATCATTAATGCACAAGTATAACCAATAAAGAAGGATTTATTACTAGGGTTTCTTTTGCCCTTGACAAAACAACCCAAATTTATCTGACCAACAGCAACTCCACTGCTTTGTTTTCTACTTTTCCATTTAAAGTATTTTCTACTTTTCTGGAACATATGCGGATTAATCTCTAACTCCTCCCTATATTCCTTAGAAAATTCTATCCATAACCTAAGACTTCACTTAAAAGATAAATGGAGTCATCTGCTTGGAGGTTTTTTAATAACAGTGTAAGGCTTGATTTAAGGAGTTTCATGGCCTTCTCAAATCGACATAAAGCAGTGAGCTCTCACTTAAAGTAAGATCAACAGAATAAGCATGATGTGAGAAGTAGTCTATATAGATTAAAAAACACAAGGGTAATCCACTCAAGAGAGATGGGAGGGACACAGAACAGGAACAAGGCAGTCCGTAACTAGACAGGCAGAAGTACAGCAAAAAGTATAAAGCAGAAACTAGTCTAGGAAGGCTAGTGATTTGAAAAAGGTCCATAAACCTCCCAGTGAATTTCTTTAAACTATATATGGTGGCATGTCTTWTGTTATTCCAACTTTTATAAGGAGGAAAAGGAATCACCTGTAGCAAAGGTAGAAGAGGTTGAAAGCAGGCAAGAAAAAAGGTCTTAACCCTTGGTCAGAAGGCTGAAAGCTTATGGGAAAGAGAGTTACACAAGAAAATAAACCCAAGGAAAGACAGGTGCTCAGGTAACTAAGGCACACAGAGAGAAGGCCAAAAAATTATCTGCTTATGATTAACATCCAAGAGATAGATAAGTTAGCAAAGGATTGACTTCAAAGTTGGAAATCTAAGTTGGGAAACATGAAGGCACACAGGTCTACTACTTATTTTCAAAGAGTCACTGAGACACCAGGCAAGGATAAAGGGCCAAAAAAGGGACTGAAAATAGAGTTCAAGGTGACAACAGCTACTGGCATGCAGTAGACAGAGAACAACAGTTGAGAGCAGAAAGCATGAAAGCAGTAACACAAATTTGTATCATGCAGGGTCCACTTATATCTCTGCATTTGTTTCAGAGGCATAAGAAAGTTAATGTTTCACACACACACCCACCCCCCAAAGAATAAAGGGCACAATACACTTTTACAACTGCATTTAAGTGATTAAAATGGAAGTTGGCTGTTTTATTAATGCTCAAGCATTGTACAATCATTATGTAGGAAGACAGATGAACAAAGTCAACTTCCCTGACTTCAGAAAAGACAGGTTCCTAATTCAAATACCTCCTTTGAAGCTGAATCTCAATGACTTATTCCCCAAGTCTGTAACTTGGTGTCATTCAATTAACAGTTATCTGTGAAGAAGTTGCTCCTCCTGAGGTTGGAGTTAAATATTAAGAAAACTCTGGGGTTTTCTACCTTCTCAAACATCATTTTATTTGTTCATGCTATTTAGAATTATCCAAATAGTCAACTAAGAACTTTTTCTCAACCCAGCACTTACAATCAAATGTCTGACTTAAAACAAAAATTATTAATTAACCACCTCTAAACAAGAGCAGTCTAATCTTCCTCATCTGAGAATTAACATACCATGACAACCACATCCACCTCAGGTGTTCCATCTTCTTTTATGCCAAACTCCTGGTTTTGAATACAAAGCTGTAAATTAAAAGATACATAATGCATAACACTGGCGTTTTTTTCCCTTTAGTTTAACAAAACCAAACATCAGTCAAAGAGACTCCAGGTTTCAAGTGAAAATGGATTGTTATGGGAAAATGGMAGAGAAAGGCTTTTTTCCTAATTTCACAGTAGGGTAAAACATGCAAGGGGCTCAAGTTCCCCTTACACAGAACCAAGGGAAAAAAATTTAGTATCAGAAGAAACTTTCAGAGGTCAAAAGCAATAGACTTTTAAAAATATGACTCAAAGTCCATGCCYGAGCTGTATATTTAATTATATAATCCTCTTTAAGAAATGCTGAGGAGTAAGTGCACTCCAACAGACCAATGTGAACCCTGTACCCATAAATAAAGTAAAATTTCTCCAGTCTTTACTATTGCCTAGAACCATGGCCAAGTGCAGCATTTTTCAAAACGYTGCCTGCAGGCTAAGCTAAAAATGCCTCTATTCTGAACAATTACATAGACAGCAAAAGGAAGCATGTGKTTAGCCAGTGGTGGGCTCTGTGACACAGATCAGCAGAGAATTCAGAAAACCACTGTCTCAATTTTAGAAGTGGCACTGCTGTTTAATGAGGGAGAACACAACTGCAGGTGCCCAACATGAAACTGGCAACTGTTGAACCTAATACTAACACTTGAGCTAAAATTTTCCATCAAATGATCAATACAACACCAGGTCTAAGCTGGAGATTAGTTACACATGGATTAATCTGAAATTCAGCTGGCACACTTGGATGAGGTTTCAGAAGAACGCTGATCTTGCTGCATCCCAGATATTCTCTTCAAGAAGAACCAGCCTGCCTTTAGGGTTTTTCAGGGTTTTGTTTTGGTTTGTTTTTTACTTTTTTTTTAACTCACTTCTACTTGTAAAAACCTTTTTTTTAGAACAGATGAAGATCTGAATAGTGGTACTGAAAGTGTTCTAACTAAACCATACTACGTTAAATAAATTATAAACATCTATGATATAAAGGTACACTTTAGTTCACCTATTTCAGTAGAAAAATTGCTTAAAATTAAGCAACTGCTTCCTAAACTTCCATAAAACATAATGAAGAGTGATTTTTACATGAACCAGCTTCATTTTCTCAGCACAGGTAACTGACAGTGGCTACCTATCAACTTGCAGTTTACGTCTCTGTTAGGAAGTGTTTTTACGATGCGATGGCACAGAAGGGATTACTGAGAACTGCCAGTGTTTCCCAGGAAGACCCCCATGTACCTGGAGCTCCAACTGGTACTCAGGGAACCAGTTCTAATATATCAAGTGCTCATGCAAAATCACTGCCTGGGAACATCAGCACTTGCTGGGTAGCTTCTGGCTTTTCAAGTCTGGGAGATTTGAAGTTTTCCCATTCAGAAYCCATGGCGCTGACACCCTGAGTTGGGGAGGCAGCAATATGGTGCCAGAAGACCAAAAAGGAGACAGAGGAGATGCTGTACAACATACCACCTAACACAGGACAGTAGATTGCTTTCTCCTCCCTGGCATAACATGCACTAAGAAACAAAACACCTATCTAAGCACTGTTGCCAGCAACGAAACATATGACAGTCACGTCCTTGCCTTCATCTTCCCTCTCTTTTGATTTGGGTAATTCCACAGGGGTAAGGTCACAAAAAAAGAAGAAAAAAAGGCTCACAAGAAATGCATGAGAAGTGACAATCCACAGCATGAGGAACAAAAGCGTAATTTTTGTTCATATTACTATACAAATTACATCGTATATTTTACAGAAAAAAAAATATTACTGTCTTCTGCCCATAATTGTAACTCCCATTTGTTCCRCACTCACCACTCAGTTGAAAATATGAACACTTTTTTTGCCAAAGTAGTTCAAAGCAGAAGTTGGAGATAACATTTATTGCTCTTTATAAGCCTGCTACAGTTCCATAATATTACTAGAAACTCTCCCACAAGCTGTAACATACCCAGAACAGGAGGCAGCCATAAGCATACATGTCAGAGGCTGGAGAAGGTGGCTGTCCCATTTTCAGTTCAGGAGAAACTAAGCTGAGAGTACTGACAACCATAGTGTTTGCAGCAGCACGTTGTTCCTAYGGGGGAAAAAAAAATATGCGTATTTCAAGCAAGACTGACAGCACATTGAAGCAGATGTATCTCCCTCTCCCTTTTAATGGGTTAGCAACTTTAYCATAGAGTTCTGTGCTGACCCAGACTGAAATGTAAAATCCTCCTTTACTGATCAAAAAAAAGTGATGYGTAAAGGAAAAAAGAGATAATGTCACGCATCTATCATCTGTAACTGTAATAGAACAATAGGGATGGCAGATTTTACTCCATACTAGAACTATTAAAGCTCATAAGGTGGTAAAGAATACAAACTGCAAAACTTCTCAAATTAGAAACAAAAAATCACAAATATGAAAAGACATTTGGCACTATTTTGGAGAACTTTTGTTCTAACGTTCAGTTCTGCCAGCTTTTCTATTTTTTCTTCTCTGCCTTTCTGGTCTTTACCTGAAACTAGCTGCTTCCTCCCTCCTGGTTTCCAGCATATTTTAGGACTGTCTACTGTCAAAATAAAAGCTAGACCCTGAGTGTCTATGCCTCTCCATGACAGCAGCCAGCACCAGCTACAGCCAGACTGGAGAAGGCTAGTCTCCAGATTGCCAAGAACACTCGGCAACACATCAGTTACCAGCTCCACTCAGCTTTTGTGATCACGCGGTAAGTACAAGCACTGAGCAGTACTGACACCCCCTACAGAGAAGGCACAAGCTGGATCCAGGCTGTGAACCATGGGTGGAACTTTCCTGCTCTATCACACATGAGCTGCTCATTTCAGCACAGCCCATACCTGCAGRGAGGAGTATAGAGAGGGATAGTCTTCCTCAGCTCCTGCAATTTTCACAATGACACCATCTGTACCGAGCATGACCTTTCAGAAAATTCAGCTGTCAACAATTTTTAAAGCATCTCTCTTTAGCATGTTGAAATTTGAAATTTATTTCAAGGGAAGCACACCTTGCTACCCAAACATTTGACAGTCTTCATGAGATTAACAGATAATGCATTTCCAAAGCAGAAATAAGGGTTCTCAGTGAAACTTATTTTTACTATGTTTATTATATTAATATAATGACATTATTACAATATATATTAGTATTTAAAAAAATGAAAATAGCATGAAGCAGACCTCTAGCACAAAAATGTTGAGTTTAGAAAGTCAAAAGGTGACTACAGAAGAGATACCATTATTGGAGACTTTGCTATGTAAACACAATGAATAGTAAGACAATAGCTTGTGTTCTTAAAGAATATTAAGATTTTCCCCACGAACAATTATGAAATTCTTTACTACAGAAACTGAGGACTAAATCAGAAGGACATATACAGGTATATGTAGGCAACATGTAAAATCCTGTTAATTTTACCAGATACCGCAACAGATTAAAACACACACTAGAACCCCGTTACCAATCAAACAGAAAAGCAAAGACTTCATATGAGCTTTACTAGCCCTTTTTCAAACACAAGTTCTTACTCTCACCTCTGATGATGCTGATTACCATTAAATATACAAGACAGACAGCCAACAAACTACTGCAACTCCTCTTTTTTGTTCCACTGTTTTGCTTAACCAGAGCCCACACTCAGTAATTCTTTTCTCCCCTCCAAGATTAGATTGTGTTTACAAAAATTTCAACAAGACTCAAACTGTCCAACCCTATTCAGAATATGAAACAGGAGTCTCACTGCTAAGCACAAAGTTGATCAATAAATCTTTTAAATTGCACAGTTGTCTGTTTTGATACATAATTCTGACTAAAAGTCACTAAAGGATTTTTTTTTTTACCTCTGATTTTGTGAAATCAAAGTCTCCAACGATTCCTTGTTTTCGATTCAAAGCAAAAACATTATTTCCATGCAGACATCCATGTACTATATTAGCTCCATGCAACGTTTGTAGACCTTGGGCCACTCCTTTCATCACTTTTAACGCCTCCTAGTGATTTAATTTGTGTGTTTATTACAAAGACAGATATGGAAAAAACAGAGCACAGTATCAAGTAAGTTTCTATCCAGAACTAAGACTTTTTTTCTGAGGTTTGTATACATTCAAAGTTCATGCCAATTCATTTTTATGAAGTATGGATTAATTCCCAGTAAGAGTATTATGACTTGCACAGCCAGGCTTTAAAAAAAAAAAATTGCAGTCACTGATTAACAAATCACTAACATGAAAAAATATGTGTGGGTGGGGGCAGATCACAAACAAAAACCCATGCAACTTGGACCTTTACAAGAGGTCCAAGTCAGCAAACAGAAGCTTCAGGTCATCAAACAGAACTAGAGAAAAGACTGTATTGGCTTCCAGCTACTGCTTCTTTGAGAAGGGATGACTACCCAAACTGCCTATACACTGTGTGGGGAGGAGGGAAAGGAAAAGGAGGGGGATGAAATGAGAGAGGAGAGAAAAAAAAAAAAAAATTACACACACAGGAGTCCTAAAATTTCAGTACAGAAATGCCGGCCCCTGAACATCTAACATGTTCAACTCCAGTACTTTTAAAATGTACTAGTAATACAGCTGAGGCATTAATTTCAATAAAAGAAAAAAAAGTGTATCCAAACAAAATGTCTTTTAGAAAGTTACAAAACTACTGCCTGACCAGATGCTAAGAATGCCAGTCGAGCTATCCTGTGCAACTTTGTACCGTCACTGTCAGCCACCAAAGGAAGTACACTGGTGAAACACCATCAGCACCATAAGATACAGCAAAACAAGGAGAGTTCAGTTCAAAAACACACAAAATAAAATGCTGGTAGTCTAAGTAGTTATACTTACTTCTAAAGTTAAAGGTGTATCAGCCTGTAAAGCTCCCAGACTTGCTCCTGGGTAGTACGGGACCATTAAATATACCAAAGGATCAGACTTCAACAACAACAAAAAAAGAAAAGGAAAAATAGATTGTTTCAAGTATCAGGAATATTGGGAAGTTTAACATGCACTAGATGGGTGATAAATCAATTCACTATGTTTACTAAGTAGACAGTTTATCYAAACTCAGAAAGGAACTATTTTCCTGATTCAGTGCTCCAACTCAAAATATGTTAAAGCTTTAAGGTCCAATTGCAAGTCTTTCAGCTTAAACCAGAAATCAAGACCATCAATTTGAATCTTGCCTTGCAGAAAAGAAGGAACAACAGTTGTAATAATCCAGATTTCTCCTTCTGCTGATCCCAAGCTCTGTGATACTTGGCAACTCTTTCTATCACTTTGGCTTCTGAGCTTACATCTACAGAGTATCCCTTAAAAACAAAACAGATATCCAAGCTATTACTCCTACTGCCTTGCATTATTGCATTAAACTTTTTTTTTAATTAAAGAAACACATATTGTTATATGCCATCAAGTAACTTCCTCTTCTGCTTAACACAAAACTCAATTCCAACTGTCATAGACTGTTCCCATATTTTCTTATTAACTCTCAGAAAGCCTACCAACAAAACAGGGAGCTTATCTCTAATTTGAGATTTAAATAAGCMAAGTCAAAAGCAAGAAGAATATTTACAGCTATGCCTCTCATAGTACTACATCCCCTGGTTTCCCAATTGCTAGCAGATTGGTAGAGAAACAGAGCAAGGGAAAAGCAACAGATCCTGAAATTTCTCAGTGAAATCATCAGGAAGACAAACCAGCACTTGCAAAAAGAGACAGCAGTAATGAACAGGAAAAAAGGTCCACCAAATAACAGAAAGACCAGACAGTAGAGGGGAAGCACCGTTCACTACAGCGGTCCTCAAAAGAAGTGAAAAAAAAATCAGTAAGCAACATGGAAGCAGTCCAGAAGGAAAACAATACTTCATATTCTACAGGCCCCGACAAAAAAATCTGCCATCAGAAAAGGGCTGTTAAACACAGGGATATGAAAGGAACAGCAGAGTTCATTCAGAATCAGAACAAGCCAAGGCCTCACCTGCAGCGCTAACTGAAAGCCAGTGCCAACATTACCTTTAAAAGAACCTTCTGGCCCTGAATTTCTGAACACACTAAAGGTCGCTTTGTGCTCAGTTCCTTCATGGGCTCAGCATCCAAGAGGTCTCGCTCCAGGCTGCGTGTCAGAAGTCCACCAGAGTTCTGAAGCACATGCACACACGCAGATATCCAGGGTAAGCACACAGCATTTAACAGCTTGTAAGATTCAGAGGCTTCGACTACCTCTCCTCTTCCTCAATCAACGTRGTAAAGCACAAAACCAGTTGGGACATGTTAAAAAGTTACAGCATGTTATCAAGAGATGGGCCATGATGAGGCAGCTAATGAAATGCATTCCTTGAACACCCCCCAGAAGAGGGGGAGAAGGAGGAAGACCACAACAAACAATGCTCAGGGTATATGGCCCCCAAATGGACAGAGACTATGCAGAGCATTGTTGGTGCAGAGCCTTGATAGTGCCCGAAACAGTAACTGACAGTGCATTCAGACACAATCGCTGCTTACCATATAGTTTAGAATTCCTGCTTCTGGATAGAGAAGTGGTAACTCAGGGAACCATTTCTGTACCAAATACGTAAGCTTCTCCTAAATGAAGGAGACAAGGCCCACAGCTTCAGGTAACTAGTTTCTGACATATAAACATAGACTGACATTTGCCATGTAATACCAGGACATTCAAATGCACATTGACCATGACCGTACCTCTTAACAACATCATTCAAAGTAACACTGCCATTTGCTTTCTAAAAAAAACCAAAAAAACCAAACAAAAACAACAACAACAAAAAACCAAAACAAAAAAACCACAAAAACAACAACAACAAMAAAAAAAACAACACACAAACAAAAAAACCCAAGACACACAACCACATACAACATGAATACAGCAGTTCAATATGGACAGATTTTTGAAAGCTCTCAGAGTGGGTAACGTTAAGGCCCCAAACAGCTCATGTACTGTCATGGAAAACATTTCATCTTTTCTACACGAGGCTTTAGTAGGTCTAACCAAAGAAAAACAACTTCACTAGAGGTAAGTGGAGGAAGCCAGAAAACAAGTAGTAACACAGACCAGACCAGCATCTCATACATCTCCAGATCCCACACAGCTGTAATGCTGCAAGGTAACTATTACACACAAATGCTATGTCTGCAGAGGTAGGTACATCGCCAACATAAATCCTGGTGCCCTTCTACTCGCTCACAAGGCAATGGTTCCCGATTCTTCCCTCCATATAGAGGACTTCGAGAAAGGGTGATCTCCTTCACTTCAGGATAGCTTGTTTTAACCTAGTCATAAGGAAACAGTTCCCCTTCTTGCAAGAAATACAGTCTGTCTTCAGCAACTACGCTTTCACTTTCACCTGCAGCTCTTCTGGGTTGAGAAGTACAGCTCACATTTTTTCCTCATCTCACCCCCTTATGGGGGAGGGGGGGTGGAAGGTCTAAAGAAACTATGTTCAGAGACAAAATTGATAAGCCTCCATGCGTTCTCCCACAGGTTTCACCAAAAAAGGGCCATCTTAACATTCAACAGTGTAAAAATCACATTTTTTATTTTACCCAGAGCACACATTAAAGCAACTGAAATGCAGATGTGCCTCATACAGGTTTGTTTTAGTTGCTTAAGTAGTTTAATACTTACGTATTCTTCTTGTTCCTTGCATATTTCCTGAAGAACCCTATTTCGCAGATCAGCAATTTCCTCTTTTATTCCTGTCATTTCGAACTCACTGTAATCATCAGACTGCATTAGGAATAACAAAGTTAGTGTATAATTCTCATTCTGCTATTATACCAAACAGTGGTAACCTGCTATATCAGGATTAAGAAACACCTTCCATATCACAGTTCTGGAGTTGAACGTATTCTCAAATGCATACTCAGTCTCCTTCCTGGAAACCCAAGAGAATCTCTTAAAATCTAATCACTAAGAAAGGTGTTCCCTTTATTTATGCGACAGACCAAATGTTCTAGCCCTTTGCCTAAGGCTTTGATTTGTTTCCTAAGTCAAAGGGCGTGGCTTTTTTTTTTTAATTAGCTGATCACATATAATCATAACAGCAACATCATTTACCTACCAGCAATGCAAGGTTCCATAATTCATTCACTTTCTTCTCCCATAAGCAGGCATTTTCCTCATGTCACCTCATTATTGAAGAATCCTTTTCCCAATGGGTTTAATTAGTGTGTCTCATTTAAAATGCCTCTTGGAAGCTTACTGCCCCTTTACAATGCTTACAGAAAGACACATGCAGGCTCTTTTTTTCCTTAAGCATCACCAGAATAATTAATGTGCAATCAAACAAACAGCACTGAAGCTGTGGTAATATTTACATTCTTTGGACTTCTCTGAGGGGTAGTAGGGAACCCTGAAAACTAGAACGGACACTGACTTCTGTCACCAAAAGGGAGGTACATACATTATTAACAAAGTAAAAACTTAAAGTAATCACACAACAAGCACAGTAAAAAGAGCTGGACAAAACTGTTCATGCTGTGAACAGTGACCACCAGAGGGAGTTAGTTAAAAGCACAATGCCATGGCTGGGGACTGAAGCAGCAAAGTACTGACGACTTTTTTTTTTTTTGTAAAGCCATTCAGGCTTGATCTCAGGGGCCTGTAAAACTTCCACAGGTAAAATTCAGGTCAGAAAACACAAACTGTTCTATGTAGTTACCACTTACTTGGAATAGACAAAATCAGTGTTTCTAAACCAGTTGAAAAAACAACAGACAAAAACATCAACACTGTAACATTTTCATACTTCCTCCAAGTTGTTCTTTTCAACCAGCTTCCACCTTAACTGGGCCTTCAAGCTTTTCATAGTTTTCTTAATTGATAATAAGTTGTTAATATCAGGTCTTCTATTCAGCCATTCCTCAGCCTGTTTTTTGAACTGGAGGAAAAGAAAAAAAAAATGTTCAAGCATTCTATTTTAATATGCTTTAGTCCAATGCACTATAGAAACTGCCTGAAGCCTATCTGAATTCAGCTTTTCAGGGTCTTTCCCCACAGAATAGGGTTTTTATTGTGTTTCATTTTAATTACATTAACAGCCTTCTGGAAAAGCAACATTCTACTTGAAGCTCAATCCCCTTAAGTTACATACTACTGATTTGTAATGAATCCAGAGATTCCAGCTTCCGCCGCTTTATTTTTTAAAAAAGTATCTTTGTATTTAACTGAAATGAAGCATTGGCTGAGGTAAGGCACAACTGCAATTCTCAAGCTTTAACCCAACCAATCTCACATCACCAATATACTCCTAGAATTTCCTTATAAAACGATAAGAGGACCTCTTTTAAAGAATATTATGTCAGAAAGGTTTACTAGTATAGATCAGTGTGACAGAAATAAATAAGGCATAAACTCACCTCAACACTGGCCAAGTATCTGCTCTGTATGACAGTGATCATACTTTGCTCCTGACGAATGTTATGTATAACTTTATTGTAAGCACTCACAATTATTCCCTTCTCTGCTTCATCATGCTCCTGGATTAAATTATACAGAGGGAGATTAAAGATTGAGAGTCATCCTTCATTTATACATACCAACATTTAAGATGTAAAACTTTTACTGAGAAATTCCATTGTTAATAGAAAAAATCATTTATCAGATTTTTCTCTCTCTTCTTAAAGAGATTCTAAAGGGGAAGTTAGCAAGTCTAAGAGTTCATCCAATAGTTTCAATAGAATAAAACTGATTAGCACTTCTATGCAGAAGTGCAATTTCATATTCCACATGCTATGAAAGAATATTTTGTTTTTAAGGATAGCATGGTTAAACAGATACGAAGCATTAAAGCATGCAACCATTCTTCTAAAAGAGAGTCACTGGTTCTATCACAGAGAGCAGTCACAAGCAGACTAAACTACTGGTTTGTTGTTAGTATGACGCTACATTAGAGGACAGGTTCAACTTTTGCTGACATGACCATTCTCTGGCACAGTAGGGACTCTCATTGCAGAGACAATGCAAGTACCTCAAAGAGTTAGCAAAAGGGAATGGAGGAAATGTTTATCAGAAAAGGTAAATAACTGGGAAAAAGGCTGACACAAGCATAGAAAAAGATTACCAGTAAGGCAAGAACACTCGTCCCATGCAAAATGAAAAACTATTCACTTCTTAAGACTGGAAAAAGTAAATTTATCCATACACATTCACCCAGAGAGGCAATCCCATTATTTTAAACAGAAACTTACTTTTCATCACCTGTATTTTCAACACAAGCACCAAAACTCAGTACAGCTCAAAGAAAGCTTCTCTGCATATAGAGAGAGAAGAACCAGTTTTCCCAGTATTTCTTAGTTAAGCCAGTTATACATACAGCTAAGGTCCTGTAAGTCAAAGCTGTCCTCTGCCTGTTGCCTGGAAAACACATTCTCTTCTCTCTGGGGAGCAACCTGAGTGACTTTATCACATTTCCACAAAAAAAGATGCTGCCTTGTAGCGAATAAACTCATCTGATACATTAAGAAAAGCATTAAACTGAAATCAAAGATGTATAAAATATACAGAAGTCATGACACAGTAGGCATGATTAGAACTTACATTTAAGTCAGTATCCAGTTCTTCACAAATAGCCAACTCGACCTTTTTGAGAATTTCATCTGCATTGCCAACCACTTCCTCTAAATCTGAAGATGCTTCTGACATCAGGTCAAAACACTTCAAAGAGAAAAAAAAAATGAGCCTTGGAATTGAGAGTAAGAAGTTAGCAAGCAGACAGCAAAACCAAGTAAGAAATACAAAGAGTTACAGCAATACTGGAAATCTAATCAGGATTTGTGTCAGATCCCACCTTTAACTGCCTCACACTCGAGTGATATAACAGTTTCTAGAACTAACAGAGTTAAGATTCACCAGGCAAGAAGAAAGTTGATTCTTGCCTTGATCAGGTTTTATTTCCCTAATCTCATTTTGATTTTTACCAAAAATGAAACCGTAGAAGAATCCCAATCCTTCTCCTGTTGAGTTTCATGTCAACAATCAACATGTGTGCTGCCCACACAGTGATACACAAGATGCTCAGTATGGCAGTTTCACTATCGAGTGGGCTTTCCATTCCTATATAATACTACCTGAGATAAAGACACATCCTGGGATCTATTTCACAGTTTATCAAGTGTGAAATAAGGTTAAAGATTTCACCTACGTATTTTCATAGAAGAGAGAAATAACTTAGCTTCAAGATATCAGATACAGAAGGTGCCAGAGAAAAATCAGGAAGATCAGCTTATAATTACATTGAATTTTGTTTTCAGCAAAGTTTTGTTACTCATATCTGCAGAGGAAGAGATATTTACAGTGGCAACCAGAACTAAAATGAAAATATGGTCCTGTATTTAGCATGCAAGATACACAGTCATAACAGAAATCTGCAAACTCTCCCTCGTTCATTTACCTAGCATATGTATTCCACTAAATATTGTGAAAATATTTTATTGCCTTAATCTTAAAGGAACTAAAAATAAAAACTTGATCAGTGCAAGTTCAAATAGTATGTTACTCCCCAAAGCCTGGAGTTGCATACTGGAAAGGAGCCATATAGTCTCTGAAAATGTCCTTGTCTGTCATTGACTCATTTCCTATTGTAGATTCTGATCAATGCTACATGAGATTAATTTGGATTCAGACAGAGAGGAAGAGGAGTATCTGTTTAAAATAAGGGGAAACACTTCAAAGAAGCATTAGCTCTACATGATTGCTCACACTTTTAAAAGAAATGAGCTAGAAGTTAAACTGCAACAGAATAATTGCATATCAAAAGCTGAAATTAAGATGGATAAATGAAAATTTCTTCCTTGGTCTACCTACCAGTGCCTTACCAACCCATGCCAAAAGTCTGTACGTTTCCTGTGTCTCTGAACTGTTTGCGGAAAAGTTCAGATTTGAAACAGGTAAATCAAAGTTCATGACTAACAAACTTCAGTCACTTTCATACATGCAGAATAGCACTCTGAATTGCACCCAGCAATCACAGAAACCCACCTGCAGGTTTGTTTGCCTCCTCTAATAACTGACATGATTATAAACATCTGCAAGTAGTAATATTCATTAACATTACACTCACCCCACTGCCCATGACATGCACCTAGTCTACACTGCTGCTGAACAGCATTTATGGTCTGGTCAGGGAACACTGTTATTCCTAACAGCATTTGACCACAGTAAATGCTCTGGGTACAATGAAATGCAAGGGCAGAAAACCTATTCACTATGAAAGGGCATGACCCTTGTGGATTATGTACACTTCACATGGGCAGGAAGGTTATGCTGACACAAACTGAGAACATTTACACACAAGTACAACAAGGAGATCAAGGAAGCTGGGCCTGCAGGAATAGAGGGAGAGCAGCTTACAGTCTTTCCAGGAAGATTAAGAGTCCTAAACTGAGCAAGAACATAGATATTAAGCACAGAGACAGGAAAGCCACGAAGTTACCTCCCTACTTTGCACTTTCTTTACAAGCAGAACTCAATGGATGGTAACCCACTTCCACATCCATCTCCTTTTAAGACAAATAACACACACTCAACTTCARTGCTCCAAACCTCCTACAACTCAGACTGAGAAAGACACAGCATCAGAATGGTATTCCAGAAAATACTGCAGGACATGCAAATAAATTGTCCGCTTCTATTTGCRTAAGTTCTCCACAGTCAGCATTTCAATGAGGAAAAAAATTCTGTTATATATTTGTCTGCAACCTGTACCTAGATCATGTCAAGTCAGACCGGCTGCTTCTTTGCAGTGATCTTTCATCACCTCTTTCAGCAGCATTTATGAACTAGAACCTTTTAAAATCTGAAGTGTTTCTATCCAAAGGCCACTTGAAAGGACTAATTAAAGCATTTCAGTCACACAATGYACAGATAGAGCACATCCATACAAAAGTTGCATAAAAGTACTGATCTTTGTATAAAAGATGCCCTTTCATAAGAAAGCATAAACTCTGGCTCACCGCAAAGGTACACTAAGAATAAAGTTAAATTAACACTCTGTTCCTCAATGCATTACCCTTCTCTCTGTATTGAGGCACTGTCATTTAGTGCCACTGCTCATATGCACAATCTCCCTGCCATAGGTAGTTGCCCCCACTAATGCCTACTCCTCACAAGCTCGGTTAGACAGTGTCATACTTCATCTTTTTCACCAACAGGAAAGATCGACTGTTCGCCTTACCTTTAAGATGCCACTGAACCAGTCAGCAAGAATTTGCAGAGCTGTGTCTGTATCATTTCTGACACAAATTAATTTCTCCATTTTAACACTCTTCCACTTAAAGAAGTGTTGAAATACCTCCTCAGAGTCATCTGCTTCAGAACCTTGACCATACACCATCTCCAGAGAAACAGACAGTTCCTGTGCATCAAGTGAATCAAACAAAAACAGGTTTGCAGACCAGAAGAATTTTGTGACAGTATACTATCTATAAAAATCAAGACATTTAACACAGAAAGAGTTAGCACTACCTGCTGGTATAAAATTATCTCTACTATAAAGGCCTCTTTCTATATCCAATGAAGTATATTTTATATTCCACTTCCTTCTCAAATATAGTGGCAGTATGTCTACCAGAAAATGCAATGCAGAAAAGGGCTTCACACAGAGATCATAGAGTCTGATTTTTCCCTTCAAAACATGGAAGGAAAAGACACCACAAAAAGCTTAACAGCTCTTAAGAGGTAGTTTGTATTCTAGTTTCCTCTTCCCTATGGATTGGACTTTGAAGTCATACTCATCAGGATAAAGAGCAAAATGGGGTTCAATTTGTAACACTCCTCACAGAACTGCTCAAATTCATAAAACAAAGTGAACTTGTACTAAGAAACAAGGTGAGCAGCCAGACACCCAAGGAAYGCTTCTGGACTGATCCCTCCCTCCAAAAGTCACTAGTCAAACCTCTGATGCACCTTCGTCTTCACACTGATTCCTAGACGGAACAGCAATTACTTACGTGTCTGACACCCGAAGGCCCTCTGAAACAAGTTTTACAGTCTGGAAACTTCTATTTCCACCTAAAAGCCATGTATATTGCAAGTATATGAAGCATAGGGTCCACCTCCTTTTGACTTGCATTGGAAAACAAACTGAAGTGCAACACATAAGGGGAAGGCAGTGAGGCTAAAGCTCAAGGCAAACAGAAATCACTTTTAAACAAAGGGCAGTCTGTCAAATGACCTGAAGAACAAGCGGGGTCATGAGGAATGTGGCAGTTACCAGTGGAGACAACATCCTGACAGAAAGCAGCCTTCCTTGCACCTGGGTGGAAAGTCCCATGCTGAAAAATACTTGAGAGCTACATTGGTGTTTACAGGCAATTTGCTGTAGTTCGAAAGAGAAAATTCTCCCTAAACAGTGGGATTTGACTGAATGAACCTGTGCTTTTGTAATAAGTAGCATCCTTCAGCTTTCAAAATCCATCATTTTACTTATCCACATAGTTCTTGACAAGATGACTAAAGAAACCCTGAGAAAGGCTGCTGACAGTTTGCTTATATATAGCATTTCACTTTTTTCTTTTCTCAGATCCCAGAACATTTGAGTTAAATATCACAGACCTTCCCAAACAACACCTAGGTCATGTAGATGAAGAAAAACACCAAAACACCTCCTTCTCTCCTCCTCTTGAGAGAGGTTTTCATCTTTGCATCCCTTCAGACTCAACAGCCATGGAAACTATGGAAAAAGCAATATGACAGAACTTGAAGTCACTTGCCACAAGCCTTTCAGACACTTGAAACACAGAGGTCCTATGAGCAACCAAATGTAACTTAAACTGTCTGACACTACCACCACAGGTCAGAACAGGGCAGCAATGAACCCCCCTTGCTGAGGGCTGCAGGTACTGCGGAGGTGAGGAAGCGAGCTTGACCGATTGTCTAGAACTACACATGATGACGTCACAACCAGGCCCCAGCTCTATAGACACAGTACAGCAAAAGTTCAAATTGGGGCCAAAAGCATAAGAACTTCCTCACATAACTAAGTACAGTGACCACAAAACAAAAAAAACCCACCACCACCAAACACACAACCCAAAAAAAACCCTTAACAGACAAAAAACCACACCACCAAACAGTATTTTATAAAATTCTAAAACTAATTTCATAACAATAGTTACTCTAATGAACAGCACTCATTTAGCACAACAGACTGTTTAAAACAGTAATTTCCAACTGAGCCAGGTGACATGAGCTTTGTACAAATACGCTTTTCTATAAGCAAATACAAAAAGTAGGTTTGTGCCAAATTTATGGAGGCTATTTAAATCACTCAAGTGCACAACAGATTTTTCTCACATTCTTTTTTGAATAGCTGGATTTTAATACACAAGGATACACATGGATAGAAAATGGCACGGCAAGGGAGAAGCCAGGTTCAAATGGAATAGTCTGAAGGAGGGAGAAAAACAATCAGCCCTTTTAACCACAGCCAAAAGTGGGTAACAGAACTGAGAAAAGTGCTCAGTAGCAGTTTCATATCCAGTATCACATCCTGTTTACAAAAATAGCAGCACTAGTTACACCAGAAGAGTATCTGCACGCATTCCAGACTGTCCTCAAGGAAAGAATATGCTAAGTTACATCCTATTTCTACCCATTTATTTTTCATACTATAAACACACTTCCCTAAAACATTAGCAACTTCACCAACATATGGATACAGAAACAGGCTCCAGAAGAA
This sequence comes from Oceanodroma leucorhoa, assembly GCA_030449065.1. Lineage (NCBI taxonomy): Eukaryota > Metazoa > Chordata > Aves > Procellariiformes > Oceanodroma > Oceanodroma leucorhoa. The sequence goes on along the minus strand of JASVER010000033.1, from coordinate 4,053,172 downwards.
GAACAAGTTACCACATGAAGCTGGCTCAGTGGTCTACATGCATTTGTCCCAGTCGCTATCTCTAAGCGTRGTAACTCAAAGGGAGCACAGAACAAGCCACTACATGCTGTGCACGGGGCAGAGGAAACATGCTTACAGACAGCTAACACAGAACAGCTGACAACTATTCAGATCACACCCTAGCTTGCTTTAGAGTAACTCAGGTGTATGCCCACACTCTTGGCCYTCCTCTTAACCAATGTAGTATTATCACTTGGAAAGCATGGAGCTTACCAACTGTTTATTTCGGTCCTAGCCAGTTGGACCCAGCTGTGGCTGAAGCTGTTTGAATTTGTAGTTCAGGCCAACAACAGTTCCCACTGGAAGGCATAAAACATACGTCAGAAGAGATGTGTGATGCGGAAGAGAGGTTTCCAATACATAGCCTCAGTGAAAGAGGCATTAGCTCCCACGCTCTTGTTCTTCTGAGAGACACTGGAATAATACTCGTTTCTATAGGACAGCACAGCATGACCTCTTCAGCTCTATAAAATTGCAACCAAGGTTCTCACTGATATTTGGTAAAAACTTATTTCTGTTTCCCTACTTGGGAAAACTATTTCGACCTTCTAGCTCCTAAGACAAGAGAAGACCATCAACACAGTTAAGCTAAAGCCCAAAATTCACTTAACACATCTAGCACCATTTCAATACCACTTCAAATATTTTCAAAAAACTGTTAAAAATTCACTGCAGTACAATTATCTAGAAGATGCTTAATGCCTACCACCTAGTGGATCAGCACAGCATAACCTTTAAATACACACCAAAAAAAACAAAAAACAACAAAAAAAAACCCCAACCATAACAGAGAAAAACCCCACACAACAATACAGCACAACTTTCCTCTGCCTGAAGGAGCAGGATCCACACAGGGCCTCTAGTAATAGAAAGTCATGAAATGCTACCCATCCAAAATCTTTTCTAATTAGACACGAATGTACGTAACAGACTACAACCAAAAAATAAGTGTATCAGAACATTTTTTTGAATGGCATTGAAAAATAATTCCATTAGAAATTGAGTAAGTAATTCCATGAAAATTTGAATGCTTCAATTTATCAATGCTGCTCCAACCTTATACAAACTTATGTGCAGCCTGTAATCTTGGTGATTTTTCATAAGAACTCCATCTCATACATGTGTGGACGAATACATCTCTGGAATTTGTACAGACTATTGCCAACCCTTTTCCCCTCTCCACACACAATTGCACAGTCAAAATAAAAGCAAGCAATATTTCTGAAGTTAAAAAGAAGAAAAGAAATTATTTCTAATAGCAAAGGCCAGGAACACCAGCTTGGTTAACATTTCTATTGGTAAAGTCCTCTTCAAAAGTTCTTACTGCCTCTACAGAGCCTATTTCCCTGTCTACTTCCCCACTTTCTGTTGTGAGTTTGGCTGGGAAGGAGACTCTTAGTATAAACATGTGCTTCTGTAGTGTTTAACTCTCACCTTAAAAAAAAAAAAAAAAAAAAAAAAAAAGCTTTAAACACTTTACACTTTGCTACACCAGTTCAAACTAAACAGCCACCTTAACAGAAAGGGCTAGGAAAGTGTATAATACAACCACAAAACCCACTGCCACAATTTGCACGATAACTGCGTTGACGTTTTAATTGCAGGTTCTCTTATTAACACCTGCCTTCTACTAAATATTTTGTGCTTTGTGAAGTCTTGTTAGTCACCAAACACCATACCATAAGAGAAAAGCTATTGCTCAAATCCAGGATCTAGATAATAATTCACCTCTAGAAACAAAGCATCTAGGAGACCAGGATCACGAGTAGCAGCGAGAACTACAGGTGTCAGATGTACAACTTAACTCAAAAGTATTATCTAAAGCTTCATCTGCTGCTGTAGAGGTCTCCAACTATAAAACGTTTAACGTTTAAGAAACACTCTCTACAGGTTCTCAGTGTTTCAGAATCAATACTGATAGAAGCAACCTCCTTACCCGTAACGTTCTTGAGCGCTCAGAGAGGGGCAGTTGATCCACTTCCAAAATTAATTCTTCCACTGCTGAATACAAGTTCTGCTGCACCTCATCTCTCTTGGTAATCAATTCATCTCTTTCATCCTATGCAGAAGGAAAAGCAAGTCAGCAACTCAAGCCCAAATGTCACATACACAATGTGGAAAGTGATACAAAAAAGCATTAATCCCTGCAAAGTACAAACAGTGCAACAGTACAATTCCTGACTAGGAATGAGTGAAAAAGCAAATTTTGTTTGTAACCTCTACTCCTATGACATGACCACCTTGCACAAATACAGCATCCTTTACAGTGTAAAAATATGACTACATTATCAGACAACTAAAGAAACAGTTTCTGCATGACTGTTGATAACAGTGGGAATCCCACCTGCCACTGTAAACTTAAAATGTCCTAGTTGTCCTGCAGTTTTTTATTGTATTGCAGAAATTAGGATTTGGATTATCCACACTTCCATACATGCCAAATTACATCCACAAAGTCAGATCACAAAAGATTTTTTGCTGGAGAAGAACACTCTAGAATCAAAAAAGTCCTTTTACCAATTTTTTCCTTGCCTTCTAGCAGCAAAGACAGGTGACCTGTAAACTCCCTGCTGATTATCTGCAGTAAGATCATTAAACTAAAGATAATTTTCTAGAAACAAAAACAAAAGTTTCCCTTGGATGACTGGCAGGATTAGTTCTGCTAATGGGAGAGGTACCCAGACAAGGTACCTAACAGACTCACCAAAATGGATGAAGCAAGTTACCTGAAGCATGTTTGCAGTGTTCTTTTCACAGTGATTTAACCCAACATGCCCACAGAAAAATGAAAATATGTATGAACATGGAAGACCAAACTACAGCTTTATTGCTGTAAAGATTTGCTCTTCCCTTCTACATCCACCTCCAAAAATTAAGTAAAACGACTCAAGTAGCTATAACACACTGTCCTGACATGCGTTCCCTTCCCCGCCCTGAAAAAAAAATAAATCTTGGAAAGTCTAGTGAGAAAGGCAATTAGTAAAGAAACAGAAAACAACAGAAGAGTTAACCATGGCACTAATACCAGTTTCACATGGAGACAAAGAACAGTCAAATGAACACTTCCTACTAACAAGCAATATATAATATAAATATATCTGTAATATAAATATGTATACACAAACACAGGTTCTCAGAATTTTTAAAATTTAGTTTATCCAGTGAAAGCTTAGAAGTCGACTTAATCAGGAGTCTGTAAGTATTCACGGAAGACAGACTAGAAACCTTTTGCCTGTAACAGACAAGAGCAAAATGAGATCCAATGGTTGGAAATTGAAAGATGGACAACCTCCAGCTAAAAATAGAACCCCAAGTTGCAGTATACACTGCTTTAAAACTTAGATTAGCAATTGAACAGATGTTGCAATTCAGCCAGACATTAGTAGGCTGGATAATAAATATAAGTGGATTAATTTCTACTATACAAGGTGAACACAACATATTGCTTCAGCACTTAAAAACATGAAATAACAACAACAAAAAAGAGTTAATAGGCACTGCTGCACTTTCTGGGCATCTCTGGTGACCAAAAGCACGCACAATTTTTACAGACTTCCTGCTGTTTTTCCTCCCATAAGACAGGAGCAAGTTTGTAAAAGAATACTGTATATGACAAGGGGTCCTTATTCCTTTTTAAGACAAGATTTCTGCAGAATATTACTTCAAAAACTAGAGCAACAGAGACTTAACATAGTAGAAGATTCAACCAGGCAATCAAACTCCAATTAATACCAGTTCAAGCACTAGAGTAAATTTAACAGCCTACACATGAGTAAATGACAATCCAGGAACTCAACAGACAGCTCGGGAGCCACAGGACAAGTCTCCTCCCAATGTCTGCCATTTAGTTGGGTACATGCAACAGTTCATGGCTCAGATAATGCCTGTTGAGCAACAGTAACTTCAGAGAGCATTAAGTACACAGGCAGTATTTTAATACTGCTTTACAAAGATGTAAGCTCATCACAACAGCAAACAGAATTAAACTCCTTTAGAACAGGCTAAGGGCTTCTCAAACTACAAAATTTAGTTTATTTTGTGTCTGGTCCATCTTACACCTCTCAAAAAAACCCAACCAAACAAAAAACCCAAAACCAAAACACTAACTCCATAAATAACCCCACACAAACAACCACCAGAATCGGTCATACCAAATGCCAGGCTAGCTTACTATCTTGTTTCGGATAACTACAGCAACGCTTATCAAAGTCCATAAGAGCAGAACAGTGCAATCACCTCATCAATGCATTCATGCTTTAGCGTGATTTAACAACCTCATAAGCAAGAAAAAAAAAATAAATCCCCCTCCATGGATAAGTTCTAATCCATTTTTAGAGCCTATTTCTACTTTTGGCCCCAGTTTTTGGCCCCCTTTAGTTCAAGTTACTACTTTGCAGTATATGGAATAGCTAAAACTAGCTCTGGCATCAGCATCCTCATTAAACGGCTCCCCTTATCCCACCCTCCCCCACTTTCCTTTTTTCTAAATGAGCAACTGAATAGTTCCCCGTTTTTAAAAGTTGGCACGATTATTTTTTTATCCTGATCACAAAAAATTATGAATATGTACACTACAGTCTCCAGTAAGTTTCTGAATTGAAATCATAAATAAAGCAACACATCCATAAACCACTACAATGTCTGAAAACTCAGAATTTGTATTACACCCTATTACTATGAGTATCTGCCTACATGGCAATCAGGGGAACTTCTAATTATCCGTTTTTTCATCTGTAAAGCTGCCGTCCCCTCAGTAACGTTTCATAGGAGAGCTGGTTAAGTGATCAGCACCACTACCTTCCTATTTGGACACAGAATTTACATCAAATTCTGATTAGTTTTGAATATATTTTTAAGCATTTCCATCCAGAAGAACCATCTTTGTTATCTTCATCCACACCATGTGTGGTGGTGCATTTCTCCCCTTCCCCTGGGCCACTCTACAATCTCAAGAACTCCTGTTAGGCCTTAGCCATTGTGTAACAAGTTGGGCGGTTGAGCATCCCCTGACCATACCAGGCACTCTTGCATGGCTAAGGTGGGGAGCGCCACTGATCGCACCAGGAACACCGGCTGTCTGATCAAGGTAGGGAACAAGAGCGGGGGATAATTCGTCATCTCTGACAGCCCTGAAGCATTCCCTACCTGGATCATAGCTCAAGTGGAAYGATACTATTGTTACCATGGAACAATACCATAATTACTACCCCAGATCACCCCAGATAGTGGCCAGGATGGAAATTTACTGATGGCTACAGCCAATCATGTTGCAAACCTATAAACAGCGGTCCCAAGCGAGATCCTCTGAGTTCTCCTGGACCGCAGCAGGCCGCGCCCAGTGTCTCCGAGTGGGACGCCTCCCAGAGCTTGCGACCTCTCAAGTTTGTGATATTCAGAGGACCGTCAGGACCTGGGCCAAAACACTCTTCAGAGGTCAACCCTTTGCCCATTGAGAAATGCCAAGACATTTAACATGAGTATTTCACAGACTCGAGGGGAATTTTTAACAGCTACCTTTATCTAGCTTTAGGTCTTATCTTTTATAAATTTGTCTAGCTTTGGGCCCTTATGTGTGAATTGATCTAGATCTTGTGTGCGTGTGTGTGCGCGCGCGCGCACGTGTTTGTGTGTATCGATTTAGATAACAAGTAATAAGCATAATCTGTAATCAAGTCACTTTAGTAACTGTAGTAAACTTGATTAGCTTGCTTTGTAACTGTTAAATTAGTCAACAATTAAGTGCTGTCAAAATCTTATGATCTACCTTAAAACTGTGAATGAACTTTAGGTTGCTGCTAAATAATCCCTTAGGCATAAACGGTTGACCAAGTCTGAGACTAGGAGTAGATCCAGCCGCCCCTAAACTCCTCTCTGAGAAGGAGTTTAGAAAGCAAGGAGGTCTACTCTGAACCTCATGACTCAAMGGGAGGGTCTCCTTATCCCTTTTGTATTAGGCACAAACCGTTGTCCAAGTCTGAGACTTGGATTGGATCCAGCTGGCTCTTCTCTGAACCTTGTGACTCACCGGGAGGGTCTTACGTACCCTTTTGCCCTCAATCTCTGCACAAATCATTCCAACACAATTCTGATACAATTTTCCCCGTGTATACTTAATCCATGTCATGAGTAGAGTGAACCTTGCCATCAAATTCTGTTAAGTTGCRCTTTTATAAATTTCTATTAAAATCACTTTTTGCTGATACGTTTGCCAGTGCTTCTTTAAGCAGCCTCAAAACCACTCATTCATGACACCATGCCCCAGTACTACCTCAGTTCACTGATTATCTTCTTGTGTTTCCGARACATATGTTATATAAATACCTTATTATGAACAAATGCTCCTGTCGCCCATCTTCATTTTTCCGACAGTATCCCAGAGAGACCCAGTTAAACCAGCATAAACCAACTAAGAAAGCATAGACAATGAAAACTGAAATAATGCCATTTAGTCTGCACTCAAACTCCACTGGCCTTACTGACGCCTGCGTATTTGTTTAAGATGCATTAAGTTTCCCCCAAAGCAAGACAAGATGTTCACTCCCAAGAGCTTACAAACAAATGAGGCTTGTGACAGTGAGAGAGGGCATCAGCACTCCAGGAAGGCTAAAGGAAGAGCACATTGCTTAGGCAACTGAATAGCAAGATTTAACTTAGTAAAACCAATTTTGACAGCTARGTTGACAGATTAAGCAAACAGAGTTAAACAGTCTGCTATAGTTTAATAGCCAGCTATTTCATCCATCTGTTTGTGTTCACTGGACTTCCTGTACACTGGATTTACATGCACCTCATTTTAACTGACCAAAAAACACAGTTAGTGATATCACCATACTCGGTTGCACTATCAAAAATATTTGTTAGCCTACCTACAGTGAGTATAATTTAAGTAGGGATGACAGGCAGAATAACAAGCACACCCTTTTACTGTGTGCATCCTGGACATTTCTTGTATTTGAAAATACAGCAGCAAAGATTCTGTGGCATGTTACAGCACATAAAATAGATCTTTAAAAATCAAAATGATCCTCAGGGGGGGAAAAAAAAAAAAAGTTAAGTCACTACACTGCATATTAGAACAGGACAGCCTTTGTGGTACCATAGCTCTAGCAACCAACTCTTTGGTTGGTTTTATGCAACCAACTCTTGTTCTGTACCCTTCACCTACCAAAGTCTTCAAAATACTTAAGATAAATTCCACAAGAGCCTTGAGATGTCCTGCTTCCAGCTGCTACCAATTAATCTTGAAAACTAAATTAATTCTTCAGGGAGCTCTACGCTTCCACACACGTTCCCACTTGCACACCCTTTGCAGCACTCAGGCACTCTGGGGGATACCTGACATCTAGCAGAACTCACGTCGTCTTTATTTTTCCCCGTTCAAAACATTGGTGGCACTACCAAGACAACTGCCCCTCTTCAGATAGCRGGAATTTTTTTTACAACAGCATGCTCTTGAAAAGTCATAAGATTTCATGCCACCATTCATTTACACCTCAGCTTAGGCATCCAGGAACAATGTCAGAATGGGGTGGGKGGGGGAATCAGGGAGGTGGTGTTGATTTCTGAACATGAATTTTCAAGCCATGTGTGAGGCCACACCTTGTCAACACAAAACAAAGGACTACACACACACACATGTGGAGCTATCAGACACAGCATAGTGCTGTAAGCTCATTTCAGCAGTATTTCAAATATTTTGGCAGTATAACGCACTACAACGCATCATGCAGACATGACTTCATTGTTAGCCATTCACAAGTGAAATGGGTGACAATGTCCAGACTGTCTAACATATTCCAACAAATTAGTCCATCTGAAAAGCCTCAAGCACCCTTCAAAGAATGAAACCTCTTTTCATGATGTTTCTCATGGAAGAATGCTGCTTGCTGGGGTTGGCAACTCAAAAAAAACCCCAAACAAACAAACAAACAAAACCAAAACCAACTCACACACTGGCACCTGAATGACACCAAAGCAACCATATCCTCTATTGACTAAACACTTTGAGACTCCCCAGTCACACCACTGTATCTGCATCTGTCCTACCTCTTGTCCACATTAAGTTTTCTTTCCCTCTATCCCCAGCCAAACTGAGTCAAAGCAGAACTGGATGAGGGCAGCAAAAACAAGTTTTAAGATGGCTTTGCTTTACTTGTCTGCTGTTGTTCAACAAGGCTCGGTGACCCGCTTGAGCTCAACCATCCCATGTAATCTCCAGAAGATTACAACTGCTACTGTTTCACATGGGATCAGGAATTCACCCAAGGAAAGCTTGTGCAAGTGAATCCCTAAGCAGTCCTGGTTCCTGGGTACCTCGCAGTCTAGCTGTTCTTCCACACATTGCTCCCCTATAAAAGATGCAACACTAAAATGTCACCCGCTTATTAACACTTACCTTAATATTGTCAAGTTTAAACATATGACCTTCTTTTGTTTACTAAAAACTATTGCTTTTTACCTTCAGCAATCAAATGTATGCCACGCCATAGATGTTTTAATACTTTTCCCTGCACAAGCAACAGCAGAACTTACTTGGGTTCTCCTCATGGCTCATTCTTTTCTAGTCCATTTCATGAGCTGTTAAATTCAGTGTAATACAGCAATACTTCTTAAGCAAACATGTTTAAAATGTTTTAGGTTATACTTGAAAATAGTCAGAACATGTTTGCTGTCATTCTCCCAGATGCGCAACTACCATCCTTTCCCTACCATGCCACAACGCCTGCCACAGACCGGGGAACCTTCCTGTTCCCAAAAGCAGCATCGCCGCACACGAGAGACACAGTACATAACCATCCTTATCAACACAGCCATGTCTACATACCTAGGCAGGCTTTTTCAGATCTGTGGTTGCAGAGAAGTTGCACTAGATGGCAGCTTTCCTCTACACAAGTCCGTCTTCCTATACAACCGCATTTGCATACCTACACCTCCCCATATGAGGGAAGCATATATTAAGTAGTGGCATGCTGCTTTAACAAAAGGTTTTGAAGACAGACACTGCAGCTGCGCAGCTGATGCGGTTTCTATTACAGAACAGAATCCTTTTAGCTACCATGTTCTGATTTCCTTATACTTCTCTACAAAATCGAGAGCATCAAAAGGTCTAGGTTTAACGCAAAAAAATAACATTCCACAAATACATCAGTTGTGGCAAAGGTAGCAAAGCCTCCGACATTATCTAGCAAAGGACAGATGTTTCCATGCTGTGCTCATGCTATCCAGCTACATTTATAAGACTAAAATACTTTGCCAATAGCTGTTAAATTATAGCTCTTGAGAAAAAAAATAATTCCAACCTACCACATTTCTACATAACTGAATCCTCTCTTGAGCCAAGTTATACTCTGTCCAAATCTTCTGCAATTTTTCCAGGGAACACGGAACGGTGAGACATTCTTCTGTAACTACTTTTATGGCTTGTGAGAGCTGCTCCCCAAAACGACTGTTCTTATTTGTGTGCCTAAGTTGTAAGGAGGAAACAACATTTTACCAGGATTTTTTTTCCCCAGAACTTAAGTAGTTTAAAAATCAATGCTATTCAGGCCCCCTGAACATACGAATTTTGAGATAGCACCTGCCATGCTAACAACCTAGTTTCTTTCAAAAGGTAGCAGCAGCAATTTGTCTCATTCAGCTGTTAAATCTTTTTTTGAGGAAGAAGGACCAAGAAAACATTAATTATACCTCAGTACTGACAAGGCTGTACACAGAGATTCTCTCATGCTTTTAATTTCCCTTTTGTCCTACTTCCTCCCTTGGTATTTTTTTTACTCATCTTCCAAAAACACATACATCAATATATTTATTCCTTCTTAAAGGAGCTGATGGTCATTTCTATAGCAAGTCTTCTTCCCACTGCAGTTTTGTCCCTTCTTTTAAAACTAGAAGGGTAATTTGGGCTACCCAAAGAGATATACCTCTCACAGCAACACAGATACCAAAGGAACTCTGACTACCCAGTTACTTTAACAACTAGCTACATTTACTAATTAGCCTCTTCCTTGAGGAGGGAATTGAAAGCTCTGCTTGCAACAGCTATGGTAAAGGAGCAGAAGTGAATCTAAAAGTCATCTGATAAACACTGAGAAGCAGGCAATGCAAATTCCGATGTGAGCTTCCAAAAAGCTCAGGTTTCAGCCTTGCTTCTGTAAAATACTCCCCTCTGTATGCAACACTACATTTTTCTTAGAAAATTAATGAAACAAAACTTTTGGGAAACAAAAAAGCATGCATGACTTCAAGAGAAAAACAGGGCAATGATAAATAGCACTATTTTAGAAAAAAAAAAAATACATACCTAACATCTTTCAATGCCTTCACCTTAGCAGCCAAACTTCTCATTTTCATTCCAATGTAAGTACGTAGGGTTTCCTCAAAACTTTCAGCAGTTTTCCTGGATGCATCCTTCTCTCTCTGAATTATTTATCATTTTTGGAGCAGTGTTTCAACAAAGAGAGGTAAAGATAAATCAACAGTCACAACAGTCAGCCAGGGCTACTAACATGCAGACCATAATTTAGACTTTTGAAAACTCCAGATAAACACACACACAGAGCTGGCTCTCTTCAAAACACTAACAAAATGCCTAGAAAGACATACAAACCAATGAGAATAATTTTATTTTCTTTAATAGCTTCTTAAAGGTTAATGGTTCATTTCCTTCCTCTCATTTCAGCAGTGATATGTTCAAGTGTTTTTCTTCAATTAGTCCCCATTTGCTAGCAAGTCTTCAGAGAACACGGAATTTTTTCTTTTCTTGCTGAAAAATTCCTACCCATTAGTTCAGGGAAATCAAGTCCAGGACCTCATTAAACTCCTTACTCTCATCACTACCACAGCTCAAAATGGTGSAGCAAAACAAGAACTCTTGCTGTATGTACAACCATCCTGACCTTCCTACAAGGAATACTTTTAAGACAAAATAAGGAATATTCTTGACCCAAAAAAAGCCCACACACTGTATCAGGCTATATTCCTCAACGGGCAACCCAAATTTAAAAGCTCTTGCTCTCATACCACAGAGATGCTTTTATAAACTCCACTTTAGGTAATGAAACAGTCTTTAAAAGTTGTTAGCCTTTCAGACTCGCTACCTATTGTATTAAGAAAACAAAACCACCAACAAACAAAAAACCAAACATAGAAGGATTTAAATAGTTTTATATTTGCAGATGAGCACTTTGCAGATCCAAAGTCTCACGACTTCAGGGTGTTTTTTTCAGTACCCCTCAAAGCCATCACCACCCATCTAGAACAAATCATTGCCTACCATAGTGTTTTTAGCAGGGAGCAAATATTTTCTTACTTACAAGAATATCCACGTTTTCTTTTAAAGAAGTTTACTTGCATTCAACACAGAAAAGTAATTAAAACTTGTAGAAGAAAGTTTAAAAAAAAAAATCATCAGACACTAGATAAGAAATGCTTCTAAGAATTCCTTGCATTCAACTATTTTTTTCTTAGCTGCAGACAATGTATCCTGTTGCTTGTTAATTTAGTTTGCACAGAAGTGCACAAACATCTTCAGTTGATGGAAAATCTGTGCAATGGCAGGTTAATATACGTAGAAACACAGGTGTTCTAGGTAGAGGTAACAGTAGCAAAGCTGGTTATGAGTAGTTTTACTCGGTAAGAAAGAAAAAGGAAACATCTGCGTGCAAGTTCAGGTTTAGGGGCATCAAAGGGATTTACACAATGGCAGATTTTCCTTTCGTATCTGTAGAGATAAGAGTTTGCATTCATTTTTCTGAATTCATGCAAACATAACATCCTTTCACACAGTATCTTCTTACTACTGCTGTTTATCACACTTAAAACCATTCACAGCATTTTTAAGCCTATCAGTAACTATTACTAAGGACTGTGCTTCTCAGATAGTGCTAGGAACTTCCCCTGGAGAGAAGCGGCAATTAAGGAAATAATAATTTTTATCCAGTTCTAAAATTCCACAGCTGCTATGATTCTGTGGTGCTTAGGAATTTTCAGCCCAAAACACAGAAAGCTGTTTTTCCCCTCTAAGTGAGAAAAAAGRAAAAAAAAAAGGCAAGGATTACATCCTTATACACAAATCATGTTTTTAATCACGAAGTGCAAAACTCCACGTTCAAACCGAACACCTGCATCCAAACCAGCAGTTGCATTAAGCGCAGTGGCAGGCCAATACATACACCAAGGGGAGCRAGGGTCCGACCTGGACTGCAAAACGCATGCTGACACACATTCACAGCATCTCCCTACACCAGGGCAAGACAAGTCTTCGCTCAACCAGTTTAGTCCTTCTGTATTCCAAACAGCAATGCACAGCTGAACTGCAGTACGATGAAACCGTAAGACACAAGCATTGTCAGAAACACTCACAAGGAGGAGAGAAGCATCCTCTTTGCATTTTCACATACCTGAAGTTCACGTTTCAGCTGTTGAACCTTCAGTTCTAGTTCCTTCTGCTTCTGCAAGAGATTTACATTCTCCCTTCTGAGAACTTCTTTCTCTTCGGACAGCTTCTGATCTGGTCTTATTCGTGCCAAGCTGGTGTCTGTCACTGAGGTARAAGCTAGCATTTTTTCCCTTTTAAAAATTAAGAAGAATTAATTACAAACAAACAAAAAAAAAGAAAATAAAAACAACAAAACACAATGTGCATTCTTTCATGCTATTGTAATTTCAGTAATGACTATAGAATCGTCACATCAAAAAGACTATAGAAGCACCTACACAATCTTTACTTCTTCAGAATTTGTATCCCTCTCCACACCAGTCTTCACAAAGAGTGTTACACAATACCGAGGGAAAAAATACACCATTTGAAAACAACCCTGTATATGTTTTCACAGTCACTAACTCGAAGTCTTTCCCATCCAAAAACATCTTACAATACCACACTGCAGACCCAGAAAAGTCAAGGTCCATTGTAATTCAAATCTTCTAGCTACTAAAYAAGCCAACGCACTTTAAGGTTAGTGTTTTGGATCTATACCCTAAGAGTTATTTTTATAMCGAAGAAGAGTGATGTGAAGCCATCTGTCTCAGAGTACTGTGGCAGTACTGTACAGTACCAAAGCTCCTCTAGACCCCACATCAACTTCATCCTCACATGCATGGCTTTGGTTACATCCTAGCTTCTTTCTTTCTCAATTTCTTTCGCAGGCATACCACCCCAAAAATGCCTGCGATGTGCAAGAAGTTAAAAGACACCAGAACATACAGAAATGGAACGGAGAAATCTGCTGGCTGCCAGCTGCTCAGGCCAGTCAGGACAGCTTTGTACACAAAAGTATCTGAATGCTGCATGCCACAAAAAAAAAAAAAAAAAAAAGGCTATTCCTTTTTTAAAATCAGATTCAGAGCACATCTGTAACTCAGAAAACAGGGCAGGTCAGAGCATCAAAATAATTCAGGATGAAGCACTTTACTATAAATATAGACTTTTTTGAAGAGTACCTCATTTCATATTAGTATTTGTTAACAGCATAGACTTGCCTAAAGGATCTAATTGTAAAACAGATTTGGATACCACGCTGGTATGTGGAAGGGCGTGCCCTCAGGTGATTCATTAAAACGTTTGAGAAGCTCAAATTATGGAACATTAGCAAATTCTAAACAAATTTTTTTTGGAGAACATTACTTCTTACACCATCTCAACTTTCTGAATGCCAAGTACCATCTTTCCCACCCACAAACATTTTTCTCAGCAGCCTGTTGCCATGGCAATCCCAGCAACTGTAGGACAAGTCTCTTTAAAAAGATTTCTGACAACAACTGTAACTGCCAATTACCACCACCTCTTGTCAATGTAATTACAAGTTGCAGAGACACTGTTATTCCCTAAAGCTTACTTCAAACTATGATTGCTGGCTTTATTTCTTATAAGCACACATTGTTACATTCCTACACAAATAAATCACCAAAATATGTTTGTCCTGCTAGGTAAGTGCACTTTTACATTCCACATTTGTGTCCAGTAAGTTTTTCATAGAGTAAAATAAATAGGGGATAGCTACAAAAAGTTTCAAGGACAAGCCTATGGAAATTACACAGATGCTAAAACGAACATCACTGCATTGCTGATCACTGCAAAATCTGCTAGAGGCCTGGTGTCCTGCAACCTTTGCTTTCAAGTAAGCCTTCCAGTATCTTCTCCTCTGCTTACTAGCTGCTACCCCTTCCTTCCTTTTCAAAATCTTGCATTAAGATACATAAAAACAGACTGTCTCTGGAAATCAAATGAGGAAGAAAAAGCCATCCAAACAGCACCATCACTAATGAATAGTTTTCTACAGATTAATGTCCTAATTCCCATCACCACAGCATACACACACTCACATATACTTCCCTTCCACTGAATACCAGTATTACCTGATGCTGGAAAGACAGAAATTGAGCTTTATATTTTAGATACTCACTTCCCCTTCCATCTTCTCATATACCCACATCCCAGCAACTAAGCTAATCAGATCACTCATACAAAGTTTTCTATGACATTCTACTGCCTTACTTTGGGGCAAACGTATGGTTTCCAGTAGAATTCTGATTCCTTGCGCCGGCAGCTACTTGGTCAAAGCGCCCTCCTGGGATGCTGTACAGCGCGCGATCAGGCCTGTTTACCCAGAGTGGGACTGAAACTTTTATCTTTTGATGTTGGTTTTGCATGACATCTACTTTTCTCTCTTCTGCATCTTTAGTGTTTCCTGGAGATGTGCATTTTGCAGCAAACCCTGCCTTGGCCACCTCTTCTCCAATATCTATTTTTTCATATTCTGCCTGGGCAATAATGGTACCATCTTCGTGCTTGGCTTTGTGACGTATTTTTATTTCTTTTTCAAAAACTAGGTTGCTCAAGAACTTCTTCCCCTGTAAAATAAAAATATAATGAAGTTGTGTACTCGACACTCAATACTTTTAGCTGAAATCAGACACCTTTCTTCTAAGAAAAAGAGAAACAAGCTGGTTTTGCTGAAAACTAAGAATGGAAGGGGTGGGGGCAGGAAAGTTACACAGAGCAAGCAAATAAAGCTTTACCTCAGCAACAAGAACTGTTAAAAAAAAAAAAAAAAACCACCACCACACAAACAAAACAAAACCCCAGGGGACTGAGAACAGAGATTTTCACCTGTCTTAAGTAATCACATTAAGCAACGTCAATAGGACCACAGGGAGGAGAGCATACGCAAGGGGTCTCAGGATCTCCTCTACATGATAGAAGGCTACAACAAGGCAAGGACAGCCACTTCCTGCCTCCTCCTCCGGCAACTGCTGCTGCCAAGCCACCAGCTGGTGAAGCACAGGCAGTGCCAGTGACAAGCCTTGAAGAAGCATGCCATTAAGACTGTAAGTGGTGTCCCGGAAAGGGAGACCCCCCACTTGACCAATGGTCACCAGTGCCACTGAAGAGGGCTCAAAGCTTTCACCAGTCCTGCTGGCGTCAGCTCCTGAGCCTTTCACATTCATTGCTGGCCAGGGATGACAGGGTTCCTACTACCACTCACAATCACCTGCTATTCTCTCTCCTGAACAAAAGTTTGTACAGTACCCAGACACACGGCATTCACGCAGCTCACAGACCTAAGTGACTTTATCGCAGGTACTGTGACCAAGGGAGGTCAGGTCCCTCTGAAGGGAAAGAAACAGAGGTACTTTGTTTTCTCAGCGCCCAAAAGAACTCGGGTCAGTCAGAAATAGACCTGAGGCTCTGAAGACGGCAAAAGCGTACTCTAAAAATCACCTCCCAGCACAACCTGAACCATTTGTGACAAAACCATTTTAGTTTCTAGAGTATGTTCAGGGCAACAGATCAGACAGTCCTTCCCAGCATGCCCTGCCTTCACAGTTAAACATCCAGCTCTTAAAAAGACTCCTCTTGTTGACACTGTGCTGGTACTTGGCAGCATCTGTTACAGTTCCCATCATCTAAATGCTTCAAAATCCATTACTCACCTGGTCAAACATGTTTAAGTTCTGATCAGTTGGTATCTGCAGTCCCCAGAGCCTGTACTTCTTGGCAACACTCGGACATTGCAAGTTTGGTGGAATTTCAACTATGTCTGATCTATTCAGAACCTCAGAATTTCCATAGTCAATGTACAATACCCGACACTGCAACAATAACATAAAAAATAAATCAGCAGAGGTTACAGAAACCTCCTACAGAAATATGCACTGACAACTACTAGAATATAAGCATTTTAACACACGTGCATGTTGCAGAGATCACAATCGGCCGTACTAAGCCTAGACACCCTTCGGAGGAAGGAACCGACTTAAGAGAAATCTCTGATGTTGGCACCTGTCTAAAAGCTTAGTGACAAAACTTTAAATAACAAAACAGATCTTTGCTGGCAATTTTTTTTTTTCCTCTAAGGGCCACAATTAAAAAGCAATATAGAAGACTTTCTTCAATGGACAGATATGCAATCTAATGTTTCCATGCCAACCAGCCTGTCTAGAAATTATCATTTTAAATACGAACTACTACCTTTCTATATCAGTCACCTAATGCTGATTAACAACTCTTTCAGGTCATTTGCATTAGTGCTAACATGTCACAGGAAGGGTGCCATTTTCACCAGTCAGAACTTTTGAAATTAAATTACACTGCTTAACAACATTAACTACCACTCGTGAACCTCTTTATCAAGAGATACAAACAGCACTTCGCAAGTATCTCATGTCTTGCCAGTCTTTTCATCAGCATTTTGCAAAATTACAGGTCACCTGAATTTGTGTACCACATGTATATTTACTATTTTTAAATGCATTCACACAGCAAGTTTCAAAAAGAGTTGTGTTTATTCCTATCATCCTGCATGTAGAACTGATATATGAATAAAGACTTTAAAAAAATGGTTCCTGCCTTTTCATTGTTGATCACTTGCTGTACCATACATCTGTACCAACATCTATCTTCAGAAAAACAGCCACCATAAATCTGGAAATTAGGGAAAAAAGATCAAGAATAGCATTCTGAAAATATAAGCATACCTCAAAATGGTATTTGTAATATATCACAAATCTTATTTTCACACTCTCCTATAATTATCCCAACAGCAGTATGAAAACGAAGTAACACATTTGATATCCTATCTCTCATAGCAATATATGCTAATGCTTCAAAAACATAATACTCCCTAAAACAACAGCTCAAAGAAAATTTTGCAACTAGAAAAATGCCAACATTTTTCAGACTCCCATGGTTTTTCTGTTAATGTGTTGCTATAACATTTTATTGACACTGACGGCTTAGTAAGCCCAACAAAGGAACAGGCCAGTCACATCAGAAACATGCTGGGTTTGCTGTTGGTGCGTTTTCTTTCTTTTCAAGAGGAATGTAGAAGGTCATTTACCTGCACACACAAACAGTTCAGACAAATTGTTTTATTTAAACCTTACTTTGCAATAAGCCATGAGTAGTTCACACACAAAAATAAAATTTGCCATCATTCTTTGTATGCTTGTCATAGAACTGCTATTAAATACGTCCTTGTTATCTTCTTAAGAGTCCTTTGTCCAGCGCATTTAACATTACAGGTTTTTGTAAGATCTTCCGCACTTCTGGAGGTGGAGCAAAGAATCAATTTCTGAAAAAGCACTGCGCTTAACATAAACTGGACAACAAAAGAGAATTCAGCATTCTGTGTATTACCTTCTTGTAGTATATCCAGAGTGTTAAAAAAAAAAAACTATGGTTGCATAATTTAACTCTAGTCTGAAGTGCAGAAAGATTTAAACTTGCTCACACAAAATAAGCGTTTTCTTTAGGAAAGCCAGCAGTTCTTAAAGACATCTTAAGAGAATATAACCCACAGCATAATCAAAGATCAAGAAAATACCTAAGAAAATGGTTGCATAGAATTAAGGCTTTTACATCCAGGTGAAAAATAAACTCCACATATACACAACATACTTACCTTACTAAAATCAGGTTTGCCAAAAACTGCATTAGCCCGAGGGCAAGCTTCTGCGAGCGCACAGCTTAATTTCAAGAGGTCATTACATCTACTGACATTCTAAGAAGTGTGGAGAGAGGGTATGAATTATTAACTGTCACTTTTAATAGATGCTTGATGGCTTATAACAGCCAAAAATTAAATCAAAACAGTTTCACTGCTGTTGAGACAAGTAATGCCCCACCTTAAGCTTTCAATCTTCATGATTTCAGTAGCACTTGTAAGCCTGCTCTCATTTTCTTCCAAAAATTCATGAAACAGATCAGAGGCAGGTAATGTACCCCAAAGAAATAGTTCGCAACAAATGTTTTTAACAGTTTAATTACCAGCTTCTGCGAGCAGTACGCAGATCTTACTTACCAATCCTTCCTCACAAATTTTAGTATGTATTTGGCGTTCTTCTTCTTTCTGTCCTTAATACAAGGGGACAACAGCTCTGGCATATCCCTTGTTCTCTTTACATGCAAGACTTGGGTTTTGGTGTGGCTGAGAGAAGCAGAGTCTTTCCAGTTACAACTTGGTATCTGAACTACTGTAAAACTGGGTCAATTCCAGTAACGTGGCATTTATTGGACAACATCCTACTCTAATTCAAAGTAAAGGATCCAGAGCTCAGAGCAGGAAAGAAAACACTAGTGCAACTTAACATTTTGTTAACCTTAGAAGTGCACTCCTAACTTTTGTACCTTACAATATTAAAAACAGTGACTGAGTCTCAGTATGCCAGTGTGAGAACCTAAAGGAGAATTACCTATGACTATTACATCTAAAAATCCCTCTATTAGAAGAAGCTATTCCATAAACAGAAYAGGTAAAGTTTGGTCCCCCTCCTCAAATTCCTATTAGGTACGTGACAAACACCATCACCTCCTCCAACTGGCTCAAAGCTACACAGGTGTTGACTAATATGCACACACCAATTAGCCAGCAGATCAAATAGAAAAGGCAAGCTTTGGTACTCCTCCTGGATCTTCCCCTCTCCCTGCTGCACCCCCCACATTAACAAAAACTACTGATTGTTTTGGGTTTTTTACTTTTCCTCACTCCCCACCATCCAACATCCTCCTGCCCATCTACACAAGACTTGAAAGGACCTAGCATCTTTGAACCATCTCCATGCCAAGCTGCATTGAAACTGCCCCCCACACTCAGCTGTTAGAGGGTAGGGGATCCACCCCCAGCAGGGCTCTAACTGCCTCCTACAGTATTCTTCACTCAACAGCAAATATTTTAACCCTCAATTTATTTATTTTTTTGCCATAGGGTCTACCAAATATTCAAGAAAACCCAGTCACAATTCAAATGGATGGATGAACAATTCTTTTTGACATTTCACAAAAGAATAACTGATTTCAGTTTAAAAGGGCACAATAATACTTGCAATTCTGAAATCTAAACTAACTTCATTTTTCCAACATCAAATGCTATCATTTATTCTCCCTTCTACAGAAACTTGCAGGGGGTGGGGGTGGGGAGATAAGATTAAACACCTCAGTTAAAATCAAATAGTCCTCTGAATTCACCTGTGCCCAAAATGTTACAGCATCTTCAACGTGGCAGCCCATGACATCTTCAACTTGAGGGAGGGGAGAGGAGAGAAAAAAAAAAATTATTCTCAAGTGTAAGAGTATGTGTGTGTTTGTTTGAAAAACCAYCTCACATTACCTTTGTCATGCTCTGAGTCTCTGTCCATGACAACAGATTCTGAAACATTACAAGATATTTATAGTTAAAAGAGAAATTATTCTTCCAGAGGCCTGTGGCATGGGGAGGTACACGCACCCGCCTTGCAGGCCCACGCGACTTGTCCCGGCCCTGAACACTTCACGGGTTCAGTGGGCTCCTGCTCTCCTRTCGCCTCACCCCCGCGCTCCTCCTGGGCACCCATTTCTTTAGTGAAAAACGCTTTGTTACGCGAGGACGCGCCACCAGGCTGGCACGGCCGCCACTTCCCGCCAGCAGAGCAGGGCCCCTCCGCACCGCGCAGCCCCGCGCCCCTGGCAACCCGCGGGAGCGAGGCCCGAGTGCCGGCCTCCCCCGACGCAGCGGCCCCGGCGCTACCTGAGGCGGCCGGGCCGGCTCGGGACGACGGGCCCCACCGCGGCCACACGTGCTCCCGCCGCCACCGCCCGCCGCCGGCCCTGCGCATGCGGCCGCCGCGCCCGCCTGCCCGGCCCCCGGCGGGTTTTCAGCCCCGACCCGCGGCCTTCCCCTCCCCGCCCTCAGTGGGGGACGGCAGAGAGCGGCGCTGGGGACGTGGCCCTCCCTGTGCCTGCGCAGTGGAAGGGTCGCTGCTCCCGCCTACGGACAGGCCCTGAGCTCAGCCCCAGCAGCCGTAGCCGGCGCAGGGGCAACGGGTGCTCGGGAAAGCTGGTAGGCACCAGGCTTTTTCGACAAATCCGTAATTGTACGCCCAGGCGCCTCCTTCGCCACGCACAAGGGTGGCGATCAGTGCGTGCTTATCCTGGCTTTGAAGCATAAACGAAGCAGCAGCAGGGAGGCTCCTGCATTGAGGCCATCCCCTCYGCCAGCCTCGACGTACCCTTTGAACGCACTCATCCGATTCCCCCTGTGGTTTCACATAGCACGATTTGCAATTTTCCTGTCTTAATATGCGAATGAAAACCGATGAAGCCGGTAACTTCATCGGTTAGGTAGGGGTGCCAGCATTACACCGGCGACATGTGAGGGTTGAGTCTGGGACTTTCCCTAGRGAGGTAACTGCAGGAGCACACGGGYTTAGCGCCCAGCCAGGCCCCACCGGCACAGGTACAGTGAATGTAAAATTGGAGCTAAAACCAGTGTAAAGCAAGTAACGATTTACTCTACCAGAAGACAAATGCTAAGGGCTCCAAAGGAAGAGTAGGCTTCTAGACAAAAGTAATACCTTTTGTTACAAAAAAAAAAMCCGAACAGGTACACCTGTGCAAGGTCTTTTAGACTGGAAAACCTTTGTTGTTGCTTTCAACTATATTTGTGCTAAGAAAAAATACTATCATTACCTGCAAAGTTGTCTCTTTCCTTGGGCTACATGGCTACAACAAAACTACCACTAGAGACTCCAAGGACACGCAGACACGAGACCTGCAAACCATTTAATATGCACAACATGCTGTAAAGACACTGACAACTTGCCAAAGTAATTCTGCACGGATGCCGTTACTGGCTGTGAATTCACACATTACGTTCCCCTTCCTCCCAAACCTAAGGCAGACAGACACAGTTTATATTTAGTATCAGAAGCACAGAAGGGCAAGGAGCCCCTTGCCCTCCACTTAGGATCACTGACCAGTCTCTACTATCATAAATAACCAAGGTACATCTAAGCCTTTTCATAGGATAATTAAAACTAGTGAAAAAATTACGTTCTACACTGTAGGAGTGTTATAATAATGGCAAAATATTGATTTGAAAGCCAGCTATTTAAAAAATGAGAAGTGCTTCAGCACTGCCCAAGACTTACACAGTTAGGGTTTACCAGCTCAGAGCACTCTGCGTATGACAACAAACCATTTCTCCCATGGCAGGTTCCTTGGATTAGAGTCAGAAACGGTTAATGTGCCTAGCTGAAGGACAGATACACACCCACAAATAAATCATACAGACGAACTGGTAACTTACCTGCCCCATGATATTATGTTCAAAGTTCACAACTGCTCTCAGGAAAACAGACCATCAACAAGTACATGTCAAACTGAGCTTTTTATTTAATGACCACTGTTAATGGCAAACATACTAGCTTTTGGTCTCTGCTTTATGAAAATTTTCTTAATAGAAGTGTGAAGAGATTTTGCAATAGAATTGGAGGTTGCAATTTTGATCCTACAAAATGATGATTTTTTTTTTTTAGAATAAAAATAAGAGTAATTCCAGTTAAGTGCAAATTTCACTTAAGACATGACATCGGTGTCCAGTTTTCACAGCCAGCAACGTTACCTGGTTTTTCATGTATAGATATGAATAAAAATTCTGCAAAAAAATACTACATGAGTACCAAGAAGTCAAAAGTACACCTTCTAGTAAGGAAAGTGAGTTGCTTTTACTTGGACGTCATCACATGGGTGAAAAGTGGTCAGAACTCCTAAGCAATATTTAATGCAGTTGATACTTCCATGATCCCACCTGTTTTCCAACTAAAAAGAAGTATCATTAAATAAATGTAATAGCTTTTTAGTATCATTTAAGTGGAAATTCTAAGTAAGTTCCAGAACAGAATAAAATTTTTAAAAATTGACTTTGATAAACCAGTTCATGATAATCAAAGTACAGTTTAGTAAGACTGAATTTGGCAGAGCAAACATTTAAAACTGACAAGTATTTTTAATTCAAAATGTCGATAAAAGCACAATACATTATCTCCTGAAAGTAAGAAGTTATCAGTATTAAAAAAAAAAAAAAAGTAGTTTTTTGTAACTATTAAAACCTCTGTCTATAACATATTTTGTTGTGAAAAACCTAATCTCTGAAATACACACATGCATTTCTGGAACTGCATTCCCCAATGGGTATAGCTACAGGGATAAATATGAAAGTAGAATAAATTTCCACTATTAAGCTTGTAATAATCTCTCTGAAGACTGAAATATTTTTTCTGTATTTTTATTTACTCTTTTTTTACCAATGCTATTTACATTTGTTTGTTTCTTGTAATTCTATTGTGAAATCCCCATTTACTTATGAGACTAAGTAGAGTAGCTGTAGAAATGATTGCTTATTAGGACCAGAAGAGGGAGCTCAAATTAATATTTTTATTTATTAAGTTAAAGCAGTATATTACAGTGTGGAATTTAAAGGTAAAGGTAGTTTTAAAACATTCATTAGACACTTTGATATATTATGCATTTAAATTAAAGTAACAGATTAACCTCTCTGATTGGCACTGTAGTATAGCTTGGAGTTAAGGTAAATAGCCTTTTTTAATCTTTGAATTTGGGCAGTTGAGCCATTCCCTTCTCACTCGGATTCCAGCTGCCTCCATCAGTCACTGTACGACCTGCATGCACTCCCAAGAACTCTGCTTCCCTCCCGCAGCTGATACCTGAACAAAAAGCAAGTTGCCCTGCGCCAAATGCATTCACTGTCACCTCTTTTCCTCTGCCGATCAGGCACATAAAGGCAGCAGGCACACAGAGGCATTCTCTCAGATGGGAATCAGACCTTTGTGAGCTTCTCCCAACTCTTGCTATAAAGTCTCAGTACACACATACCACCTGAAAAGTCTTCAGTCCAAGAGACATCTTCCAAGTATTTTTAAGGACAAACTGACTTACACCTGTTTTCAAAGGAGACTAACAAAGTTAGCTCAGGCTCTGCTTTTGCCTCCTAAACTGCACCCTCTGCCAGTTATTCTGTACCAAGTTCTTGCTGTGCTGCTTTGCAGATTTAAACAACCACCCAACATTGCCAAATTTTAAATTTTTCTATCCCCCTACCTTTAACACAACATACGCTACCACAGCTGTGAATATGGACAAAGAATACAAAAGCACATCTCCCTTCTTGAGGGACTCAGTCTGTGTTGGATTAGACATGATGAAAGAATATGTTAGATAAGTAAGTCTATATCAAACACTATGTAATTATTTGTTTACATGCAATAAATAGCATATCCATTTCCACTTAATGTTTTCAGAAGTTTAGTGTAATAGAATCATTGTTATGGACAGTATCAGACAAACAGAACTGGGAGAACAGTACCACTAGAGAAATCTGGGATAAAGTATACAAGCTGGATCCCTTCAAGTAGCTAGTAAGTATGAGTGGAAATGGGTTTACATGCATAGAAAACTTCACATGTAAAAAATATTTATACGCTGGCAAGAACAGAGCCTAGAGAAGTGTGAGAGAAGAAGGGTATGTTTGAATTTTATGTAAAGGCGATGAAACCAACAGAAAAAAAAAAGATTTAAACTAAAGATTAAAATGTCAATATTAACAGAACAAATCTACGAAGTAAAAATCCATGAACAATATGAATTCTAAGGACTCTACAAATGAAGAAAGTGAGTCATAAAAGTCTAAGAATAGGACATATATTTTCTTTGCCCTACTACAATGTAATACTTATATATATGCTTATTTGCTCAGATCTKAAATAACAGTTCTGTAAATCTCTAAATATGATTTTCCATTTTCAAAGGAATATCTCTGTAATAATTCTGGAGATTAGAAACACATTTATTAAAGTACCAATTTTATTACAACAAGATAATTAAAAATTAATTTCAGCAATAGAACAAACCAGCAGAATAAAGAAATGAAGAAATACAAGTATGCAGGTGGGCACAGCAAAAAATACTCTTCAATACAACAATTAACACTGTGCCATATAATGAATATTTCTTTATTAATCTCACGGCTTCTTTGATGGCAGTGGACTTTTCTCTTTCCATTTAGCCTTCTCCTTTTTCAGCTGTAACAAAGACAGACACCAACAGTGGTTCAAGCATTAATTTGCAAGTTGGCTAGTAATGCAATATTAAATCTCTACATCCAGTCATAAATTTACCAGAGTGCTATATGCAATGGAGAGAGCTACAGAGATCATTATTAGCCCAACCTAGCATTGCTTACTTTTGCATCATAGGACAAAGGAGCACTTCCATAGCTCTGCAATTGCTCCCCTATTCAAACCAGGGCTGCCTTTAGCTCTGATAATGGAAGTCTAGGTACTCATGTATCCCTCGAGGCCAAAGTGCCTCACAAATGTTCACAGTTTCATCTCTATGTCAAAGAAAGGTAAAGGAGTTTTATTACAGACATGTAACAGACACAGTTAAGACTAACCAGCATGCACAAAATCCCATAGGAAGTTTGTTGCTGAGGTAGATGCTAAACCTCCATCTCGGTGTCTCCTCACTGACCCACAAGGTCATGTCTTCCTCTCACAAGGTGTTTCTACGCAGTAGGCTCTTATACATGGTATGATTTACGAACACACATACATTTAACTGCCATTCTGTACTAAGACTATTAATCCAAACAAATATATCTGTTGTTTTTACAAGCAACAGTTGTTCTCAAGTATTGTTACATTAGTGAATGAAATTCTATTTAGAGCAATTATATAAAAGGGACGCATGGACTTTTGCATCTCATCTAATGTAAGATATCATGTTGCTATTAAAAATGCAAGGAAAAATAAAATAGTATTTTTAACATGCTTTTTTTCCCCATAAAATAGTGTCAAAAGGAAGCAAGGCCCCAGTCCTGATTTGGATGTCTACAAATGAACTCACTACTAAGCAATCCTGTTGTTGGTCACAGGAACTCATTTTAAAACATTTTTCCATATTTGGAGGCTTGAGGTTTGTATCTGAAATTCCTACTACCTTTTGCAAAGAAAAGAAAATCTTAGGGGGAGAAAGAAACGTAGCAATTTGGATTTGACAGTAACATGTTTTTCCTATAAACTGATACTGTATCTGTAACATCTTACYATATTTTGTGATGATTTCCAAAATGAAGAAAATTAGTTAAAATTTCACAAAGCTCCAACAGCTTTCTCATTAATAAACACCTTGTTGCAAGCAGCTAGCATAACAGCAGTTAAGATTTTAAAAGTTAATTATGCAACATTGCCTTACAAAAGAACTCGTAAACAGTCAAGACATACTTCCAGCGGAGATGGTGGAGCTAAGGAGCTAACGTGGGGTAAGAATAAGTATTTAAGCATCTAAGTAACCCACACTGCAGGGCATTTAAATTTATGATACAGTCAGTGGGGTAGAGAAGGCACCTCTAAGGGGGTGATTCAGATCATCTAAGAAAGACGCACCAGATTTAGCCCATCTACACAGACATTCATACRGAAAAGAACACCACAAAGTTTTAGAAATGAGGTGGCAAACACACATTGCTAATTGTCACAGGTGACTTTCTGTGAGTCTGCTTTGYTGCTTCTTTTTGTCACATAGTAAAATATTTTGGTTTTCTGTAATGGAGAGTTACCTCAATAAAAATCTGCCTAGTTAAGGTAAATACCACCCCAGACTGACCTCTGAAATCCTGCAATAGCTCGTAATTGTATTTAAAACTTTAAGAAGCTAGTGTTTTCTCAGGAAGAGAACAAATGCTATAATGCATTTATATGCCACCTAAATCACACATTCATCTTTTTTAGATATCCTCCTGTGAAAATATATTTGAATTAAGCAATAAATGTAGTGACTTGCCCGTTCTTGAGAACGGTTTTCAGAGTAAGCCATGTCATCATCTTCTGAATGCTTTCCATGAGAAACTTGCCTTGTGGCACTAGAACCACCTGAAGAAAAAAAAAACAAAACAAAACAAAAAACTTTTTTCATTAATGATACTTGCTATTCCATTAGTTATGTTTTACATTTGGCAAAACACATTTAAAATGAGAACTCACCTTTATAGGCAAGTAACAAATTCCAGCAATTGAGACCAAAGAGTAACCTCTTTAGTCTTGGAGGAGTTCAACAGTTACATTAATTGCTAAATTCTTATACTAAATAAGGGACATAAAATAAGCATAACCGATACATAATTCCCTGCAGAAAAGACTTTCTGGTAGAAGGCAGTTTCACAGGATTGCGCTSAATCTGTATGATTCATTCAGATATGATTTGCTTCCAGTAGGAATTAAAAATTTAAAAAACTGATCCAATGAATAAATGACACCATTAATGGGGAAGATACCAAATGATAGAAAAAGATCATTAAAGTTAAAAAGTACATCATGACCAAAAATAACGAGCAGTAGCAAAACAGTTATTCTCAGCACTTCAAGTATGAATGTTGCACTAACTTTTCATATAACAAGGCTTCAATACTCATTTTAATTTTTAACTTTGATTTTAGCCCTAAGCAYCCTTCAACTCATAAATAAAACCAATTAATTTTATATTAAATACTTCTTGTAAAACAGTATTATGCTACTAATATAGCACCTGCTATCTGTGAGATGGTTTGAGCAGAACTAGAAGGTCCCTGAAATGCTTTTAGAAATGGATGATCCATGCTGGTAACAGGGGATTCTAGAAGTTCAGCAGAAGGAGCCCCTGTTAGAAAATCAGTTGAATGAAAACAAAAATTAACTTCACAAGATATATTAAGAACATACATGATGGGGTCAAAACAAGGCTACAGATTAATATCCACAACACTCAGTGCAGACCCCATAAACTCGAGTTTACAAAAGCAAAAAAGGCTTCAAAAGAAATCAAAAGCTTTATTTCTTTAACTACTACGGCTATGCTATAGTTTCTAAACTTCAGACAAATCCAGGAAATCAGATCAGAATTTAAAAAAGAAATAATGAGTACATGGCAATAATAAATAAAACAGTATTTCCGGACAAAATGTATCCATTACTAAATGACACAAAATCACAGAGCAGCAGAGGTATCAAGGCCAACTAACATGCCTGTCAAAAATAAAGTTCTACAAATGACCTCTTTTTTTTATGCTGAACAGCTATTAACCTTTGAGTTTGGAAAAAAAAATGCTGTACCTGTGTAACCAAGAAATACCTGGGCGGTATTAGGCTAAAGGATTAATGTAAATATAACATGGAAGTATTAAGAGAAAAACAGAAGTTACAGAGTTCTTTCTAAAGAAGAAAGAAGATATGCTCTAGAAGGTATCTTCTAAAAAAGATATGCTCCACCAGAAGCTACTGGGCTGAACACCAGAATTATTGATAAAGAGTTTTTTAATCAATTCACTACAGAAGTTGGACAAGATGGTCATAGTGGTCTCTTCACACCTAAGGACTGCTGGAAAAAAATAATCTGTCTTAAGTCCTACTTCTATTGATCCAGTTTGCCTGTGAACTTTGAAAGTCTACGTTGAGTTACTACTTCTCAAACCTACTTAGTTGGAGAATTAAGATTTCATCTCAGGTCAGCTGCACTTACCTGTTCCACTGTCATCAAGTCTCATGTAGCCTTCTGCTAGTGAACTAAAACCAGTCAGTCCTCCCATAGCAGCATAAGGAACATCCTGCCCCACGGGCTTTCCTTGGGCTAAGCGCTCTTCTTTAGTTTCCACAACTGTTTCATGAGCGTATGTTGGCTGACCACATGCACAGGTAAAGGAACTATGAAAGCCTGAACACTTGGAACCTGATTAACAAATAAATAAGTGTAATGAGTGAGATGAGAATGGAATTTATACTTCATTGCAGACAAAACCGTGTTTCCCTAAAATGACCTTGTCAAAAACTAGAGTTCCTTCACTGCAAAAGCATCCAGCTATGCTGTTTGGAAGCACATACATGATTTGGGGCAAAGCAATCAGCTATCTTTGCCAAAACCTTTTACAGCCTCTTTTCATCATGGTATGAAAATGCTGTATAAACCAGAAGAAATTATGAATGTAGGGCTTAGATCATAGGGGTTGTGCAGTCTCAGGGTCTCATTCAGCCAAGTTTTGAGTACCTTCAAGGATGGAGACTCCACCTCTCTGAGCAGCCCAGACCAATGCTGGTCTTCCCTTGAATCAGATATTTCTTTCCTAATATCTAATTGGATTTCCTATGTTGCAACTTGTGTCCATTGCCATTAGTAACCCCCTTCTCTATCCCTTCCCTGACAAAAATAAAGATAAAAAATTCTGTCACTGAGTAAAGAAGACAACCTGCCAGCATTTTGGCAGTATTATCTCCAAAGGTGTACAGCATGTGTGAATATTGCATGGACAGAAAACTTCAAATTGCAATTTATGTATGATACAAATCATAACTTAAATGTCTTTTAAAATTAGCAAAATTATCTGTGTAATAAACAGAGGCTGTGGCAACAGCAAAATAGGTTCTACATAAGAGTACCATTAGACTGACTTTCAGGGGTTTTTTAAGCTTACAGAGCCACGGGACATAACTAAAAAAGTTATACAAATGACATGTGACATTCAGAGACACAGAGTGAAGTGAAGTGATATAGCTGCCCCGACTACAGCTAAGACTGTCATCAAAGACCTGCTGGAGCAATGATGTGAACAAGAAACTGAAGAACTGATTTTGCAAATGTTTCATTATACAAATTACCCTGCTTCCATCTCCCAGTTACAGTTCATTTTGCAGAGCACCAAGAAAGATTTTTTTTTTTTTAAGTCTT
This sequence comes from Oceanodroma leucorhoa, assembly GCA_030449065.1. Classification (NCBI taxonomy): domain Eukaryota; kingdom Metazoa; phylum Chordata; class Aves; order Procellariiformes; genus Oceanodroma; species Oceanodroma leucorhoa. Next base: position 4,024,086 of record JASVER010000033.1, on the reverse strand, counting down.
GTGTAGTATGTTCGAGGATCACATTCTTGGAAATGTTAAAGGCTTTTTCATATCATTTTGGGCACTCCTCAGTAATACAGCTCTTATTCTGTGTTTGGATACAGAATAAAATATATACAGTATATAAAGCGCAATAGCAATATTTTTTCAATTATCAAGAGAGTACATCTCTAATTTATCTATCACATTAGATTTACACAGCACTGGTCTAGACTAATACCAGTACATTAAAACACCACCAGTCCAAAATAGAAGCAAGTCTTGGCACTTCTCTCTGTAATCTCTGAAGCCCTCAGAAGTGTCAGATACTCTTGAGAAACACTAGAAGTGCATAATGTAAATAATTATTAAAAACACTGTGTTCTAAGGATTCAGTCTGAATCATCCAGTTGCACATTTAAGACTTTCACATTACTTAGAGCAAATTATTGAAAGGCTGTCATATAAATACTTTATTTTTTATTCTGTGGGATATGATTCTCATCCAACAAAAGCTGTTTACGATTTTTCCTGTACAAATTAGACAGACCTCATGAAAGAAATTTACTAACAGTACGGAATGCAAACAAAAAAATCTTCAGTTTACATAATTTGAGGTTTCAAACTAAAACATTTTTATGCATTATTTAGTTTCTATGGTTAGTAATTACTGCTGTTTCATTACAATAACCTCGAACAACTGAAGCAAAAAGCTTCCTCTTAATSCCTTCTCAAACCTTTTGCTTGCAACTCCATTCCCATTTGCATTTCTGGACCCACAATCTGTATGCTCAGGAACTGCTTTGTTAGAGTGCTGACAATAGTACTATTTGGGAACAGAGCGCTACTTCCGATTGAGTTGAGAAAAGATATAAAAATACATTATCGTTATATTCAACCTGGCAACAGCGGAATGGAGATCAACACTTCTCTCTCTCAAACTACCAAGTTCAAGTAGAAAAGTCACGTGCATGCAGCAGTGGAAATGACAAACTGCAAATGGCGTGCTTTCATGCTGCCTAACTTTAGGTGGCTGTCTCCATATGTACCTAACCGAATCATTCAGAAACTTAACACTCCTTCAGAGAACTCAGGGAAGCTAAGGATGTTGTCCTAAACCCTCCTGTGCAAAAGGCGATGTCTTCCTTCGCATTTCCCATCCTTCTGCAAGGACCAAAATACACATCAGTGACACGTGCAGCACATACCTAATACTCTGGGCAGAGTACAGATCCCTAACGTGCTGTTCCTGTGAAGTTTTCTAGCAAAGAATGCTGCAAGTCCATCAGTAACTTACAAGAGTTACATGAAAATCCAGGTGCTGCACTGTGCTGATCAGCAAAGTGTTTGCATCTACTACAACGGATGGGCTGTGTGCCATTTAGAGGGACATAGTGATAGGACTGGCACGGACAACGGCTCACTCTACAAGGCACACAAACAGGACGGTCTTTAGGAATCACTTCATAGTCCGTTTTGTGTTGTTTATACCTAAAACAGGCAAAAATAATAACTTTTATAACTTTGTTAGTGTTTATCAGAAAACTACCTGAAAGGCTTATAATTTATCTTACAAGTTCTGCTTTGAAGTATCTTTACTTACATTAATTACTATTAATTGTTAATTTTCAATTAAATGCATAATATCAGGTGCTTTTAAATTCATTCATTATATAACTATCACAAATCCTTATGTTTCATTTTGACAGCACTGTCAGAATCAATCTGTTCTACAATAGCTCGTGCCTTAAAGCTGAATTTATTGAAGACTACAAAATCATTCTGGTCTCAAAAAATGTATTGAGATTTAGATTTAAGGACCGTTCTTATGATCTGAAACCTAATTTTCTCAACCCTTAGACCTTAAATTAACTTGCTTATACTGTACTGTAATGTATCTGGAGACATTTTACATTTTCCTGATTTAAAAAAATAAAACAGTTCAAAAAAATGAAAAGATTCCTACCGGTGAGTACAAAAGCACAGCGTCTCTGGTCCCACAAGCTTACAGTCCATGCCAGTTGGTGATCTCCAGCTCACATACAACCTATTCTGTAACCGAATTGGTAATACTTTTCTTTTATACTCCTCATATTCCTCAGGGGTAAAGAGCTTTCCTCCATCATCATCACCTACAATTCTGTAATCATGTCATAAAAAAAAACATAAGAAAATGACTACAATAAAAGTAGGTTTCTCAAGATATTTTTTCAAATAATATATAACCACACTTTTGCTGTAAATGCACAAAAAAATCTTATTTTTCATAATACTGTTCTCATGATATACATTTAACACAACTATAGCTGAATTTTACAGAAATTTTGTGAATAATGCTCTTCTAAAAAGTTTGCTCTGATAGACTGAAAACCAGGGTTGTAAGAGAGAAGGAAAAAATTAATAAAGCAAACTACCAAGCTCCTTTTCATAGAGCAGAAAAAGCAATGGGTATCAAGGGTTGTGTAACCAGCCAGCTCTGCCTCAGACTTCCCGAAAGACCTCTGGCAAGTCACTTCACTCGTCAACACCTAACTCTACTGCAGACTTGCATCAGGTTATCTAATCTTAGTCTAGTCTGAGTCAGATTATTCAGCTGGAAGCAGGGAACAACACTGCCATCAAAGTAACAAACAATACATCCAAGCTGTCTTCTACTTTGCAAGAAGACTATGCTAGTTTCTGTACATAAAGTTGATAGCAGCTGTATCCCACACCTCGGACAGGCCCATTTGTTTAAGCTATCACTACGTCCAAATTCAGTAGCTGGAACTCCAGCATCCAAGTTCTGCATTTATGGAGATAATTGAAGACAATAACTAAAACCCGTAAAATACAATTTAGACTTAATTGCAGCGCTTAACTATGCTGAAGGTTAGTTTATTAATGTCTGTAAATATTTCAGTTATTATTTGTTGGATGTGCTAGAACATACTGAATGAGGGAATCTTTGTCAAATATTCTGTGGATTTGTACATTGCCAGTACTGTACAGCACCAGAATAATGTGTCAGCACATCACTGTCATTTGCGTGTCAATCCAGCTGACACCCACTGAATCAGTGCATAACTACTTATGTAAAAAATACCACTGTGCCTACTGCCTCTGATATTCTTCTCGTTTTCCTAAGCTAAATTAAGACATTTCAGTATAATGACCRAGTTCGTTTTATTTTTGCTCAAGATCAACTCTTCAAGAGGAGCGATGACGAGATTAGCAAAGACACATAGAAGTATAAGGGCACGTGTTTATATACTGCAAAACTTAATTCACGATGCACAAAAGCTCGTGTTTCCTGTAAGAAGTAGTACAGTTGGCAGATTACCCTCTCACACCACATCACACACACTGCCAGGCAGGCAGGCAGGCCGGCCTAGACGTGAGAAGCGATGTGCTACTTCCCTCGCAGACAGTCAACATTTACAACATGCCTTCACACCGGCGAGGCGTACAGGGCTCCTGTCTCTAAGGCCTGCCTCTTCACCGCAGCTGCTTCGGACCAGGGAGATAGTCCTTCTCCGCGGACAGCCACTCGCGGGCACCTTGACGGCGTTAGTCAGGGCACTGCCGATAAATGGCGGGGCCCGGGGAGGGGGACGTGACACAACGAAGCCGCCGCAGACCCCGAAGAGGCGGCCTCAGGACGGCGGCAGGCGAGGGGAGCGGCGCCCGGGCCGCGAGGATCTCCTCTGGGGAAACCCCGGGCCGCGGGCAGGGCGCCGGGAGGGGGCACCGCCCCGGGCCCGGCGGCAGCGCGGGGCGCAGCAAGCCGCCAACGGCCTCCGGCCCCCACGGCCGGGCTGAAGGCGCCCGGCCCCCGCCCAGCGACCCCCACCGCGCCACCCCTCTCCCCTCCCCAGCGACGGCGGGCGAGGCCCGGCCCGGCCCGGCCCTCCCCTCACCGCCGGTACTCCGCGTACTCCTCCAGGGCCGCCGCCTCCACCTGCAGCCGCTCCATGCCCGGCCCGGCCCCGCCGCCGTTGGGCCGCCGGCGGGCAGGGCGCCTGGAGCGCTGGGTGCGGGCGGGGAGAGGCAGGCGGGAGGCAGGCGGGAGGCAGGCGGGAGGCAGGCGGGAGGCAGGCGGGAGGCAGGCGGGGCGGCTGCGCGCCCGCAGCAGGTGGAGCGCGCGGAGCAGCGGGAGCCGCGTCTGTACCGTGGGTAGGCGGCTGAGAAACGCGCGTGTAACTGCGAGGTCTGTGCCAGCCTACGTGGGCACGGCAAACCCCGCGTCAGGGTACCCGCACAGGCGTGGGTGCTCACACGGCATCGGCGGGGTGGTGGCGGTGGTCACCCCTCGCACCCTCCTGTAAGACTCGGAGAAGACCCCCCGCAGTGAACTCCGGTGCTTGGGCACGGACACACGCGTACATGCAGGTGTGGTGCCTCAGAAGGGCACTGACACAGCCACCGGCAACCAGCCACCCAACAAATCACGTCCACCCCAAGCCCTCCTGTCCTCTGTCCCTGCACTCCCATTGTCCTGAGCAGCTGTTACTATTTAGACCTTACCTAACCACGTTTCTGGTGGGTAGGTGAGGGRTATTTTTGTTTGGTCACTGATGCCCTGGCAGATGTAAGGGAGGGAAACCTCGGAAATGATCAGGCTGGAGATGGGGAGAGCTCAGGACCTCCTCTCACAAGAGGAACCTGCCTTAGATCCCTTTACAAACACCTTGAAACCACACCTTCGCTGCCCTGCGATTGCGTGCCCAGTACAGAGCATGCGGAAAGGCCAAATCTACACAAGAGGTATGCTGCAGGCAGAGGAATGCTTCTACAACTTCCTGGCGAAGTATAAAGTACAGTTGTATTCTTTGCTTACAAAAATTTCCTCCAGCCTCCCTGAACTAGAAAAAGAGCCTTACTGCATTCACTCCAGAAGCACAGTTGTGATGATCTCCAATTGCTCCTAGCTGACACCGCTGCATTGAGAAAAGACTGTTGAATGGATCCCGTGTAATGATGTGCCAGGGCTTCTGCATGATACGGTCTACGAGAGCCTTGTTTTTCTCTGCAGTGCAAGGCAGTATATCTTTGTTCTGCTACCACATGTTAGCTCAGAGGCACAAGTTTTCAACAACAGTAACATTAACCATGTTAACACTATGATTCTAGCAATAGGGTGAATTTCCTCTTTTTAGTTACTCCTTTTTCCTGTACATAAACAGCAAGCCTATCCTACAGTACTACGGCCATCTTCCTAGAACGTAAGTGGACTGCCATCACTTCAGTCCTACAAGGAATAATTAATGTGTGTTGGTAAGGCTTACTCTGCCAGTCTTGTTTAACCTTTAAATTCTCACTCAAGCTAAATAAACAAACCATGTAAGTTACTAATTTTCACAAGTTCCATGCTCCAGCCAATATACATCCCTATTTGCTTCTGATTCTGCTGTAGTGCACTGTAAACAAATAAAAGGTCCTGGTAATGTACTGTGTAAAAGAAATGCTCACAAAATCATGTATGAATTGGCTTTTGTTCCTTATTCAAGCAATATAATGAAAGGCAACAATATTACTCTGTTTATTAGGGGTAAAAGGACAGGGTGTGGTTTGTAACTGTGTTGATGAGCTGTAACCAAGTTGACTATTGCCAGGTGACAAGTCTTCCCATTGTTGGATTGGAATCCTTGGATTACGTGTTTAGCTTTGCAAAGTTTATTGAGAAGAGGTAACATCTTTTATTAGATCAACTGATATAATGGAAAAAACAGACAAGCTTTATGGCAAACAAGCCTTTCTTCAGTTTTAGCTTTGACAGACAAGGTCCTACTGCCGAAGAAAGGTTCTTTGGTTTGATGGCTGAGTTGATGGCAAAGATGCTAGCAAAAAGAAAAGTACTAATTCAAAGGTTAAATTATTTTCCTGTCTTAAAATTCTTGTGTTCAGTTTGTTAACTAGACAAAAATTATACATCAAAGAGAAGTTACAGCCTTTGTATAAAGCTTACTTGAAAAGACATTTCTGAAAACACAATTTTGGCATAAGCATGACCATTTCTCCATGTTTTTTCCCTATTCCAAATGTTTTGAATTTCTAGTTTGAGTAAAATCAGGTGACTATAAAGAAATCCATTCCAAATATTTACTTTTCAACAAACAGCTTAAATATTTAACATTTTGAGGCAGGTCTAAAGAACATAAACAGCAGAAGATGCCATGTACATTTAATTATTGATGTTTAGCATAATGCATTATATGTCTTGTCCCATCATGTATACGTTTTACAGAGGAACCACCTCCCCTGGATTTCCCACCACTACCTGCCAACCCTTCACTTGTTGTAGATCTTGAATCTCTAAGTTACCTCAGTGGGTAAGTTTATACCTCTGGAGAGTTTCATTCTTAGTAAATGAAGGAGTCTACAGAGAACGTGAAAAACATGACCGAGTTACAGCATCAAGGAACTCAGCTGTAAAACTCTTCAGAGCAGAGGCAGTCCCTATCTTTGTGTTTTAGAGAGAATCCAGAGCTGTTGATCCTAAAAAAAAAAAATTAAAAAAAACCCACTGTTGCCATTTAGCTACAACAGCTTGGAAGATTTATTTCATCTAGAACATGAAAGCTGCCTCTTGATATCATAAATCCTACCTCAAACTCACTGATGTTCTTTTAAAGCTCTTCCATTATAAAATATATGTTTTGTTCATAGTTCAAGACAAAAGGAGGCCAACTTTGGGAAACACTCGTAACTGGCACCCTGCAATTCCCAATTCCTCTCCATGTGCCACAAACAACGCCACCATGTTGAAACAACTCCCCCAATGTGTTTGAGGGCTGTAGTAAATAGTGCAGTATCAGAAATACCAGCAGCCTGTGGTCTATCTGTGTAAATTGACTGCTTCCTCTTGATACAAACATATTGGTCACATAGTGACTGAATATGTGAGCAAAAGATGTAGTTAAGTTTTTCTCAACTGAGCTTTAGGAAATTGATATTTAAATTGTGCTCTGCATGTTAGCATAAGCTACGAGCCCTCAGACTGTCAACATGCGACCCAAGAGGGTAGGCTTTTTCCATAAAATAAAATGACAGGTGCCTGTCGAAAAAGGTACAGCAATTGAAGGAAATCTCCAGATTGTTTTGCACTGGGCAAGCCACCAGCAACGAACGAGAAGGTGAAGAGACATGTCACAAGGACCAAGGCAGTGTTTTGCCAAAACATCCCCCAGAGAGAGATGAAACAACAGGGAGACTCTCAGGTTTCCAGCAGTATCTAAAAAAGGTGATAGGGCATATGGTCTGGGCATTTGTCCTGTGGCTATGCCACATGTATAAGAAATTTCAGCAGAGCAGCCAGCACTGCAATACAACACGCATCTTCTGTCACACTGAGATCTGAACACGAACAGGTCTCTCTTAAAGGCAGAAAAGATACGGGAGCAAGTCATCACTGCAGTCAATACATCTTCAAGTAAGCTAGTGGAGGAAAAGAAAACCACACAAAGAAGTCAGGATTGTTTCTCCAGAGAAAAGAAAATTCCCTCTGTGACCAAAACTTCGAAAAAGAAACAGATGGGGAAAGGGGACCTTGAAAGTGGGAGAAGCAGCTCTGCAGACAGGGAATTCGAACGTACTGAGGAACACACCGCTGCACAGGACCTGCACAAAACTGAAGATCTTTGAGATACCTTATCTGTATGCACATTTCACTGGTGCCAGAGATCCCAGCACTGCCAATAAAATGGGGGGAGAGTTCTGGCAAGCCTRGTGCACACAGAAAGAGCAGAGCTCCTATGTCATGGGTTGATGTACCTCATCTGTGTAAGGTCTTTGTTATAAACAGTGCTCTGAAATAGTTTGGGTTTAGACAGCAGAGCCATGTTTCTGAATTAGGCAGCTTTTGGTGAGGGCTACAAATGTTTGTCTATATTGTACTTTACTATCAGATTACCTGTGAACAGTCAGTGAAAAGGTGTTGAGAGTAGGCAATCCAAAGTAATTTATTGTGGGGCACCTGTCCTGTGAACTACCTCCCACCTTAAAAATTGAGAATTTATTCTTGGATTTGATCACAGCAAGCGTTCTCTGCGATAAAGAGATAATGTTCAGCTTATTAGCACCCAGCATCTGCTTGGGTGCAAATTTGTGCCCATAGACTTACTTGGGAACAGATATAAAAGGTGAAAGACTTTGTAATTAGGAAATTGAGTTCTTGGGTAATAACGGTATTTCAAGCACCCACTGTTTCACTGTCATAGCATGAGTATTGGAATATATTTTGGATTCAGAAAGCCTTCTCCTGTCTCCCATCCCTTCTAAGAGATTGTTAATGGACATCCGAAATAAAATTTGTTAATGACTGAGTCAAACCAGATTTTCCATGGTAAACTATCAAATAATCTTGAACAGCAGGGGGAAAAAAAAAAAAAAAAAAAAGGCTTTCTGCTACTGTAAAGAGGCTGTGCCACAAGGTAAGTAAAAGGAACAGAAATCCAGATGGCATGTTTTACCTCCTATGGCTGTGATGTAGCATACGGATTGTGTTGGCCCAAGATCTCTGAACACATCAAAGTGGGTTGAACATATGGACACTCACTTACAGTACAGCTCTGTGAGACCTAAGGTGCTGCCTACACATCAAAGACAACAGCTTAATGCTGCATAGAGTGTTGACAGTCCCTCTCAACACCCTCTGTTAACAATAAAATGTGTGACCCTTTAAATTTTTTTAAATCTTCTACAAGGTTGACAAGTGCTTTAAAATTCATCTCAGTGAAATACCTATGTAAATTGAAGATAGCCACTTTATTAATGCAAGAATATATAATTTAGAAATAACTGTTTTAATATTTTAGACCTCAACTCATCATTTTGAAGTAATAGTCATTCTATTTCTATGCATTTGGTCAACAACTATCTCTAATTAGCTATTCTGAAAGTGAGAAGAATTGAAGTGGCGTAAAGAATAATGGAAACAGTTTCCATCAAATTTTTGTTTCCTTCCTCCATGTTTGTTATCAATATTCTGATATACTTAAAAGCAAATGCAAGCAGTATTCACTTATTGTCAAATTCTAACCATAACCATATATTATGCTACAATAAAAATTTGTGTATTATTAGCCGTAGTTTACAGGCATTTGAAAATGTCAACGTGTTTCTCTTCAGTTTTGCTACCAGAGAAACAGAACATGATTAGACATCTACTTAACAGAACAAGTTGATGAATGCCACAGGGAATATGCAAGCTCATATGCAAGCAAGGGTCAATTAATAATGAAAGGTTTTTGCTGGAGGTACTGACAAACATAGTTGGGAAATTTGTAGTAATTAAGATCACTTACAGATAAGATAATTCCATAGCATGTGATGCCACTGGTGCTTAAATGATGTGATGTCATATATGTATGTAATGGGATTTTTTTTTCTTTAACTTGGGCCTCATTTTAATAACCTAAATTATATTTTTAAACAGATACAAATGAACSTGTGCATCATCCCAGACAAACTGAGATGTAGTGAAATGTCAGTTCAGTAACAGTCTATTCCACAAGAAACACTGCAAAAGTATAATTCACCTTCTTAGATGCTATGAAAAGAAGTCTCCCATTTCACTCTTGCCTGAAAAAGTATTTTACATACTATAAAATACATTAAATCAAACCCCACAGATAGCAGACAGCATTGTTTTGTGAAGCACAAACTAATGAAAGGATACAATCCCAAGTAAGGAGGTTATATTTGGATTAATTGTTAAAGATTTCAATAGAGACTCTACATGACCTTTAAAAAACCCACACCAATTAAGTAAAAATGTTTTAGAGATTTATCTCATTCCATTAATTTGAGTATTTTGAGGAAGTAGTATGTTTTCTTAAAAACCTTCTAGAAAATAAACTGGGATCTTAAATTTTATGTAGTGATTTTTCTAAATAAACTTCTTGTAGAGGTTCCCAAATTTACTCGAACAAAGGCCACAACAGCAGCGATTAGCCCCAGAATACGTACCTGCACAGGARGCACTTGGTCACTTAAGCAACTTGCACACATCACAGACATAATGCAGTTTGGAAACCTCTGCATTAGCAAATATTTTCAATCAGAATTTAGATCTATCTAGCCAGCCTCTTTAAATGATTGTGTTAATGAAAAACAAGTACTTAGCAGTTACTTGGAAAAACAGGCAACTGTGCAATATGTTAGGCATATAACTGGATGCCAAGGATACTGATGTTTCACCACACTGATTACAACCACCTCTACATCCTTGTGCCATGTCTCTGTATTTTTTAAATTATTTCATTAAAAACAGATCAGCAAACTTCTGTGATCCTAACAGTGGATAAGCAGCTTGTTAAGAGCTGTCTCAGTGCATTTCAGTGGAGTATCTGTTTAGCTGTCCACCCATTCATCCCAAAGGTTCTTTAGTGTGGAACCACCCTGCACTTTTTCTTCTTCACACACAATTGTGAGACAATGCTTGGATATCTTTATTACATTAACGTTACTATGGTGAGATTAAAAAATTATTTATTTAGATGAGGAAAGCCACAAAAAGAACTAGAGAATCAAGACAATCTTCCCTAAGAAAGATGTTTGCCTGCCAGTTATTTGGTTGTGGAACTCAAGAGCTGTATTGAGACCTGTGGTGCTTCTAGCCGTTTAGACAGCAATCAATATACTCTTTTCTTTCCCTTTTTCTTCATTAGAACTTTTGTCTGGGAGTGGATCTTGAACATTTTTTGCTACCTACATTAAGCAATCATTCACCGGCACAGAAGTACTACCAATTACCTAGTGAAATCAGCTGGTAAACACTCATGAGGCAAATTACAGCTGGGAAAACTCAAGTCCCATAATTTACCAAAAGATTTAAAAGCCAAAACCAAAACAACCACCACCACCCCCAAATCAGGAGTTCTTTATACAAGGGAGGTTGTATATCTCCCTGCCTTCCAAAGAAAAAGGGAAAAAAAACAAAACCCAATCCAGCCTAAGAACCAACCAACTTTAAGGAGATTCCGTATTTCACAGAACTTGAAGCAGGTCACTTTGGGGGTATTTGTGATGTCATCTGAAATGGGAAATACATAGCTGCATCATAAAAACTATAGCACAACAGAAATACTATTTAAATATTCCTTAAAAAAAAAAAAAAAAAGATGTTGGGCAACACCACCAAATGCTGTGATACTATCAAGCATTTTGGACCTGAAGTGAGTTGTAGGCTCTCTTGCTTCTTTTTCACAAGCCCTTGGTTTCTATTGCAGGACTGCCACATCTCTCAAAATATCCTAAAGGAGGCTGCAGATATTTTCTTGCTGAGAAAAGGCAACTGAGACCCTCCCCTTATCCCTTCCTTACCCTCTTTTCCTTAGTCTGCACACTTGAAGATAAGTTTTGCCACTCTGAAAAATGCTGTCATCTCAGCAAAAAGGATGAAGCTCAGCTTCCACCTTCTGCACTCCTGGAGCACAGAAATCATGGAAATAGTACTGTGCTAGACAGCTGGTGAAGGGAGAACACAAGTCAGAGGCACAGCACAGCAATACAGCACAGAACAAGACTGGTCACCAAAAGAGGGGCAAGACGTATCATGAACACTGATGTATTGCTGTATCAACCCCCAATAATGCAGGTTTTATGTAAAATTAGATGTAGGATGCTACTAGAGTATTTTAACTTACTTCTTGAGAAACAGTTGTTTCAATTATATTCATGAATGGAACATTTGTGACGTAAGATATAGGTAGTTCACAGTTCTCCCTATATATTTGTCAAGTACAAGCTAATTCCAATGAGCCATTGTACTACTGAAACCTGAGAGAAAAGCAACTATTTGCTAATGGCACCATGAATTACTATGAGGAGTACATAACTGCTTGTAAGTTAGTGTATCAGTCTCCAAAATTCCAACATAAAACAAACTGCCTGTGGACATAGTGACAAATACTCACCTTGCAACTTTTGTTATACTTGTTTAACAATCCTCAATAACTTTAAGACTTCACATACCCTTACAAGAAAAGGAAAAAAAAAGTCACTTTGCATACACACACAAAAACTACTCATATTACTGTTTATAGCACAAAGGGACATTGCCTACTACCACCACCACCTACCAAGGTTTTGGGTTGTACCAATCAAGTACTCAGGGAATAAAAAGCATGCATAGATAGATATAAAAACCTATCTTCACATTGTCAATAGAGACTTGCAGATTCAAAAGAAGTTATGCATGTCTTCTTCACTCTTAAAGAGTGAAGTCTTCGCCATTAAAGATCTAAACCAGTCATTTTCTTTTCATTTCTTTCTTCCCTCACCTCTAACCTGAGGAAAGTTTCAGGGCATTAGAATTTCAAGAGCAAAAGAACTCAGTGATCAAGCAGGAAGAATACCAGATAGACTACTACTGAACTTCAGAGACATACAATTTTCCAATCCAGAAACACCTAAAGCACATGTAGCAAGAATGACAAGACTGTTAAAAAAAAAAAAAAAAAAAAAAAAAAAAAAAAAAAAAAAAAAAAAAAAAAAAAAAAAAAAAAAAAAAAAAAAANAAAAAAAAAAAAAAAAAAAAAAAAAAAAAAAAAAAAAAAAAGAAAAAACAGGAGCCTTTACAAGTGCAATTAAAAATTTATTTTTCTCTTTCTGCATTGAAGTGAGTACATGTTTACACACAATGTGACAGAAAAAACAAAATCATCTGGATACTAACTAAGGTTCTAAGCGTATTTTTCCTTTGTAATAGTCCAGAATATCAGCAGGGAAATAGAAGAAAATAAAAAACATGTAACTCTGGATGGTATATCATGCAGCACCTCTGGTTTTACTGGTGGGTTTTTTCCCTTAATTGATTAGACTACTCCCACTCACACCCAAAAACCCACTCACAGCACACTTTTGGCAAAAGTCCCTGAACATACCCCCCCTTCCCCCCAAACATTCAGTACATTTTAAAAAACAGGCTCAGTGGCACTTTCTCTTTAATATGACTTCAGTAACATTTTGAAATGCAGTGCATCCACACTGCAATTCACTTTGCTGTAAGGCCAACTTAGACATAAGGCAAACATTACCTTAGCTCTCAAATATTCCATGATAAGACACCCTTAGTACATATATCTCTGTTAAATGCAGAGATGCCTTGTTTCCCCTCATTGCTTTTCCTCCTGATCAAAAAAGCAATTCAGGGAGATGGTGTGCTATACTCATCACAAATTGCAAGGTACTAAAAAGTTAAAAAAACCCAGCAATGAATAAAAATAAACAGTATTCACATATCCAAAACTTATTTCCATCATTTAAATAATTTTATCTGCAATTACAAAATACATACACTTAAATATCTTTGTAAGAAAGAATCATAGATATCACAGATTATGATTTGCTTTTGATAATCTAACTGCCCTAACTCCAGCGTAAAGATATACCTGGACAGTGTTACTACCTAGGATGTTTTCCTATTACAATTAATTTTCTTAAATATACAGTAAATTCTCCCTAGCTATTCTGACAGATAGTGCAAATAAAGACATTCTTTGGGTCACAATTTTAAAATATCACCACCAATGCTATCCTCAATTTAATAGTTTTATTAAATGAGTAACAAAATATTGTAAGTATACACATTTTCTAACATCYGTTTAACAATGTATTTTCCTCAGTTACCTTGGCTTAACGCAGATCACAAAAAATGAATAAGCTACAATACTGCTCATCTATCCAAAAGATATGTTATATTTATAGTTAAATAAATATATTTAGAAACCTACCTGTAAGTTCCCCATTGCTTTCCATTTATTGTTATTATCCAATGGCATACTACATCAAATCATGATACCAAAATCAAAATATCTTTAAAGACAACAAAGATCACTTCAGAAGTACTGCTCAAACGCAATGAAATGCTTTGAGAACCTATGCACATAAGTTAGGCCTACATAGATCCAGCACATTGTATAATAGAATAGTTTACGCATCTTTTAGAGTCAACTACTGCTTTGCCCTAGCCAGAGATAAAAAGCTTATCTTAAATATTACCTATCATAGATGTAGCAACACAAAGTGGCCCTCTTTGCTATCTAATGTTGCTTGCTGGTTTTACACGTTTATTTGAAGTTACTGGCATCTGATTGCTAGTTCCATTAGTGGTATTTGTTGCTGAGCCATTCACAACAATGTAATCAACTTTGTTTTCCAATTTCACAAGGCGTTGTAAGATGTCATCCAGAAGAACAGCAATTGTTCTCTTAAGATCAGCTGAAGATAATGGAAAAAACAAATTAGATCCTATTATTTACTATGTGTGGAAAAGAACTATTTCAACATATTCACATCTTAATACTTGCTATCCTTCCTTCTTTTGGGAAAGAGTGCAGGTTAGTATACAACCATAGAATTAAATAGCTGCTTGGTTTTTCTTTAATACCATTTCTTTGTTATTTTAGGCAAGGAAGGTACCACCATAATAGTGAACTGTGAATGAAGCCAGTTAAATATTCAAGTGTAGAACAAAACCACTAGTTGGAGCATTAGACTAGTGACTATTTCAAATTTCATGCAGACAACAGCACTAGAATACCCAGCTATAACACCTTTTAGCCTTGGACAGCAACAGAATATATTTAAATACTTTCCAACATAAAAAGGTAGTTCTTAAGAGCTTTCCTCTAAATAACAGATCTATCCCACAGAAAAACTGCTATGAGAAAGTATCTTATCACTTCTTAGATAAGCTATAAAGCAGGAAAAAAAWTTCCATATATTTAGGCCTATATCGATTGAAAAACAAGAGAAAGGACAGTAAAAATATTCCCATATTCTGGAACACAAAAACAGTAACAGACCTTTCAACAAAAGCCAATTACGCTGTTGTCAATGTTCATATCACTACCTTCTCTCAGATTTGGAAAAAATGAACAAACTTACCAGGTTTTACAAGGTGTTAAGATCCCCCCCAACACACACAGACGCAGACACACACAGACTCTCTCTCTCTCCCTCCCCTACCCTCTAATCAGTTCTTAACTAACCAGAAAAATTGGGGAGGAAAAACACAGGTCTGAAAGTGAAAAAAGAGGATTAACCCAGATAAAATTAGAACACTAGTACTAAATTAAAAAAAAAAAATCCTCAGGTCAGTCCCTCCCTCTAAAATTGACTAGTTCTTGTTTAGTAATGTCATCTTTGAAAAAAAAAAAATTTAAAAAAATTGCTGTACAATTCGAGCCAGAGAAGAGTCTGCTGTCAATGACACGCTGTGGGTCATGTACTCTGTAGTATCATTCTGTGCTCAACAGTTTGAGGGAAGGAATTGTCTACTCAAGTTTTAAGTCTGATGATCAGCATGTAGATCAAAAGTTGACTTAATTTTTTTATTAAACTTCAGACAGACAGATGTCTGAAGACAAATGTCATTTAGAAATACACTGCAAGACTTATACAGCAGTAGAAAGCTGCAGTACACAAATTTTTTTTAAAACAAATTACACAGAAAAGTAATTACACAGTAAAGGCAGGAAATCCTTGAAGACAAAAAAAGGAGGGGGGTGTAGAAAAGGGGGAAGAAAAAGTCGTCTCTTACTGTGGTAAAAATATTAACTTAATGAATGAAAGAATTAAAGGCTAAGACATTTAGATACTGTCCTCCTCCTCTTGGGTTGCTTCCCGCTCATCTTGTCATCACAGACTTGCCTCCTTGCTCCTGAGCAGCAGCGAAAAGAGTTCAGACGCATTTTTGCTGTTTGTACTCTTACCAGAGTGCCTATAAAGGGCATCCTACAACTGGTAGAGCCCACCCTTATAAGGATTCCTTAAGAAGGGGATCAAAGTACATTTACATAAATCTTCACATATATTTATTTTTTTTAAATATTTCTTTTTAAGCCTTGTACTACCCTTATTTTCACAGATACGTTTTTTCCTTTATGACAGAAGACAGGTAATTTCTTCAAACCTGATCCCTAAGGGATTAACTAGAGCTCATTGCAGCCTTCCCTCGAGAGAAGCTACAAGGGACCAAAGAGTTAAAATTATTAAGACATTTTTATAGCTTTGCTAAATTAAGACATTTTTTGCTTTGCATATTACCAGTGAGTACTGGAAACATATTCATCAAGTTAACAGGTAAATCAGACGGAGAGATACGATGCAGCAAGTATCAAAGCTCTAGAGACAAGGGACCTTATTTCTAATGGCTACTTCTAAAGCAAGGGGAGATTCTGCTAAATTCATAATTGCCTTGCAGTGTCAAGACTGCAAACTCAACTAGTATGTTGCTTTCCGCTGCTTTTTTACTACTTAAAGAGAAGAAAATTAAAGAAATAAAAGCAGAAAGTTAGCAATGACGCACAAGAAGAATTTGGAATGTTGAAGTGACTTAATCTAAAACTTCATCCCCAAACCAAGCATGTGCTTATTCCTCAATATCTTAAGATTCAGAAAAAGCACAATGTTGCTGTTAATGCTGCAAGTAACAGTAGTCATACACCTGGAGATATCTAAAAAATTCCTGGAAAACAAAAATCTCATGTCTCAAGCTTTATTTTGCACCACATCTTAATCTTCAACTTCAGTGAATAAACTAAAATCAAATCAGTTAATACAGAGAGGTTTTCCTCTTAAAGACCAGTATATATTTCTTTAAAAAAGAAAAAAAGTGTAACTTTACAGTTTTCAGGAAAAAGACATACTTGAATAACCAGTATGTTTTTTTTCTTCTTACCATATCCTGCCATAGAGGCTCCGCTGCCACCATTCATTAAATTTTTATTTTCTTCTGCCAGTGCTTTGACATATCTTTTACTTAGATCTAATATCTGTCCACGCAACTCGGCACTGCTTTGGCGTCTTGGATACTGAAAAGTGTAGCGTAGCAACATCAAACCCCAAATGATTCCAAAAACTAGTAAAAACATACTCAGTTTCTGGGACATATTTTTTCTTGAAAATGTTAGAAACATTTCTGATGAAGGCCACAGGTGTGTCTTAATTTCAAGATAAGTAATTGAACTTGGTTTTGTCAATTTATATTACATATTAAACAAAAATAAGATTTCTAGGAAGTGAAAAATCTTCTGGCTGGATCATCTTGAATACATCTTCTCATGTTTTAGTTGGTCTTGATTCCTGAAATTTGTAAAATATCACATGGTTATTCAAAACTGCTACAGTTGTTGAGATCAAGGACAAATATCAGTTTCCAAATGCAGTATTATTGCACAATCTAGGAAATAGTTGTGGATTTGTATCTGCTTAGAGGTGCAGTCATCTTTCTATTTCACCTGTTGTTTGTAAGGTTTCCTCTTCTGATTTTTATCAATTTTTGTTCTCCAAAAATCAAAACTCCTATGCTTCTATGAATCACCTTAAGTATTTTAAATACCATAACTGGAACTGACATTAAATGCATTTAAACCAAAATGCAATATCTAGAAGAGACTTGTAAAACACTTATACACAACATTTTGGTGAGTTATACACATATATCTACACACAAGAAAAAGATCTTGTGAAATTATTCATTTGATTCTTATTCCTCACTTAGAAGCAAAGGGCAAGTATAAACAGATAAAATGCAGAACAAAGTTTCTTGGTTGGCTAGTTAGTTCGAAGTTGGGCATTGTCCTCTTCTGGTTTTGTACAGTATTAAGATTTTTTTTGTTTYGTTTTGGTGTCTTGCTAATAAATAAAGAAATTAAACCAAAATGAACTGGAACATTGCACCCACTTCTAGCATTTTACTACCACTTTAAAAAAGTCTTACCATAGCAGCCAATTCTGATCCCTCAATAGATTAAGGCTTCAGGAGAAAAAAAAATGGTAGGAAAGATTCAGCAGTTAAACTGACTGAACATTTGCTGTTTGAAGCAATACGAGCCAGACATCTTCAGGGAGCTCTGTATTGGGGGGAAAAAAAAATTAAACAAAAAGTACAGGACTAAAGAGACCTTAATTTTCACATGGAGTGGTTGAAGTTGAGGGCTTCAAGCCACATGCTTTTAAAACAGAAATACATTTTTAAACCTAACTGCTAGGGAAAACCATAGAATCCATTTCCATTTTATTATAAATGCATACACTTGAATGCCCAATAACTGATTTGAACATACTTTTAAAAAAAAMCTGGTAAGAATCTCACTGAAATTTGTCCCTCTTCTTGTGTTATAAGACAGTGACAGYAGATGTTCCAGATTCATCATGTATGTATATACAGATATATTTCCATATGTATCATTCTCCTCTTCATTTTTCCCCCTCAAACGAATCAGATCTTTTCAGTCTTTTTACAGGTGTATACCTCGTATTTCTCATTTTTCAGCCACCTCTGAAACTTCTCCAATTATTCAATACTTTTTTGAGAGGGAGTTTCTATTATTTAACATAGCCTGGATAAAGCTACTCATTTTACCTAATAGTTATGTTTTCCCTGTTATTCCCCGTTCTTCCCCACATCTTACCTGAAATGAGCGCTTTTCAGACTGAAGTTACACATTTAATAGAGTTCCCCACCAGACTTTCTATAGTGGTACTTAGGTCTCTGTTTTTATTAGAATATTGAGACCACATTTCTTATCCTGCTAAGCACTCATCTAAACTTAACTCCACCTCCACGGTATTTTTCATTGCCTCTGCTGACCAGTTCCACTGGCCTTACGCCGACACACCACGGTCTGCTGCAAACACAAGTGTTACTGCCAGCAGGGTTCCGAGTTGTGCTTGTCGCTTACCCTCTGCCTTCACTCTTCAGATAATCCTCTCAATAGGCAGGCCAACATGACTGATTCAAGTGGCAAATTATCAAAGTGCTGTAAAATCAACATGCATATCTAAATTATTCTGAAAATGATCAACCCAAGGCAGGGGCAACATTAGGACTTGGACACCAAAGCTGCTGTAAAGTAGCAGGTTATTGTGTGTAAAATGCCCTATAGTAACTGCCAGTACATAAAATCTTACTTTTACTGTTGGGTGTACTAATGCAAGTGGCAATCACAAGTAACTGAATGAGGAATAGCTTACTTCACCTTAACTGTGGGATATGACGGTGCACATGGACAGATAGCCACATGCAATAATTTGAAATCCCCCTGTAAATTCAGTAGGATGTACTTTGTTCAAAAAATGTGCTTATCCCCCAAAAAAATGTTTTTAAGACACAATTTTGTCTTAAGTACATAAAATAAGAGAGAAAACAATCAAAACATATTCTACAGTATCAGCATGAATATTTGGAATTGTGTGGTTAAAGATTTCCTGAAACAGATCCTCCCTAAACATGAGCTAACCAAAACTTCTTTTCCCTAGCTCTTTGCCAAATCCATGGCTCTGCACTCAGACTTTAAAGCATAAACTGCACCTACATCCTTATGCATCTACATAATCCCTGAATAGTGTCAAATATGATTTAAAAACATTTCCATACGAGGCCCAGGAGTAGGGTATTCACATGATGGCTCAGAAGACCAAACAGTATCTCTCAAGGAGAGACCACAAGTTTGAACCCCCATTCCCAAAAGTCTACATTTTATATTATTAAAAAAAAAAATTGTCTGAAAATAACAGATAGCTCTTGCAGAATTTAAATTAAGTTCCGCTCTCCACAGATCTCCAGCCATATCTCATCCTGAAGCATTTAGACAGTATCACTACAGAGCTTTGGAGTGGAAATAACTCTGCCATCACCCTGTAAATAAGACCACAAGCCACGATAAGAGTCCTAGCCAAGAGGAACAGATTGAATAAACTCACGCCAAGGAGCAGTAGGAATTGCAGACTGGGTCTTTGCCATGTATATTTGATTCACAGTGCACACGCTGACTACTGAAACTAACGGAAATCAAGGACTTAACCTTCTGGGCAAATGGCATAACACCCAAATACTGACACTGGGCAAAGGAACTGGGAGTAAGGTGTACCCAAATGAAGGGAACTATTTGTACTTGTCACTCTTCCTATGCATTTTTAGAGGCCATTCCCCCTTAGCGAATTCCAGTGTAATTTCAAAGTTCTGGAGATTTTGTCTCCTCTTTCTTCCTGAAGCACACTCCCTGCAAGATCCTTCCAAGATTACAGTGTGGAGTAACAAAAAAAAAACCCAAGCAAGCTTATACCCATGTGATTTGCAAGTAGGAGAAAAGGGTATCGGAGCAGCAGGTGTACATATTAGGAAGAAAATAGCACAATAAGTAAGATGGATGGATTGGAATATTCTTTTACCTCTTGTTGCCCTGAAAGGTCAGCACTTTTCTACAAGAACATTATAGTTTAAACAAAACTTGTCCTCAGAATGGACCTTTGTTTCCAGTAATTCAGAGGTAATATCCCGTGAGATAACAACATACATGTAAGAAGGAACACTGTCTCTTGTGATCTTTCTTCTCTCTCATTCTCTAAACTCCTCCTTACCCACCACTCCCTGTGCAGGGGAAAAAGGAAGCTGAGGCTGCCTTCTTCACACTGACTTAGCCTGGGTAGGAACCCAGGCTTACCACTCTCCCAACCACAGCTGAAGGGCTGTTACAGCAAAGGAGGTCAAAGCACTGCAGAGAGCAACAGGAAAAACGGCACATCAGAGCTACGCCTTGTTGGAATTCCTACCATCCCTAATCATAGAGACTGAGACAAAAGGAAGATGACCATGAAGGTGAAAGAGTACAGCCAGGACAAAATTTGAAAATCTGAGGAGGGAAAGGAAAAACCAAACCAAACCAAACTAAACCAAAACCCAAAAACCAAAAAACAAACAAGCAACAAAACCCAAAACTAACCAACCAAACCCCAAACCAACAAAAAACCAAACCCAAATCAAAGAAMACACCTGACCTGACTGTGCAGGCAAAATGGCAATCCAAGAATCCATGAAGAAGACAGTATCTTCCAGATAATCCTTTCAATAGGCAGCCTGAGGTGACTGATTCAAGTGGCAATTTTTCGAAGTTCTTTAAAATCAACATGCATATCTAAATTATTCTGAAAATTACAAGTCCAAGCCAGGGGCAACATTAGAACTTGCAACTACAAGCAATTCCTGAACAGAGGATCTGAGATTAAGTTTGCCTTTCACAGGCACATAAAGAGTTTGGTTTTCTTTACTGTCACCACTGCTGGTTGTCTAAGAAATGTATTGCCAAAGCCTGCCAATGTGGATTTAACATTGTCCAGCGGTACCACAACAAACACTGACACACATCTGGCAATGAAAGCAATGAACTAAGGCACTCATTCTCTCCAAAATAAAATCATGTCTCTATCCTCTGAGCTGTGTTCCAACATCAGTCATATATAGATTACATTACTGAGTGCCTGAAATGAAAGGAACAAGGGCCAAAGAAAAAGCAACAGGGAATCTATTATATGTTCCATAATAAAGCAAAGTTCTAGTATCTCTGATGCTACTTAACTAAAGAGTAGCATCAGACTTCATTCAGTTTGAATACTGACCCTTCTCCAAGGAAACCAGCCCATACTTACAAAACATTATACTTGATTTTTGTTGCAAAATCTTCCTCAGATTCTGCCTTACTTATTCCCAGCAAAACCCAGAGATTATATCCATGTACAACACATAAAAATGCAACAGTCTGTAAGGCAAAGGAATGCCTCATACATCCTATGAGAATTCTCAGGGTATCATGAAAACAAGGCATACCCAAATCCTTAAAAGGTTACAACACACCGTACAGCACTGTCAGTTCAGCTCATGAAAGACCGGTACATATTCATTATCATTTTTCTAGTCTGTCCAAGAGATCCCAGCCTTCCTAAACCACTAGAAGTGGTTATTGGCATCAGCAGGGCAAATTCAAAACTGTGCTTCAGAGATGGTGTGTACCTTCTAGAGTTGAAAAATGTACAGGACAGATGAAGATGATTATTTGTAAGAGAAAAAGAAAGCAGCAGGCCCACCAGGTATTTTTGGTAGTTGTTAGTAACCAGCTTTAGCAAAAGAATAACAAAACCAAGTCAACAAGAGGTGAAGAATAGAGAAAAGTGAAGCCTGAGAAACCCATTCCATTTAAGGATCAGAAAGACTTCAAGGATAAAGCCAAGAAAAATGCACTGAAAATAGTATTGTTAACATACAGTCCAATAAAGTCACCTCTTTGATTATATTTTTGAAAGACAGAATGCCAAATACTGAGGCAGCAGTTCCTCAGTGATACCCTAGAGACCTATGTAGGTCTCTAATGAACTAATATACTAAGACAGTAGCCTTGATAAATGGGAATTTTACTCAATCTATTACTTACTACCATAATACTTACCTGTTCCTCACTGCCAAATTACGATCAACAACAACGTGACACAGTGAATTCAAAAGCAAGTCTGGCTTTGCGACCAATTATTATTATTAACTGTATAAACACAAGAAGTGATTTATCAAGATAGAGATTAAAAAAAAAAAAAAATGCCAGATGTAATCATAGGAGACTGCATCCAACTACAGACAGAGGAAGGGAGAAAAAAAAATCTTGTAACAGAACAGACAGCAGACAGAAATTAGAACAGTACAAATAAAAGCTGACACTAATAATTGCTATAAAATAATTGTACAGTACAAAATTAGAATTTATTATAATCTCAGTGGGAGCRTAACAAGTTTGAAATTATTAAGGATTTAAAATTAACATACTGAAATTATGTCTATACAAGAAATTTCTATTAAATTCATGGCAGCAAACATCTCTCAGTACAGTGAGGGTACTGTATTAGTAAACAATAAGCTGTGCTGTAAACAGGCATGATGATACCTCACTGCGATAGCCAACGAACGTTTCAGAAAGACAAAAATCACAGGGCATTACAGAATACCAGGAAATATTTCCACAGTTCTATCAGCTCTATCCTATTAGTTTTCTTTTTTGCATCTATTTAGAGTGTGCTCCCCCCAGCCCATTTACCTCTGTGACCTCCAAAATCTTTTGTTTTCTGATTTTCCAACAGCAAACTTTGAGCATCACGGTCACTCAGCTGACAGACATTGCACGGACCATTCTGAGAGCAGACAGGCTAGTTCTATGTTATTTGGAAACCTATCGGCACAGTCGCTGTGCAGCAATGAAAATGGGAAGTCTAAAGAATGACCGACACACACAAAAAAAGCATAGAACATATTCACTGACCAATTAATCTTTGAAGACAGGGACAATTAAATAAGCAATATAATGAATAGAAGCCCAAGAGCTACGTGCTGAGGCTTTCTGGAACACCAAAAATGATGTTTGCATTCTGGTAATTTGCAGTCTTAGATGGCTATCGGTTTGGCAGTAGGAGAAAAATCTGCATGAGGTGCAGCTGACAAACAGGTGCCCGAAGAAGTTAAGTATATCCTGTTACACAGGACCACGATTCCTGGCAATACACAGAAGCTTCAGTTCCCCATTCCTACACATAACACAAACTCCCTTTAACAAATCATCTTAGCCATATCATTCATATTTAAAACTGGTGCCCAAGAAAGAATCACATTCCTCATATTTTTAAGAGCACGAGTTCTTGAAAAGATGCCAGTAAAACCATTCTCCCTTACTGGCACATCCATACTTGTGACTTTTGTAGACCAACACTGCCCTTTGGTTCCCAGGCTTGTTAGTCAGGTTCACTCAGACAGCTGCATAGCGCCATAAAAGAGCAGAATATTCTACTCGGAAGCAAATAATTAACAGCAATGCATGTCCCCAGACAAGTGAAACCATGTTTGAGCTGTCTTTTGACAAGATCAACTCTCAGCAATATTATTGTTGCTGTAAAATTTGGTCAACAGAAAAATGTCACCAGCAGAGAGGGAAAAGAGAAGGATACCCTATTGACGAAACCTCAGCAATGCCTGACACAACAGAGCCCATCAAAACGTAATACCTGTGCGCTGATGAGACTTGAGGGTCTTTTGAGACTGCATCATAGATCAGTCAATAGAAGAGAGAATTACTATTAATACCTGCTACGCTCAAGTGAAAAGAACAGCACTATACAACACACTGCAATCATAAGAATAGGTAAGAAGGCATATTTCTGGCAAAAAAAMCCAAAAAGGCTGCCCTATCAGTACGACGGCTGCTGGACTGCAGGTTTTAGCAGTTCTGTACCACTTCTGGAATGCACTGCCGAAGGAGTCTGCCTAGTGCTTGGTGTATTTTCCAGGACATCTTCTCACACAGCATATGTTCCTTCATTCCCTGCCTCCGCATGCCCTAGACTTGCAATTACCAAGGAACGCTGAAAAAAAAAAAAAAAATCCCTTTGCCTTATTGCTACCTGTCTTTCGGGGAATACCTTTTATGGATATTCCAAGTGAAATCATAGAAAGACAYTAGGTTTAAGGGAATAGCAAAAATGGGTAAGTAACTACAAAGAATACCTATTCTTCTATAGTGCTGTCTCTCAATGCGGTCAAAGGATACCCGGGCCAACGAAAAGTCACAGCTCACCAAGCAGACAAATATTGTCATTGCTGACGAGCTGCTGGGATTACCTCAAACATACCTTAAAGCAGGAACAGTTTTACCTCATACAGGCTTCTAAGAACAGTACACAACCGATTTGTTTTGTAGCTGGACTTCGAGTTGAAAGCAAAAACATATTGCTTTAGACTTGAAAATCCACACATCAAGTTTACAGTGGCGCTGGTATAAAATCATCTGAGTGCCCAAACACTAGATTATCTTTTGTATGTCAATATTTTAGAAATGCCGGTGACTTGTTTCTATTTTGAATGCATGTAGTCCTATTTGCATTGTTTTTATTTTACACTTTCTGCCAGCAATTGTTTCTATTTTGCATTATGTCTAAGGAGTCTGCTTAAGTACTTTTTGGTACTTTAAAGTATCCTGGCTTTTTTTCAGCACCTCTCCCCTTTATTTTGCCTACTACTGTCAGCCAATGCTTTTAAAATAGATCAACTATTTAAAAACAGAAATTCTTTGTTCCTTGCCTGTGGGCAGTCAGCCAAGATTCAAGATTTTGAGAGGGGAAATGACTTGGCAAGGGTTGTGAAGAAAACTAAAGAAAGCAGATATCAATGAGGACAGTATATTATACTTGCTGAAGTTCCCCTCCTCCCACTGGGTCCATCTGGGCCTCAAAACATTTCTGTATCTTTGTATCAGCTTCTTATATTAAAAAAAAAATTAAAAATCTGAGCTTCATTCCGTCTGGGACACTTTGTTTTTTTCATTATGCTTTATTGCTGCCRTTCAGGTCACAGTAGGACCCTTGCTCATAAGAACCACAGTTATGACAGAGCATGAGGTACCTTCTTAGCTTGTCATTTCCCAATAAGATTGCCACAATTTTTTCACTGCAGTTGAACACCAGGCTATGACAAGTACTCCCTTGCAAGGGAGTAGAGTACCTCTACTCCCTTGTGAAATTTCACAGCTGTGTTTGCATCACTCTTTCCACAGCCCCTGGGATTCCAAAACTTCCTTCTGAGATGATAACGTTTAGCTAATTTCAGCTAGTTATACAAAGAGCCATACCTGTAAGATCATCAATGTAGGCTACTGAGAAAAGAGGGATTTTCACTGAACATTTTAAAGAGAACTAAAAAGAAGGGGGGTATCATTAAAGAGAATTAAAAGGAGAGGGGAGGGGAGAGTCAACAAACGAAGTGATGGCTGCAACGGTGGAGAGATTGCCACTGCAGAACTGGTCATACACGTACACAAAGTGCAGCATGCACATAAACACTATTCCCGTAGAGCAGTAACAATAAAAGGGCTTGTACCACTGGGGAGAGAAGAAGAATTTAACTTGCCTGGTTTTATTTCAAGAAACCTGCAGTATTCAAACTTGAGTATGGATGTGTGCAAGGTGTCCACCAAAAGTACATTTCAGTGGTAAAACTACAATACAGACCAGGCCTCAGATTCACACTCCCTCCCAGGCTGATCCAGTTGAAGATTTTAGAAAAATAACACTGGAGGTAATGTTAAAGACAGAGAAGTTCTTTTCTTCTACATCTTTTATTATTTCTAGATTGACTTGTTGGTTTATCTTAGCATAGCAAGGGTTATGACAGATAGTAGTTAACCACAGCACCACAGTGGTGTGCACTGCAAAATATTTTATYGTTAAAATTAATTAGAAGGTACCCAGAAATTTAACTGGATTATTTATATCATGGTTAGCCTCTTATTTCTTCATTATTACTGAAGAGACCAACTTCAGTGGAAYAAGTTTTAAGTCCTTCTGTCTAGGCCTCTAGTCTAGGCCCTGTTTTACATAGGCAAAGTACCCATTTAGTTCCAAAATTAATCTTTTAAATTACTTAGGCAAATGTTAATATAAATAATTTTTAGTAAAGTTGATCATCATAAAAGAAAATTTAGGAGACTATTAATAATGCTCAATTGAGGAAACCCAGCCCACCTAATGTGCAAGTTTTCAATCACAGGTAAGAGAGCTTGTCAAATAACAAATACCATATAAATTACATTTTAGCAGTAAACTCGTACCAGCATAAAACACATTCATTTGAATGACTGAGCTCCACAGATTTTTGACAGCTACTGGAAACAATTTAATGGCTATTTTTGACACTTACTAGTCTTCAGATATGTTGACTACACAGCTGACAATTTAAGCTGACAGGATGCATTTATCCTACTTACAGTTTGGGCAAGATGCAAGAACAAGTGCCCTTAAGTATTCTTGGAAAAGGTACAAGTGATCATGAACTCCAGGGGAAATATTTTACTTTTAGCAGTTAAGCARTGTCCAATCCCCAAGCTAAATCACAGCACTTGATTAGCTAATACCAATGCCTCCTTCAAGAAGCTAAAAGCCAGAATGAGTCTCTAAAAGCAGAGACTACAAAAGCTTTTTAAAAAAAAAAAAAAAAAAGGAAGTAGCTTTATTTCTACCTGTAAAAGCTTTAGGAAAAAGATAGACCAAAGGAATTCCAGCATAATTGCTTAATCCTCTGGAGTTCTCAAGTACCTGAAATGAATTATTAAACAATTATATATTGTAACACATAAAATAACAAAGAGGCCAGAATAATTTAGGCTTTATACACATGGGTATCTCCAGCAGTCAAAACGGGAACAAAGGTAGCAGTAAATTTCCCCATTTGATCTAAAACTGCAATTGCTCCTCTTCTGACACTAGAACAAGATGCTACTTACAATGTATTGTTATTATCTTCGTATTGTCTCCTTTCTTTGATATTCTCATGAGAGTGAAACAGCAATTCATGACATTTGCTCCAAAACAAACACTACATTACAATTAGAACAAATCACATGCATGCTTAGCTATTATGTTCAGCATGTTCATATTCTGAAGGCTCTGTTAAAAAAAAGAAAAAAAGTCACAATTCCTATAAAGCTCACTTTTCACAGTGAAAAACTGCCCCTCTCCCCAGTTCACCCACTGAGGGGACCAAAAAACCAAAACAACCAAAAAAAACCCAGTTATTAACCTGATCTAAACTGCACGAAAGAAACTCCACATCAGGTCATAAGACAGAACAAAAATTCTCTCTGCTTTGCTTTGTGGCACACAAACACAGAAATTGCACTTCATTCTAGTTGTCAGTATCTTTTAGATGACAAGATACATAAAAGAAAATTTACAGGATGCTACCATGTTAGATTAGGAAACTGAAAAGAAAGTTTATTAATAATGAATGATTACCAAAGCTACAGAAATAAGACAGAGATAACAGTATGTTATAAATATTTACAGAAATAAATTTCAAGGAAGATTAAAGATGTAATTAAAATATCATCATATGTTACATATAAAAGTAATTTTATTATATTGTAAGAAGGAAGCATTATTCCACAACTCTTGCTGTCAGGAAGTTTCATATTTTATAATCTCCTAAAATTAAAACAAATGTTTTACCCAATATTTTTTATGCAAACYTGTTAGTGCAAGAAGATCACTTAACCTAACATTATTAAGGATCCTGCCTTTGCTTGAATATGGATTAAACAAACATTTTTTTTCTTCCTTCTAAGTTCCATCACATCACTGTAAGCATGCTTTGCCTCTTTGAAAGTTAGGTCCTTACAGCACAAGACAGACATCAATCTTGCAGAGTCACTGCAGTCATAGTTTATGACAGGAAGGCCACTGCAAATGAGGAAGGAAACCAGAAAACCCTTTTTTCCTTCACTGCTTCCTCACCACCCAAGGACACTGCATCACAGCCCTGGAACAGGGTTATCCAACCGAAGGGAACATTTAGCCACGTCGGGCGGCAGAACACACCGTGCCCCAGCACCCGTAAGAGGGGCCTGCAATAACACCGCCACCAGCCAGACCCGCGCTGCCATCGACAACCAGAGCTTGCAGGGCAGGGAAGGAGACCGACCTGCAGGCAGCACCGAGCGCTCACGCAGCCCAGCAGCACGACCCGCTGCGAAGGACAAGCGGGGGGAAGGAGGGARGAGGGAAAGCTGACGGCTGCACAAACGCCGGCGGGGGGGGCAGAAGCATGGCCGAAGCCAGAAGATAAACCTGTCCCGAAACAGGGGGCAACCCCGAAGGGGAGAACAAAGCGGGGCGCTCAGGCGAGGTGAAAGCCTGGGTTTGCCTGGCAGCCGCAGCTGCCACCCGGCTCCCCCCTCGCCACCCCCGGCCGAGCCTAGCGCTTCCCGTCCCCCCGCCCGGCGGGGCCGCCCCGCCTGCCCACAGGGACTGCCGGGCCTCCGCCACCCTCACGCCTCCCCCACTCAGCTGGAGGCCCTTCCTCGCCCCTTCCCAGCCAAGGGGCACAGCTCTTCCACACCCCGCTCCGATGTGCCGCCCGGCACGGCGCCTGAGGAGGACGGGGCGGCCCCCGGACGGGGCAGCCCCTCGGCGAACCCCCCCGGCAGCCCCGCGCTACCTCCGCTCCCGGCCCACACCCGTCTGACAGGCGCCGCTCGCTCCGCTTCCGCCCGCCTCGCGACGCGACGCGCCACCTGAGACCCCGCCCCTTCTCCCCCCCAACCCGTCCCGCTCGAGAGGGCTGCCGCAACACACACACACACCCCCCGCACTGCCTGCCGCGCATGCGCGGCCGGGAGCCTGCCCGCTTCCCGCCTTCTCTCCCGTTAGGGGCGGCGCACGGGAGAGGCGGGAGCGTGAGGAACGCTGACCGCCGCCGGTGAACGCCGCTGCCGCTGCGGGCGCGGGGCCTCGCTCGGGGCGAGGAGGCCTAGCCGCAGGGCCCTTGGCCGCAGGGCCATCGCCAGGTTGGCAGGCAGAGCCGCGTCGCGTTGTCGGGGAGCGGGGCAGGCAGGAGGCCGGGAGGGCAATACATAATTGCAGGCCTAGAAACGCTTGCTGTCGGGCTCCAGATAGGAACCCCCGGGGAAGCTGGAGAGCTGAGTAGCCGTGGCTGTCAATTCCCATTGACGTCCATAAGTAAACATTACCTCCAGAAGTACAAACCGGGAAAAGTATCGTTTCTGCCCTCTAACGGCGTAAGTGAATTTTGACCAGTGGCCTCAGGAATGAGTGCTGTCCGTCAGGTCTGATGCAGGGACAGTTTGCCCTCATCCGTACTCTCGTTCTTGTAACCCGCAGCTGCGCAAGCTGGACTGTTCGTGGCTTGGACAGTACTTAAACTCCCACCGGGGTAGTCATGTAAATAAAATCCATTGTGGGCATAGGACTGTGCTAGCAAGTTACCTCAGGTCCTTCCTGCAAGGTGATACTTAAAGGAAATCGGTATCAGTTAACTGAAGGTGAACATAAGGGCACGTTCAGCAGCTGCAGTGTTGCTAGTATTCAGGAATATCTGTTCACCCCAGATCGATCCCTTCAGGATTGTTCCTACCTAAACAAGCTGAGGTACCGGTTACAGGCCACATGTTGCAGGTTGGTATAGGGGAAGGTTCTGTTTGCAACATTGCGTCCTCTGTAAAATAAACACAGTTATAGCGAGTGTTGTCCTGGCAGCTTGCTGATCCCACACCGCTCCACCTCCCCATCGGTACCCCCGCACCTGCACTGCACTGCAGCTTTCCCTCCCTTCCAGTGTGCGTCAGAGGCTGCCTGGCTCCTCTCTTGTTTTCAACCTTTTTTTTGTCTGCATGGATTAGGTGCAGGAAGATTCAGCGTTTAAATCCATTGCTCTAATAGAAAAAGGGATATTGATACACCAGAGGGGTTAGTGGCTTAGACCTAAGATAGATGAAACTGTTGGCAGGTGGTATCATGTCAGCCGGTGAATCAGTTGCATATAAAATTTTTCTAATGTCAACTAGTTCACAGTCCTTTATTTCAGAGTCTTGTGAAACATATTTTGGAAAAGTTGGTTGTTCCTTTTCTTGTTGGTCTGGAAAATATTGGTGTTCACCTGAGAGTTAATTTAAGTTTGAGAAAATTAGGCAATTGTTGAACTGAATAGAAGGCTGTATTCCCACAGAGAATTCAGAAGAAGCTGCATTAAAAGAATGATATATTTATTTGATTATGCAATCCATCCCATGGACAAAATTATTTGCTAAACTATACAATGTTGAATGAGGACATGCAAAAAAATAAAAACTGAAATATTTTGTAAGCAAGCTATTGAGTGAACAGATTGACTATATATTGTGCAGCACCAATAAAACTGTTGCTAGAAGTATTTTCTAAAGCAGAATCACCTCACCAGTTTCTGTGGGTATTTTCTCCCACAGATTTCCTCTTGAAAAGATCAAAAACAGATGGTCTGAAAGGGACTTCACATAACAAACATATTGCAGCTATTTACTGCCATTTATTACTGTGCTATTTGCTCAGTGATTAATCCTTTATTTTCACAGACGTGCAGTGAACAGCTGTAATGTCTTTGCAAATATAATCTATACGGTATTTAGAGCTTACTAGGGAGAGAAAGGGAAATCTGTCAATGGTATAATCACAGGAAGATTTGCTTGTGGAGGTCACAAAATTGTATTAAGAAATCTGTCTCCATTATAAATGTACCCTCTGTTGACAGGAACTCTCAAATATTTATAACGTTCTTAACTCCTATTGCCTGAAGGCCTCATGTATTTGATCATCTTTCATGAACATGCATCTCACAATATTATGTGATACTTTTTCCCCTTATCCAAGATGTGTGACAAAAACTATATCACAAAATAATATCAAGCACCTTGTTTCTCTTCAGTGACATATGAATATCAAATCTTAACAGTGTTTACATGGTCCTCATATTTGCGGGTAATAATATTCTCAGGATCATTTCAAGCGATAGATAAAAGCCCAGGATTGCAGGAGTAAAAACTTGCTATACTGCAGTGTTCTGTATTATTTTTCAAAATCCGAAAAAGCAAAAATAGGTTGCTGCTGCAATGTTATCTTTGTTCCTTTCCCATGACATTCACTATCTGTAGACTGTCCTTCTGATGTTAATTTGCATAGCTATTGCTCTGTACTTTTCAAATATGTGTTAAGAATTTCTTGTCTCATGATATGTTTAAACTGGTTAATGGTAATGGCTAGAGAATGCACTCCAATGAGTATGCTTTGTGATTAGTGTACCTGCTGCCTTCTTACTTAACCGATTAATCCTCTAATCTGTATATGTAGATAAGAATATATGCAACCTTATACTTTCCTTACTGCCACTCCTATTTTTCTCTCTTCCTGATCCCTTACCAGTAGTTTATACCCTTTCACTTTAGGGAATGGGCCTGATCTGGGCCCATCTTTTCCCCCAAAGTGCATTTTTTTCCCCCAAATGGTGAATACTCTATATTCACTACTGCATTAAAGCTAACAGTATATTACAACAGTATATTAATATTGCTTAAAAAAACTCCATAAGGCATGCTTGAAGTGCATATAATTATGTCATGTTAGTGTACCCTTTAGGCAATCTCTAGCTTTCTGTGTTTGAACCATCTTCCATTTAGCAGAGAGGCTCCCAAAGATGCAGATCAACTTTGCAGTCTTACCAACTAATCAATCGTGAAAGCTGAAATGTAATATCAAACAATTATTGTCTTTATACTCCAGGAAATGATGGTGAAGTTATTGTAGAGAACAACGAACTCAGACGAGTTATGGAAAAAATGGTGAAGACAGCTCGTAGTTTTCAATTTAAAATGTAAACTTGATTAGACTTTTTAAAAATAAGTATTTGTATCAGTGACTACCATTTTTATTTTAAGTTTAATTGCCAGAGCATTTTATGATCACAGCAATGAAAAAATCCTGGTGGAATAATGCAAACACCTTGAACGTGTGCATTGRTATTAGTATAACTCTCAGGAGTTGCAATCACAATCTGGGCTATAGCTAGATCTTATATACATACATGTTRACAAAAAGTATATTCCTGTTCTATGTTTTCCTGACCTTTTCCCTCCCTTCCCTGCTTGGTTTTTTTTTGAGTGTAACCATTATATATTTTCAGTGGGTTCTTCATACTCCATTTTTTCAATGATCCACCTTATGGTAGAAGACTGACAAGCATTTTCATCTCAGAATTTAAGCATGCTCTTCATGCTCGTTCCCTTTTGTTTCTGGAGTTAGATTATAAGCAACATCAGCTAGGATCAGAGTCAGATTATGCCAGAACAGTATGTGATCTTGCAGTAGAATAAGTGCTTTATTAATAAAGTTACACTTGAAAAGGGAGATGAGCAAATCTATCTGCTGGAGCTGAATGCAGTAGAGCTGGTGTAAAAGACAGATTATGACATGGATTCAGAATGGCTTTTGGAAAGTGAGACACCAGCAGAGGCTAAAACTCAGGCCAGCCTCCTAGGAATTAAAATTTGGTTGTAATCAAACAAGAACTGGCTAAGGAGTTGTCCTGGTTTCAGCTGGGATAGAGTTAAATTTCTTCCTAGTGCTGTGTTTTGGATTTAGTATGAGAAGAATGTTGATAAAACACTGATGTTTTTAGTTGTTGCTAAGCAGCTTACTGGTCAAGGACTTTTCAGCTTCCCAGGCTCTGCCAGGTGCACAAGGAGCTGGGAGGGAGCATAGCCAGGACAGCTGACCCAACTGGCCAATAGGGTATTCCATACCATATGACATCATGCTCAGTATACAAATAGGGGGCGTGGTCCAGGAAGTAGGGATCGTGGCTCCGTTATCAGTCAGCGGGTGGTGAGCAATTGCATTGTGCATCACTCATTTTGTATATTCTACCATTATTATTATTATTGTTATTATTATCCCTTCCTTTTCCGTTCTATTAAACTGTCTTTATCTCAATCCACAAATTTTACTTTTTTTTCCCGATTCTCCCCCATCCCACTGGGGGGGTGGAAGTGAGCGAGTGGCTGTGTGGTGTTTGGCTGCCTGCCGGCTTAAACCACAACAGGAGTTGACTAAAACTTTTGAAGTAAGTGACATGCAAGAAACTTTCTGCCAAAATGAAATATTTTGCAACCCTAGAGCACAAGGAAGATCTTTCCCTGATACTGCCACCTTTACTATTGCGAGCTAATTTACTCTTTAATTGATTATCTACTTCTGCTTCACCAAGCAAAAAGAGGAAAGGCTGGCACGTACAGTTCCAGCCTTCCGTTTACAACAGAGGCAAGAAATAATCAAGATCATTTACGGTCCAGGTAGGAAGCAATATGAACCRTTTCCGTAAAGACAACCCTATGTCAAAGCTCTGTTAGAACTTCGAGCCATGGATCGGGCTGCCTGCGGATGAGCAGYGTGACCATGGCTCCTCCGCTGGGACACCTTGCCAATGGGGCTGTGCTACCACAGCAGCTTTTGGAAGCCCAACGTCACGGGCTGTGGAAGGAGAAGCAACCAGTGCTGGGGATGTGGCCATTGTCTAAAGCCCTGGGAGTGTGCTTCATGTAGCAAAGGCATTTGATTTCTAGGGAAACATCTCTTGCCTGTGAATCACCCTCAGAGCTCCTTGTACCTTTTGGGGAATATTCACTGACATGTATTTGGGCAGAACAGTTTCTCAACTACAGAGGGAAGCTCCTGCCCCTGAAGAAGTATGTGGAAGATGCAGAACTGAAGCAGAAGCAGTAGCTGAGCTTTCCGCTGCCAGCAAGAGGCTGGGAAAGAGGGGTGGGCACCGCTTCTGGACAGGGCCATCTGCAGCTGCAGCTGCTGGCCACTTGTCTTCACCTGCTCTCCTGGCTTTCTGGTGCAGGCAGAGCAAGTCTAGCTGTTTCGTCATCTTTGGAAATTGTCTGACCTAAGGAACTACCTGTTTGGCCTCGGTGCTGAGGCTCTGCTGCCTGCAAGGTATGAGCTGCTGTAGTTATTGGTGTGTGCGCTGGAGGAAGAAGTATCAAAAATGCACAGGATAGAGAGGAGGTGCAGGGAAGCCCTTGTGATGCAGCAGAGCACAAAAGATAAGCCTTTCAGTAAAATGCTGGTTAAGGGAAATTCTCAAGACTGCAAGTGAAAATTTAGGCCTTTGTTTCCCAGAAGTATTCAAAACTGAATCACATGGGTTCATTTTCAAATTTGTACAAGAAAAGCAACCTTGAGCCTTGCACATTAAACAACCTTTTGCCATAACAAAACACCACCGATAACGGGGACCTAAATGTAGCAACTTTCAAAATTCTTCCCTGCAGTGCAGAAGCAGAACCCCGGAGAGCGTGCCGGGAGGAGCTGTGTGGCAGGAGATGAGAAGCAAGGCTGATTTTCACGGCGTGCAGGAGCAGCGGCCCTGCCAAGAGAGACCGCCTTTGTCAGCGGAGGGGCGGGCGGCGTACCGAGCAGCGCACGGAGCCCGCTCGCTCCCGCGGCGGCGCGCCCTCGAGAGCCGCCGTGAGGAGGCGGGGCGCCCCCCTCCCGCCCGAGGAGCGCGCGCATGGGGAGGGGGCTGCGCATGCGCGGCGGGCGGCCGCGGAGGTTGTCGCAGCCGGGCTCGTTGTCCCGCCGGCGGCGCCTCCTTTGTGACAGGCGGGCCGAGCCGGGCCCCGCCCCCCGCGCGGTGTCGGGCGCAGACGGAGCGGAGGCGCCATTTTGCGCTGCTGCGAGAGACGGTTTGGGAGGCTCTGGCGGGAGGGAGGTGGCAGTGATACCCGTAGCGGTAATAATAACAGCAACAATAGTAGTAGTAGCGGTCGTGGGTACAGTTGCTGTTCGGGACTAACGTCCCCGTTCGCCCAGCCCCGTGGCCAGGACTCTGCCGACATGAGCGACGTGGAGGAGAACAACTTCGAGGGGAGGGTGAGTGGCCGTCCCTACTCGGGCCGTGCTGAGAGGGGGTGACCTGACCCGGGGAAGGGGGGGTGGGGGCGCTCTTCTCCTCCAGTCCGGTAGGGGTGGGGGCAACGCAGCTTGTCTCTAAAATGGCTCCTTCAGGCGCCCGAGTCTTGACTGGGCCGTGGGCGACTCACGTCCTTCTCTTCTCCCTATCTCCTTTTTTTTTTTCGCCGACCCGGCGCTGAGGAGCTGGCCCAGCGCGGAGCTGAGCTCTGCTGTCTTAACTCTCACACGCTTCCTTYTCCCATCACGTCTCCGTCCCCATCCCTCTCCGTCGGGGTGCGGGCCCTGAGTTCTGGTGCTGTGGGTTCACCTCCACCCTGCTAGCGCAGGTTTTTTCTTTAAGAACAGGGTTTAGGGCGCTGCTGTAGCCCGATGTTTCTCCCCGCTTCTCTCTTTATTTTCTTTCCTTCCCGTGATCCCGAGCCATCCTGTTGTCCCGGCCCTCTGTTGTCTGCCGGGTCATTGCCCTTCCCCGTCCCCCCTCTGCCTGCGCGCAGTGCCGGTCTCCCGGTCGTGGCTGGGAGAGCGCGGTCCCGCGCAGTGTAGCCGAGGCCTCCGCGCGCGTAAAAGAGGAGGGACCTGGGTCCTTTTGTGAGAGGTGCGCTGCCTCTCCTGGCTGCTGGCCCGCAGACAGGATCTTCTTCGGGCCAGGCTTCCTGAAGCCATCGGGGAGGTATGGCCTTCGTTGTTAAACCGTTGAAACTCATTGATCAGGCAGATGAAGACTTTCTCTCAAAAAGCTGCTATGGTTTTGTAACCTTGTTAGGCCTGCTTCTTCTTTCTTCCTTCCGATTGCTGCGTTTTCTCATGTACACGTATGAGTGGACCCTTCCATTTTCAATGTTTTTTTTTCGTAGTGATCATCAGGGCAAGCAGGAGTTAGAAGCTGCTTGAAACAGGAATGAAGTGTGTGCTTTTTCCTCATTCCATCACTATTTGCTCTTTTTAATTTTGCAGAGATTTTTTTTTGTTCACTCTTTAAGAGATGCTTTAGAGGAACACCTGAGCATCCTTTTGGTGACTTTCTCTGATGAACCAGTGACAGCAGCTGTGCAGTTACACAGGATTACTGCCTGGGGAAACAAGCAGTGAAATTTTGGAAGAGCAGTGTCATATTCCAATAATTATATTTACACGAATATTGTTGCCCTTTTGTATTGTTAGTAAAAAAAAAAACACACCACATTCCCTAGCTGTGCAATTTTTGCTGCTGGTTCCTCAGGTGAGGTAAACAAAATCTGTTCTTGGGTTGATTGCTTGGACAGAGATGCTTATAATTRAGCTCTTTTTAGCTAAATAAACTAATCTCTGAAGGGAGAACCAACTAGTCTGAGAAGGTTGAGCAACAAATATGCTTTGTTGTTAATTTTTAAAAATTTTTACTTCAATCTCCCATTTTACAGTAAGATTTATATTTTTTAAAAATTATTTTCTTGTCTGTATTCCCACTGCAGTTTATTGTTAGGAAATACCTATGTTAGGTTCATCCACAGGACTTTTGTATTAGGTTCCTTGATGGATCTGTTGTTCGGGTTACAAAGCTGATACAACTGTGTGGTTTCAGTATTTCTGCACTCCTTCTGCCAAATGTAGAAGTAAAATAATGTTTTGAGAGTATGTGAAATCTGAAAAGTCCTACGTAGCAGATTCTGTGACTGCTACTGCTTAGTTGACTTGTTCTTTTTTTGTGGTGGAAAATTTACCTGTTGGAGGGAGCTGCTGACTGTGTTGAGTCTTCATTTGGAAGACTATTCTTTTCTCTCCCTAATACTGGAATTTCTCAATCAATCTGGCATGTGGCAGTGTTTTGTCTACTAGAATTTTTTTGTAACTGAACGTAGTGGCAGGTACTTGATTCACTTATAGTTTTGGTCTTTTTGTTCGGCTAATGAAGAACATTTGTAAGCAGTTCTTTTTTTCTTCACTAATACTCTTTTTGTTGTTGATGCTACTAAAATACTTGAAATAAGACATATTTCAGGCTGTGACATTTTGTATTTCATTTTCAGTGAAAGTACTCACAGGCATAAAATTAAGCGTGTGTAACTTTGGGGCTTTAGTGTTTAGTCTGCTATTCCCAATTGGATAGAACTCTATTACACACTGAATGTCCTGGTGCTTCAGTTTGTTATATGCAGGCAGGTGGAACTGAGAGAGTATGGCACAAGTTTTCAGTGGGAGAAAGAACTGTAGAAACTGAAAAAAGTTTGTAAAGAACCTGCTTTCCTGGAAATTGCCCCAAATAAGAATTCTGAGTAACCTTTCAGTTCTCCCTCCACTTCAGTTTAAATACTAAATAGTGTGATGTGCTTTTAAAAAGTAAATGCCAAAGGAGTAAGGGAGTTTAAGTCCTTTTATATTCTATCTGTGTAGATGCATATTGTCCCAAAAGAACTTCAGTGACAGTTCTTGGGAGTGGTGATGAAGTCTAATACCAAGATGAAGGTGTTTACTGATATGTATGAAGTTTTGTCTTAAAGAGAGATTAATTAGAAAGTGTTTTCCTGTTTTGCCTTCCTACTTTGTGAAGAAAAAATGTTCATATGTAAATAGTGGAAATTCAGTTAAGTCTTTTAATTTTCCCACAATATGATCAGGAATTTTACTTTTTTTAAAAAAAGCTTATTTTTAGCATCATTAAGATACTGTCCATGTATATGCTTTGCCTCTGATTTATGATTTTAAAATCATAATTAATTAATCTGAACAGGAAATTTACAGTCATCATGGAAATAACTTTCCAATGAGATTGCATAATTTGCACTATTTAAAAACTTGCATTTCTAAAGTGTTGGGTAAAATCATTGTAGATATTGTAGAGATTTTTTTATTATTATTATTATTGTTATTATTGAGGTCACTCATTTCTTTAATGACTTTTTTAAAGCAAATGTTAATCAAATATGCTCAGACTAATTAACATCTGCTTTGTTTTTGTGTCATTTTGTTTCAACTTAAGCAAGTTCTGTATTAAGAATGTGGCTGGTTGAACAGAAGAAATCCCCCCCCCTCAAGCAAGCATGGTGATTTAATGGAAAGAAATTGACAGAAGAATTAGAAATATAGTGGATGTGCTAGAGCTGAGTTTATGGACATTAAGAAGAAAAAAAGATTTTAAGTCGTGCTTCTTATCCAGTGACTTGACTTTTGGAAAAGTCATAGGATTTTATCACCATTGAATGTTCTTTGTGAGCAGGTTAGACAAATGAGGCTTTCTTATCTTTTATTGCTTTCAGATGGTAGGCAGCTCTTATTTCCTTTAATATTTGTCATTATTTTTAATAACACATTGTTCATTTGGTGTGCATTCTGTGATGCAACTTTAATAAAATGTTTCCCAGAGCAGTGAACAAGTTGGAGTCTGAACAAACCTGCACTTCAGAAGCTCCTTCTGATAATGTTTGATTTCTGTAATCTTAAAAGTTTAGTAGTTTTCTATCAATTTTAATGTGCTGTTTGTCTAAACAGATAAAACTTTATCAGAACAAAGATAGAACTCCATTTTAGAACTCCACATTGGTTGTCTTCCTTCATTTTAATGAGATGCCTCTTCCTGCTCTGCAGAATCTCACAGTGATCTCAGTCTAATAAAGCACTTGAAGAAATACATGATTTTGCATGCGAGCCATCTTGTTGAAGGAAGTATGCATAGTTCATATGTATGCAAGCGGCTTTTGGATTAGCTTAACTGTGAATGTGTCTTGTATTTGATTCATGAAGCTTGTATGCAAAATACTTAATTTCATATGTGTTCTAGTGTTACTTACCTAAATCTGATCAACTTTGAGATCATTTCTTTGGGGAAAAAAAAAAAATAATAAAAAAATGGGGGGAAGTCTGTTTAGCTATTTATTCAACCTCTCCTGTAGTGGCAGTCCGCCACCTCTGTGGAAAGGAAGGCCCATTGCTCTCCGTACCTTTTGAAATACAGGCTCGACGGTCTGCTTACGCTCATGAGTTCTGCATTCGCTTCRAGATTGCTGTGATGACCCTGTGGTTTCTAATGACCAGTGTGGGAAAGGAGACTTTTTCTGGAAGTCAATTTTTTTCTTAATCAAGCTTAATAAATTGTAGATTGTTCTGGACCACGTCAGCTGGGAAGACTGCTCTTTTTGAAAACAAGTTGCTATCTTCCATATGTGATAAAGGAGTGACTACGGAACCTTCCCTGAAGAGGCGTATTTTCAAGCCTCAGCGAGAAGATTAACTTGTAATTTCAAAAAGTTCATTGCTGAAACTTCCTCTTCCCCTTTTTCTTTTTTTTTTTTCCTTTTAATCAGCAGTATCATTGATAAATGCATAAAGTTTGCTGATGTTGGTAACTTTTAAAATATATGCCTTCAAGATAGCACAACTTACAAGTTGCTTTTTATACAGAAGCTTGTTACATAGATTATTGAAATATTTATAGAAGAACAGCTAATTAAGGGATCAGTTTTTAGTATGGAGTGACAGAACATAATATGAAGCAAGAATTATTTAAGTTCTATGAGTTTCAGGGAGAGCTGGTAGATTCCTGTCAAAGCAGCAGTTAGAGTGTAATCTTGTCCTTTCTCATAGATGAGATGTCACTAAATTGACAGTTTTGTCCAGTGAATGTAGGCTGCTGCTAAATTTCTGTTTCTTTTTTGAGTGCTTATATTTTTCTGTTCCCTTATAAAGTTGGACTTCATCTATTTCTTGAGTTTGGGCAGGAGTTTTTAGCAGGATTTTTGTAAAGTCTGAACTATCGTTTTGCTGGCTTAATGGTATTGCTAGACTACTTGTTGTCCTGTCCTTTTTTCACCCCATGTGTATTTCTTCTTAACAAAGTCAAATGAATTTCAACTGAAATTTCTGTGTGGTTTAATGATTTTTTTTTTTTTCTTCCCATTTCACTTCCCACGCTTTGTTATAGAAAGCCTAGTTTAAGCTTATTCAGTTCTTTTTATTTAGTGTCTCACTTTAAATTTTGATAGCCTTTTGTCATACTCTGAAATGGTAAGGTGTGAGGTGAGGTAAGGCATGATGGAAGTTCAGGACAGAAGAGTGGTGTAAAAGAAAGAACAATTTTGTCTTTCCTTTCCCCATGTTCTTTATCATACTCTCTCATGATAGGTGGAAAACTGAAAGAATATTTCTTAAAGACTTTGCAGTTCTATTTTGCATAGTGTTTCAAATGCTTTTAAAATAGAAATTATATTGGAAAGTAGCATTTCTTTTGAAGGTTGAGAGGGAGATAAATGGTAAATATAACTTGTATCAATTATATGGCTTAAACAGTTGTACCAGTATGGATGAAACGCATTGACATGACTGACATCTTGCTCAGCTGCATTATCTAAAGTTGTTGATAGTTGTTCAATGAGTGGGTTTATGTGATCATGAGATAATGGGGCAGGGGGGGGCGATATCCTTTCCATACCACGTTGTTTTGTGTTGTTCTTTCTGGGAAGAGAGAAGGTAGAAAGGATAAAAAATATTCTTCAGTGCTCCCTTTAAATGCTTCTAGCTGTGCATCTTCTTATTCAGAGAATCAGTAACTGAAGCTGCAGTCTTTAGGTTTTGTGTTTACCTACAATAATTTCTTTGGCTCCAAGTTCCACTTCTTGGCGAATCATTAATCCCATTTCCTGGTATGTACTTGAGGAAGCCACCACATCATATTCTGAGGAAGCATGCTGTTCCGATGGAGATTTTTTTAATTATTTTTTTAGGTGGGTGTTTTGGTGTGGGTTTTGTTTGGGGGTTTTTTGTTTGTTGGGGTTTTTTTGTTTGTTTTTGTTGTTGTTGTTTGGGGGGTTTTTGTTTTGTTTTTAGTTTTGCCCTGGGAAAAGTGTTATTGACAGATGTAGCATTTGTTTTGAAAGGAAAGTCTGAGCTGAAGAGTATTAGGAAGTTAGCTGACTGCCTCTTCCTACAGGCTGTAGTGACAGCAAATCTAGATAGTTTGACATAGTCACAGTGAGTATCTGCGTATAAGTTTGTAAGGGTTAAAGTAGTTACTGGACAGTTGCATAATAAAGCCAAAGGCATTAAAATACATACTGTTTTGTAAGATAGTTGTGGGTTGAGAAACTGAGTTTAAGAAATGCACTTATCTGTGGTCCTTAAATGACTGAGGATCTTTAGAACAGAAAAATAAAAAAATGTTGAGGATCCAGAGAGAAATTTTAGTCTTTTCTCTCTTCAGTAGTATTTAAATTAATTTCTGTGATAACAGTGGGGCCAAGATCAGAATGTATAGATTGCTTAAAGACTAGTACAGAGTTGAGATATTTTAATGCTTTGGATAATAGAGGTGCCTATTTTCTCGCGTTAAAGATGACGTACTAAGAAAGAACATTAACTATTTAATTTTCTCATTCATATTGCAGAATGGATATAAATTGTTTATGCGGAACAATTGGGTCGGTCTGTGATAAATATTAAGATATAGCTTGCTAATTATTTCCTTATAGTAGGAAGTAGAGGAGGAAAATTCTTTAAAATCTCCCTTTGTGACTCCTTGAAGCTCTGAATCTCTTAATCCCTTCCTATAGTCTTGCTGATACAAATCTTATGAGGTACTTTTTCAGCGTCATCCTTAAGTCCTTAAACTCTTGCAGATTATTGTGATTCCCTTAGTCTCTCCTTTTGAAGCACTGTAGGAGATATAACTAGGTGATCTATGTTGCATCAGAAGATGAGATGTAATTGCCTGCCAATGACAGACACAGTATGCAACTGCTAACAGGTAATCTCTCTTTAGCTGCAGTTTACATCTACAGTTACTTTGTTTGAGGAAGTTTGAAATGTGTAAGAACTTAACACTGTCACCTCTGTCACTCCCAATTTTAAAGTTGTATGTTTGTGAGTGCAGCCCCTAAAGGGCTTAAACAGATAGTTCCAAAAGGACTTGACCTACATGAAATGATGTAACATTTGCTTTTGGCAACTTAATACAGATTCTTTGTCATAACTGATGCTATTAGAAACTCTACGGACGGTGTCATAAGATGCTTCAGTTGAATAGATAAGGGCACTAAGCTAACTTTTGCATTATATGGGAATGATTGGGTCCTTGGTATTTTTGGCACCTCGCAACACTTCTCGATTGTGCAGTATCTGTTTTTTGGGGTTTTTTTTGTTTTGTTCAAGTTTCCAAAGTTCTTGTTCAAGAACTGATCTTTCGAATGTAAAAAGTATCAACAACACAGTATCCTCATGAATGAGTGACTGAGGAGGGTGAATTCTTTGTCTTTTTATTGGAAGGATGTTTTCTAAATCTGAGTGATGCCACATTAAATGTTTTTCTATATTGCTGACCACTTTTACTAGGGAGGGAAGTGGAAATAATTCCCAGAGAAATTGGTAATTGTTGCAGGGGATGAAGTGTAAAGGGAAGAATTAAGGAATCTATCAAACAATGAGAGTACAAAAATAGAGGCAAGGTGATTAAAAAACATGTTAGTGGTTCTAAAAGGAAATGTATTTTTTATAGTGAACAGTGGATTTCAGATGTAAAAATAAGAACACCAGGTAAAAGTTGGTAATACTTAAGTGCACATACATCTTTTTATATTAGTGAAAGTCATGTAGCTAGATCAGCAGATAGCCGCTTTAATAAGGGTAGCCTGTAATGCAGACCTGATTATATGATCCATGTGTCACAGCCAAGCTTCGAATTTGGCCTTCATTGATAAGTTTGGCAGGCCTATTATCCCAATAGGTGACATTCTCCATGTGTCCCTTGTCCTTTTTATTGAGGTAAAGGGGAAAGGTAGTGTAGTTGTAATATTTGTTAGTACAGAGTCTCCCAGGTTTCATTTCTGGTGGATTTGTTGTCTTGAAATGTGAGGACAGCATCTGTTGAAAAGCACTTCAGCCCAAAGTACTGAAGAATTCAACTGCAAAAGAAAATGCAAATCTGGACATAGGCAGAGTAAGAAATAAGTTGAGAAAAACATTGTGAGGGACAGGCGGGAGGAGAAGTGATGCAAATAAATGTGAAATGTAACACTTACGGGAGGGGAACTTGCTATGCATTTTTTTTTTCATTAAGAATTTTGCACATTTTTTGTGAAGTTGCAGATGTATAGAGCATACTATTCTGCAGGGTTTTTTCATAGCTGAGCTCCCTARAAATGCTATACACTATAAAATGTGAGGAAATTCTAACCTGCTCTTTGTTTGCTTGTTTTCCTAGTTTTTCTCTTGTGTGCATTACCATGCAAGAGAAGAACCCTCCTGTCTTTACTTTTGTTGGATTGCTTTGAACTGTACTATTATACATCTTGTTTTATATGGACTAAGTGGTATGCAAGGAAAACAGGATAACAATGAGGAAGAAAAAGTAGAAAGAAAATTAATTTATGTTGCATATATCTATGTGCATGTATTATGCGAGTAAGTATGTGCATAGATAGGTTTTGACTGGAAATCCTTGGCCATTCTGTTGAACTGAGAGTGTCTTCCTAATAATGTGTAGGAGTAGAATTTGGGATATTTGATACTGAGAAGTACATAGTTATTATTTTAGGGGGGAAATCACAGTTATTGATATCAATACTTTAATATATTTGTGCTAATTAGTTTTTAGTGTATCTTTGTATCTTAAAAAGAATCTGAAAGGGGAGGAGGGTAGCTTTGAAAATACAGTAAAACACTGAGAACTCAGTAAGCTTTTTGTTAGAACATAGACACTTATACAGTTTTAAAGATATTTAAAAAAAAAAGTTGTTTTATAAAATAGTTTCTTGCACTTTACCTGCTGGCTTTTCAATTTGGTAGATAACATCTGAACTCCAGCAGAGTTTTATAATCCCCACGTGCTTAAATATACTAAATGTTCTTTTTCCATTAAGGTTAATGTTCGTGAAGAAATTGAAGAGTTTTTTCCAAGAATGTGGAAGATAAATCAAGATAAAAGAAGGCTAATGAAAAGTATTAAAGATCAGAAAATTAAAATTGAATGGGGGAAAAAATTGAACAGAAGATTGGTCAGATAGAAGCACTTGAATATTTTTTTAAGGCTATAATGAATTGTTTGAATTGGGGAAGAATACACGAAGTATGAAAAATGAAAAACTCAATGAAGAATGAAGAAAAGTAGAAAGCAAGAGTGAAGTAGAATTAAAAGAATCTGGAAGAATGAATGGGTCCTAGGTTAAGTAAATGTATGGTTTATGTTCCAGTGTCTGTATGATCAAGTTGTAGATGAATTTGCATGATTACTTAGTTAATAGAGAATTGGTGATCTGGTTCAAGCAGGGACCTATTTGAGGAAAGCATACAATATTAACAGTGGGTTAGCAAAATGAAATTTGTTTTGGAGGGTATTGCCTAACCATTTGTTTTTTCAGGAGCAATCAATATAGTAGAATTACTGTACTTTAAATGTTAGGAGTTAGGCATTTATACAACCAAT
Source organism: Oceanodroma leucorhoa (assembly GCA_030449065.1). Taxonomy (NCBI): domain Eukaryota; kingdom Metazoa; phylum Chordata; class Aves; order Procellariiformes; genus Oceanodroma; species Oceanodroma leucorhoa. The sequence goes on along the minus strand of JASVER010000033.1, from coordinate 3,979,631 downwards.
ACCATTTTTAATACTGTCTTTTTTGTTAGGAGTCTCGCTCCCAGTCAAAATCTCCAGCTGGGAGTCCTGCTCGTGTAAAATCGGAGAGCAGGTCAGGATCTCGCAGTCCATCGAGGGCTTCCAAACATTCTGAATCGCACTCTAGATCAAGATCAAAATCAAGGTATGTCCAGGAAGTTATTCATGTTGACTCAGTGTTACTGCTTATGCCTGTTCTTTTGGTACATTGATGAGATTTCTTTTCCCCTTGTTGTAAAAATTATAAACCTTCTGGGGGGTATTAACAGGGCAATGTTAATTTGCATGTTAGTGGTTACATAGGTGGACCAAGTTGGGGAAAGATTCCATGAGTAATAAAGGATGGGTGTGGATAGAGAAAGTAATATAAATAGAAGAAGTAATGTAGAAATCACAACTAAAATTTGTAGGTTTATCTCTTCCAGAAGAGAGAGAAGGGATTACATCTCAATTCTGTAAAAGCTCCTGCCTCCTTCCCCCAAAATCTTTTGGTGGGGAACTCTTGTGTGGACCTCTCCTTTAGGAAAAAAAGAAAAGTCAAATGAGAACTGCAGCAAAGGTAGTCTGGGTTAGATAAAAGGAGTAAGCTCTGTAACTGTTGGAAATGTTGGAAGATGCTACTTGGGGAAGTTCTTGACATTCCTTCATTGGAAGCTTTAAAAACAAAATCCGAGAACTACAGCTTAAATTGGGTGTGGATAGCTGCTTGATTTATGGGAGCTTTAAGACTTAAATTCATTTTTTGATGCTGCACATGTCATTCTCTGTCTTACGCCAAGTGTATGTGTGTGCAGAGGCAGTTTTATAGCTCTCAGTTCTCAGAGAGCTTGCTCAGAATAGAGGAAGAATGTGTGTCTTTTTTCCTCTAAATATGTCATAAATATTACCTGTCTTATACTACCTATCTTCTCTCTTCCCTTGTATCATCATACTGATGAAAACAGGGAAAGCTACCAAATCCTTCTTTCATCAATGGAAAGAGAAACCAGAAAACAGCATTTGTAGCTCTGAAGGGGGAAGAGGAATTGCATAGTATTACGTTGTTCCTCCCCAGTTCTTGGGAGAGATCAGTAATCCATCTTCCCTATTTATACACTTAATACCAGGGCAGCTGAAAAAAGAGTTACTGTGCTCTGAATTCCCAAAGTTCAGCCTAACATTATAGCTTCTCTTCTTGCAATGTTTAGCGAGATAACTAATTACCTGTTGTTAGGATATAATGCCTGTATGAGATCATGCAACTTTGAGGGAATAATGCCTGTTTGAGCCTATCATTGGCTAGATGTCTGCAAAGAAATGCTTGAAGGGTAAAGCAGGGATTTTTTTGGTCTTGAATAATTTTCAAGCCTAGGTGAACTTTATTTGTAGTTACTGTAGATACTAGATCTTTCCATATTTCAGCCAAGACAGTATTTTACAGTGTGGCATATCTAGTTTCTGTATTATTGTGCAAGTTTTAGTTACATGTGCAGCCAAGCTGGTACAAGTTTAAACTTTGAACTTCCCAAAAAACTGTCATGAATATAATCCTCATTGTATGCCAGAAGCACTCTCACAAAGTTTACCTGCTCGGTAGCATCATTTTTATTAGAGATCCATACAATCTTTAGATGTGCAAAGTAGAAGAAACTTAACTATTTTAGTTGTAGAGAGCCTCTGAAAAAAAGATTTTTCTCTAGGAAGTGTAAGGCTTACAATTCAATACATCATGTGCATATGACCTAACTAAAAGCTTTCTCTTTGTTGAAGATCCAGGTCCAGAAGACATTCGCACAGACGTTATACTCGTTCCAGATCCCATTCCCATTCTCATTCCCATAGGAGACGTTCTCGAAGCAGATCATACACGCCAGAATACCGTCGTCGAAGGAGCCGTAGTCATTCTCCAATGTCCAACAGGAGAAGGCACACTGGCAGCAGAGTATGTCATGTTCATCAAGGCTGAGTATCAACCAAACAATTGCTGCTTACATCAGTGTAGTCCAGGTTACCTGGAGGCTGAGTTTGACCTGCTGTCTTGTCACTGGAGGATACGGGAATTTGTCAGGGGGGAAAGCAATCTCTGTCCTTACAGCTGGCCACTTACTTCTTGGGCCTGCAGCTGGCAGGGTGGTTGTAGAAATTAATTGAAAATCATACCATTGCAAGTGAGTATGTGCAGATAGGGTGACATCTGCTTCCATCTGCTCTAGAAGTTCAACCCTTCTGATTTTCTTTTTGTTACAGTTCCAAGTATATGTACCCTTCACAAAAATGAGACCTTTTCTGTGCATGCTTGCAACCTGATAGTATTGGTAAGATTGACTAGAGGAGCCAAGAAAATTCTCAAGTGTGCATTTGCTTATAACATACAGCATATTATGTTGACAGTTGCTTGTGGTTTTATACCTCTGAGTAATTAGTTTGGTTTAACTTGAAGAAATAAACCCACATGTTATTAGCTAATGTGTAAATCTTAATAGACTAGAAAAATTTACAGTTACAAAAAGGATCAGTGTCGTGGTTTAGCCCCAGCCAGCAACTAGACACCACGCAGCCGCTCGCTCACCCCCCCACTCCGGTAGGATGGGGGAGAGGATCGGGAGGGCACACAGAGGAAAACCTGCGGGTTGAGATAAAAACAGTTTAATAATGGAAATAAAACAAAGTAGAACAGTGATAATAACAACGATAACAACAATAACAGAATATACAAAACAGGCGATACACAATGCAACTGCTCACCCCCACGTGTTCTGCACCAAACCCCGTGAACCATGCGCTCCCCCCAAAGGGACCACCCCCGGTTTTTAAGCTGGGCATGATGTCATATGGTATAGAATACCCCATTGGCCAGCTGGGTCAACCATCCCGGCTATGCTCCCCCCCAGGTCCCCCTGCACCTTGAAGGGTGGGGGAGGCTGTCGGTGCAACCACCTGGCAACAACCAAAGCATCAATGGGCCATCAACATTCCTTTCATGACAAACCCAAAACACAGCACCCCCTCCAGCTACAGGGAAGAGAGTTAACTCTGTCCCARCTGGAACCAGGACAATCAGTAAGCCTCTCAAAATGTAAATGAGAAGTATCTCTGTATGGACAGGAGGAAGTATAAGTATACCAAGATCTAAGATACTAGTATTACGTCATTCTGAGAGATTTTTCCCAGTGGCCTTCTTTATAATCTGTTTCAGTGCCTTAGCTTCTGGTTCCACATCACTTCAGGCTGATCTAAATGAGTGCTGTTACACACAGGTCTGCCTCTTCCTTGGTGAGGGCCATGGTAGTTTTCTGATCCTTTTAGTTTTAATCTGGTTTAGTTTCTCTGAATTTTTTACTAATCCTGTCAAAATAGTATAGTTTTTTTGCAGGCTTACTTTGGTGAAGCAGCTCACCAGGACCAGATAATACCAGTGTGTGGAAAAGGGCAAGACTACAGCAGTGCTAACGTACAGTGGCTTAAGCTGTTGTGAAGCAACGTTCATAGTTACACTTTTTGTGGATTGTTGCCAGTGTGTAATCATGATGTAGTAGATATGAATCTAATGTCTTGAGAAATTGGCAGGAATAACTGAACTTAAAAGGGTTAGCAGATTTCCTGGTGAAAGGTGAATGAATCCACTTTACTACTTTAGGAAATACTAGAATATTTTGCTCTGTGAAGAAGTCTTTTTGCCTTGGAAATGAYCCTGTGAAACATGAAACTTGTTTCCACAGTGAATTTGACATTMATTCTAAGGAGTAGTTCTAGTAATGTCAAAATGAAAAATCAACCAGGTTTGAATCCCCTAAATAGCAAGGTCCTAAAGGACACCAGGAAAATTGGTAGCAATTTTGCCACTTCTGATCTTGTAGAGAGCGCTTGCATACTGTGTTGATGGAGGCAGTACAAAAACCTGATATGAAAGCTGCCTTTTAGTCCTCCACAGTCAGTTTAGTCCTTCCAGTGGTGATGTAACTGTCACTTGTCGCTTAGGGTGTGTGGACTGATTCACGGTACTTCTCTTGCCTCAGAAAAGRTAATAGGGTTTAAGTGTAAGGGGGATGTAAAAAAGGACAGTGCTGATATGTACTGTGTGGAGGGACTTGTCCAAACAATGATTTAAAAGACAGAGTTTTCATTAGACTCRCAAGAGTTTCAGTAATGAAAGGAATATAGCTGTTAATGCCACTGAATTATCAGATAGATTGAAATATAGAGTAAAAAAGAAACCTAAACCTGTATAATTAAAAGTTTCAAATGACAGACTGCCGGGTTTTGTTGTGCACTTCAGCTGTGATAAGGAATTGTAGAAGATTCATGTCTTAAAACAAAAGTTTGAACTTTGACAAATGAGAAGAAAGGAACTTCGAATATATGAGTAGTTTGGGCATCTTATTTTCRCAATAGATTCCTGAGCAAAAGCTCTGAAAAGAACACAGCAGAAGATCTACACCTGTTCATTCTTTGAAGCAGGCTGAAAGGCAAGCCTTGGGGCATAAATTACTGTGCATCAGTGGCTTTGAAAATCTGAAACTGAAATACAAATTTCAATTGTGTCAACTTCCAGTTATTATTTTAGCAGAAACATTAAATCCCTATGCCTGTTGCTGCCGTTTTAAATTGCTGCATCTAGTAAACAGGTGCCAGAAGCTTAACTGAAAAAAAAAATGTAAATTTTGATCAAAATAATTCTTGCAGTGGAATTGGCATTAGATGAACTCTCTGGCATGTGGAGAAACTTTTAACCTAATAGAGAAATTGTACCCTGTACAATTGTGTGATTTCATATTTGACTTCCTTTAGTTGAAGTGAAATATATTAAGTAGATCTGTATCCCACATCATGTTAAAGAATCTAGAGTCTTGCTCTAGAAAAGCATGCACGCTTTTGGATTACAATTTCACAGAACTGGCCTTCAACACTCGTTACTATCATAGAATCATTAAGGTTGGAAAATACCTCTAAGATCATCAAGTCCAACTGTCAACCCGACACCACCATGCCCACTAAACCAGGTCCCGAAGTGCCACATCTACATGTTTTTTGAATGCCTCCAGTGATGGTRACTCCACCACTTCCCTGGGCAGCCTGTTCCAGTGCTTGACTACCCTTTCGGTGAAGAAATTTTTCCTAATGTCCAGTCTGTGGCGCAGCTTGAGGCCATTTCCTCTCGTCCTATCGCTAGTTACTTGGGAGAAGAGACCAACACCCACCTCGCTACAGCCTCCTTTCAGGTAGTTGTAGAGAG
>JASVER010000033.1:3949169-3973948 GCA_030449065.1 Oceanodroma leucorhoa | reverse complement strand
AAGTGCAGGACCCAGCACTTGATCTTGTTGAACCTCATACAGTTGGCCTCGGCCCATCGATCCAGCCTGTCCAGATCCCTCTGCAGAGCCTTCCTACCCTCAGGCAGATCAACACTCCCGCCCAATTTGGTGTCATCTGCAGACTTACTGAGGGTGCACTCAACCCCCTCATCCGATCATTGATAAAGATATTAAACAAGACTGTCCCCAAAACTGAGCCCTGGGGAACACCGCTCGTGACTGGCTGCCAACTGGATTTGACTCCGTTCACCACAACTCTCTGGGCTCAGCCATCCAGCCAGTTTTTTACCCAGCGAAGAGTACACCTGTCCAAGCCATGAGCCGCCAGCTTCCCTAGGAGAATGCTGTGGGAGACAGTGTCAAAGGCTTTACTAAACTCCAGGCAGACCACATCCACAGCCTTCCCCTCATCTACCAGGTGGGTCACCTGGTCGTAGAAGGAGATCAGGTTGGTCAAGGAGGACCTGCCTTTCATGAACCCATGCTGGCTGGGCCTGATCTGCTGGTTGTCCTGCACCTGCCTTGTGTGCACCCTCAAGATGAACCTCTCCATGATCTTCCCTGGTACCGAGGTCAGGCTGACAGGCCTGTAGTTCCCTGTATCCTCCTTCCGGCCCTTCTTGTAGTGGGYGTCACATTGGCAAGTCTCCAGTCGTCTGGGACCTCCCTTGTTAACCGGGACCGGCCATAAATGATGGAGAGTGGCTTGGCAAGTTCCTCTGCCAGCTCCCTCAGTACTCTCAGGTGGATTCCATCTGGCCCCATAGACTTGTGAGTGTCCGGGTGGTGTAGCAGGTAGTTAACTGCTTCCTCTTGGATTATGGGGGGTGTATTCTGCTCTCCGTCCATGTCTTCCAGCTCACGTCCATGTCTTCCAGCTCACGGGGCTGAATACCCTGAGGATAACCAGTCTGACTACTAAAGACTGAGGCAAAGAAGGCATTAAGCACCTCAGCCTTTTCCTCATCCTTCATGGCAAGGATGAGGATGAAATCTAGATGAAAGAAGCAGGTGGTTTTCATCCAGTTTACAAGTGGAAAGAGATAAACTTTCAAATGTAAATATTGACTTTCAGTATAGTTGGATAGGAAATGTTGAGGGGGAAGTTTTGGTAGAAGCTAAATTATAGTTCAACTGTCCGTGCTTAGGAGCTCAAATGCATTTAGTGTGCTTAAGTGGAGGCAGCGTGCACTCTTTAGTACCAGTGGTGACCGTGCAGAAAGGCTGAAGGTGGGAGTTCAGGGTGGCTGATCTGTTCTTAGTACAGACTTGTATGTCATGTCTGCAGCTTGTTGGTGATTCGAGTGTGAAATACTAATAAAATAGGTTCCTGTTATTCTATAGCTTTTCTGTAATCAGAATGCTTAATTTCTATCAACTGAGTTTTTCACCAACATAAGTTCATCTTTTTCTTTTTTCTAAAATAAAAATCATGAAAATAGTTGCTTTTTGAAAATATATTACAATTGGAATGATAACTGTTGAAGTGTTAAGCTTTATGTAATAAAATACATTTAGTTTCCTTCAGATTAAAAATTTTTAATAATTGAGACATTTTGATCTGAGAATGTATAACTTGTTTTTATGAACTTAATTGGAGTTGAATGTTTGTCTTACCAGGCTAATCCAGATCCTAATACATGTCTTGGAGTATTTGGTCTCAGTTTGTATACTACTGAGAGAGATTTGCGTGAAGTCTTTTCCCGTTATGGACCTTTGACTGGTGTCAATGTGGTTTATGATCAACGGACTGGACGATCAAGAGGATTTGCTTTCGTTTATTTTGAGAGAATTGATGATTCTAAAGAGGTAAATTMATGCTTTACTACTTTTAACAGGTGTGCTCTTTGTGCATTGTCTTCATGAATATATCTTAAAAAAAAAAACCACCACATTTTTGAGTGTGTATTCACTAGCAGCTTCTCACAGTGAGATTAATCTGAAATATTTTATTCAAACAACATGGCACTTTTAAACAGATGAAGCATTTTATTTCAATGTTCAGGTGCTTGGGCAAATTTTGAGCATGAGCTGTCTGTATTGAATCACTAATGAGCATTGTGCTTTGATTTTAGTCTGTTAATTCAACATGAAAGTAAATTTTTAGACGAAGAAGCCTCCTAGTATTTTTGAAATATTTTGGAAGTTAACTTTTCAAAGTAGTTTTCTCTATCTATCAAAATTCTGAAGATTCTCTTCACCTTCCATTTTCTTCTCTAAAAGCATGTCATCGTGCATTTGAAAAATAGTGGGGTTTGTCTTGATTTGTGCCTTGGTCAATGACTTTGCTAGTTATATGGATAGTTGTTTACAGCTGGAGTGGGTTGTTAGTGTAATTGATCTGTAAGGAAAGAATCAAAGAATATGAACAGCAGCCTGTATTATGGTTCACCACAGTAAGCAGTACTTTTTTTACCTGTGTAAGGATACTGTGAGCTTTACTGCATTTACTGAAATTTGTAGATGAAATTGCTATTAAAAGTAAATGCACATCCTGTTTTCAAAAAAAATTTTTTTCTTTAAGCTTTCACTGTGGGATTGTTTCTTTTGGGCAAACTGAGTCACAGACTTCAAGCATCTTGTTTATGGATTAATAGTCTTGGGCAGATGTTTCAGATTTCCTGTTTGATTCTGTTTATATTTGATAAGTATATTCATAATGCTTGGATATGACTTCTCACTTAGCATTGAAGGGAGGGAGGGTGGCAGCTGTGGAGCCTATTATCAGTAGCTGCAAAAATGAAAACTCTGATGCTAGTTGATGATATTTTAATGAAAAAAATGTTTCATGGATGACTTGGTTGAACTAGAGTCAGTTCTGACCTTTGACTGATTTCTGGTATGATCCAACAGAGGATCAGTTTATGGGAAGAGTAGGGTGTGTAGATGTATATATGTGTGGTTGTTGCAGGTTATAGGGGTAAATAAAAGGACACAAAACTTTCTTTAGTGTCCCTTCTGTATTTTCCTGCTATCATTTGGACAGGTTGAGAGAGGATTTAATTGGGTGGATAGCTGTATATCCGTCTTTAGTGGCCTACTCTCTTCTAACTTTTAGCCTTGTATTTCTTTGCACTCTGAGTTTGGTGGGATTTTGAAAATGTGACTGTTTTGTACAACATTTAACATCGAAAATACTTGCACAATATTTCTTTTCACATTCATGTGCCAGTCCTGTCTATTTTAAACTTCACGTCTTTAGAAGTAGGGCTTTTTCCTCGTTGCCGTGGGCAATGGTCATGCATGACACCATGCATTCCTTAAAATGTTCCATGTAAATAGCATGAAGTAATTTGTTTAGTATAAAGCTGTTTTGGCAGATTCTACAAAACTGGAATGCAAAGAAAAAAAAAATGGCATATTACTTGCAGTCAGAAATACAGAAGTAAAGATTAGCACCTTAAGCAGGAACTGAAATAATTGGGAATGTAATTAAACCCATTTTTTTCTTCCCAAAGGGCTAGTGCGTGAAGAAGGGGAAAGGATGCAGAACCTCCCAACACTTGGAATTTACATAACTGAAATACTTTGGCAAAAAGGACAGGAGAAAAACTTGTTCATTTGACTTATTTCATGGGCCTTGAGGACAGATTTGAAGATGGCAATAAGTGGCAGCTAGTGTAGAAAAAGGCGATATAGCTATAGGCGTGAAACTCTTGACAGGCCCTGTAAGAGAACACTGAAGTCATAGATGGATTAAATGTGTAGAACTCTACAGAAAAATGAGCATTTCCCATCATCTTCACTGTTGTCCTTCCAAGAGAGGTAACACGGGGAAGCCTCTCAGCTGACATGCTCTCAAACACTGTTAATATTAAAATTCAACACCAAATGAATTGTGAGTAGTTACGTTTAGACTTTTATAACTTGGTTTAAGATAGGTCAGTATTGTGTGGATTCTCYGACAGCTGAAATCCGTCAGGATCTTTGTCCTCACTGGTTACCRCTCTTACAAATTGCATCAGTTATTGAGCTGGTTAAAATGTTGCAATGTGTCAAGATTCTGAAACCAAGGGATGCAATGTTTTTAATTCCATGTGGTGGTAAAGACATTTTGAATTGTCAGCTAGCTCCATGTTGTGGAAATCCGTAGACAATGTAAAATAGCATTTCTTAAAGGTGATAACTTGCAGTGCCCTAAAAATATCCAAGGGGTAGTAGTAAAGTTTATTTTCACTGTTTTAGACTTTCAGAACTTCAGATTGATTATGACACCATAGCAGCCTTGTCATTAGCTGTTTATGATCATCTTGGTTATAAAGAGGAGCAGAGATTTAGTTTTTGATAACTACTAGGTAGGGCAGCTGTCAGAGCATCACAGTAGCTTCAGTCATTCCACCTTAACAGGACTGGGAAAGAAATGCTGGATGCATGTATCCATTCTAAAGGAGATTTCTTGTGGAGTCTTTTCTACTCTACAGTTTGAAACTGCTGGGATTGAGATGAAACTTTATGGTCTGACAGAAGGTTCCTTTTCCATCAAATGTCTTTTATTGCAATGGTCTAGTGTTTGCAAGATAGCACTTGACTAGATTGGTACGTTCTGACCCATATTGAAGCTGCCCGTGGACACTGTCTTTAGTTCAAAGCATGATAGCAGACAATAAATGTTGAGGATTGATGGTTGTTTGTCCAGAAAACCTGAGGTTTTGCTGTGTTAATATTCTTTTCAGTGTACTTGTTCAAAGCCTGTTTGAAAAGTTTACGTTATTATCTACCCTTTTTCTAGAAGAAGGGGTATAGTCTCTTATGGGTGTAGTGGTTTTCATTTTTTGTGAAGTTATGTTGTTTTTCTTTAAAAAAAAAAACCCAAACTTCTCTTAAGTAATACTTGGTATTGCTTTTTTGCCTTGTGTGTTGCAGTGTTTTGTCTTATGTTGGCCACCCTTCTACTAAGTCTTCAGAACCACATGTGCAATGTTATGCAAAGGGCAAGATCTATAAGCATCTGTTGAAGACCTTTTTTTCAAGATTGTCATTCTTTCTTATATAGCTCTCAGTATTGGCAACGCTGGCACTGAGCCAGTGTTGTAATATTGCAGTTTTGCAATATTTTCGCTAAATTATAGAGGATATTCACCTGCCCATCACATTAGGGTTTTCTTCCTGTGTTTAGAGGAACACAAACTTTTATGTACTAGGATGAGGAAAAGAAAAAAAAAGTTGGGGGGGACACACACGGATGGACTGATTATCTCAGGGTTAACAATAAACTGAGAGGATTATGAGTAAAAAGTGCTGGCTGTTCTAGGGAGATAATTCTTACTACAGTTACCAGGGATTTCATATGCCATTATCCAGCTTTTTGGTAACTCAGAATATGAAGTATTAGTTGTTTAAACTGAGGCTACTGTGAATGTACTAAGTGCCTGTAGCAAGAACTCATCTGAGAAGCATTAGTTACAGCAGCTGTTGGCAATACGGAATTTTCTGTTTTTTAATGCTAGTTATATGCTCTTTACAGTTTTGACCATCTTTCAGAACCGTTTTCTGAACTAATGTTCATTAGCAATCAAGACAAACTTTATACAGACAAACTGAACTATTAACATAATTCAGTTGCCAGAGACTGGAATAATAATAGGGTTTATCATTTTAATTTGCAAGACATTTAATCTGTGGTGCACGCAGACCAGCTTAGAAGCATCATTATTGACCAAAACTTCTCCCATAGCTTGTTGAAGAAATGCTTTAAGTATTGTTCGTGATGTCAAAAGGGACCCTTGATATACCACAAAAGAACACAAGAATGTCTCAGATGTTTGGAATTACAAGTTACAGACTTCTGGAGACTCTGAAATACCATGAAGTGCTGATACTTGTAGAAACATATCCAGTTACTCATTCTGGTTCTCTAAAATCCTGTATTTCTTGACTCTGAAACTCTTCAAAGTGTGCCTTAAAGAGAATACATTAATCAGTAGATGTTTAAGCTCAGAGAATTATATATTAAAAAAATTATCATTGACAATATTCTAATAGTATTTTAAAAAACAAAACCTCAAACTAGAGAATATAAATTGACTCTTGTTCAAAGGTGAAATGGACACTTGAGTTCAACTTGGCAGGCTGCAGTAAATGTAAAAAGCTGGGTTTCTTAATTTCTTTTTTCATCCCATCAGATTTTTTGGGTTTTTTTTTTTCAGAATGTCCTTTCAGATGACCTTGTTAAATCCAGACCTGAACTAGTGATATCAGTATACTGGGGGGAGAAAAGCTAATCTATTATGTCTGTTCATCCCATGCTTAACTGTGGTACAGTGGAGATGGTGTTTTTACTGGCGACATTAAATACAATATGGGAAGGATTTCAGGTAAAAAATAAACAAACAAGAAACTCCCAAAAAACACAGCAAACAAAAAAAGATAGTATCTTACATAGTTATTTTTAAATAATGAAAATACATTTTCAAAATGAGTCCCAACATAAATTGCTCATTGGACTATTCAAGTGTATTCAGTCTGTATGTCACTAACTTCGTAGTGATGTCACATTATTGAAGTAATTCAAAGCAGTTAGACACAGTTGAAATGAAAGCTTGATGATCTTTTGTACAGTACAAATGGTATCTTGAACTCCATAGTAGAAATGTAAAGTGACTGTGACATCAGTTCTGCCAAGTCCAGTTCTCTCCCTCCCTTTCTCCCCACACCCTTGCCCCAGTGACCACACGGCAGGTTGCAGAAATTTCCCACATTGTTTCCTTGTCCAAGCTGCGCTTTGTGGCATTATCCAGACTGAAAGATTATTTGACTTCTTTCAGTGAATTCTTGATTGCTTAACTAATACCAGTCACCTGTGTATGTTTATGCATATAATTAAAGTTCGATGTTTCCAAACTTGTTTTACTCTACCTAAATGCTAATACATGTTGAAAACACCACATACTGTAATAAGTATCAAATGAAATTGAAATCAGTTAAATTTAATGCTTGCTTTCTAACTGTTGCAAGCCACTGGAGGCTGTGATTCTGCAGCTTGGGGACTGCTCATTTTGTTAAACTAACACATTATAGATAATCATTTGAAGGAGTCTTGTTATTATGGATAGACTGCTGTAGGTTTAAAACTGTGATCTAAGATTGAATTACTACCTGTGCCGTTCCCAATCCTTATTCTCTGTTTTCTGACTGCAAACATATAGATGTGGATTCTGGCCTACAAAGTCTATTTTTCCTTAGAATTTGCAACCAAAGCTTAGTAGTACATGTTTATAGGAATCCTGTTCGCTTGCTTGCTTACTGTCATCTTGCAAAAGACATGCAAGTCTTCTAACAACATTCAGATACTTGGAAGAAAATCCAGGCTGAAACAAAAATGGACTGTTGACAGTTAAAGGTGCCTAAGAGGGTATTGTCCGTCTTAAATCCCAATGTAATTTCATTTTTCTCTTCTAAATGTTTCATTTGATGGTCTGGAAAATGCACTTCTACCTTTTAAACAGTATTTGAGAATGTCTTCTGCATTGTTAGAGCGAATGTGCAATTTTTTTCTCATTTAAATGTTCTTAACACAGCATTCATGCATACCCAAAAACAGCAAGAAAAGTGAACTGAAATTTGTTTTGAATGACATGCTAGTCTAATAAAATTGTGAAATCCAAAATTTGATTATAAACTGTTTTCACTTTAAAGGAAACACGAAAATGTCAGTAATTAGAGTCACCAATGTGTTTTTACAGCCTTTGTACAAAATAAATACTGTTGTATCACTTGTCTGAAACCAGGTTTTCAAATAGGGCTTTTGATAATATTGCAGCAGTCATTAGCTAATAATGTCAACTTAAGTATTTTGTTTCAAAAACTTGAGATGTGCATATTAAGAATGATGCAGAGAATTTGAAAACATCTTTGGAAGGAATTTCCAATTGCTAATGACTGAATGTGAGTGATACATACTATCAGTTATTGGTGGATTCATAATGGCTTATTGTAGGTTTTGGCTTTTCTGCATTTGGGGGATGCAGTCAGAACTGTACAAGCCTTTGTTAATGTCTGCATATCTGTTAAAGARTTTGATTTTTTAAAAAATTTTTTAGTTGGCAATTATTGCTGACAGCTGTTGAAAGCTAAGAAAATTAAATTTCTAATATTGGGTAGGTCATTAGACATTGTGACCAGGGTGTCTGAGTTTCACGCAGACTGGTAACTATGAACAAATCTTTATCCAATGTAACACATTTCTTGGTACATCCGAAACAATCAAGTCTCAAAATTAACTGTTCATCTGTCTGGCGGTATGTTATTTTTCTCTGTACTGCTCCCTATGTCAAAGAACTCTTCCTCTTTGAGGTGTTTGTTCTTTTAACTAAATAAGACACATGGGCCAGATGTTCTGGATTTGGGGTGGCTTCTTGTCAGCTAAGCTTATTACTCTGCAAGTTGTTGATCGGACATAAAAGTGCCATGAAGCAGAAAATTCCTTACCTTTCAAGATAACTTGCACATTGCTGCATTTTCAGAAAGATGCGTTTCATCATGAAGCTAATTTTTCAGCCATTTATTTGCAGCCTTCATTTTTAGGTTTGTGCGCACATATATTCTTAGGATGTGCGCACAGATTTATTTCAATTTAGATCATCCTTGTGGAACAGGACGTTAAAAAAAAAGTCTCAAGGCTAGGAAACTAAAGCTAAGGATCATGTTTTATTCACAAAACATACTTTAGCATATGTTGAAAGGCTTGAAATGCTCTTTGGCTCTGCCTTACAGTTAGCTAAATATAGTTATATTTTTGTATGGGAACAGAACTCACTAGGTGGCGATATAGCATAGATATAAACAGCATTATTAAAACACAAACTAAGTGTAGTTAAATAGGTTAGTGATAATTCAGTCACTTCCAGTTTGGGGACATCACAGTTAAATCATGTGGATGTCAGGTTTTTGTTTCCTCCTCTATAACATGTATGCTAATTCAATAAGGTTCTTGTTAGAGAGCTGCAAAAAGTTACATTTCTGAGTAGTTGTTTGTTTTGTTATTTAAAAAAAGATGAAAAAAATGCTCTGCTTAGAGGCACCTTTAACTCAAGATTGTAACAGTGTCTCTTCTCCACATGTGAAAAATGAAAATAATGTATGTTGGGCTAAGTGCTGTGCTTAGTGTGCTAAGTGGTGTGTACTGGTATTTCAGAGATCCTAGAGCACCTGATGAAAGGATCAAAAAAAAATTTGCTTTGCAAGTTTTAATAGCTTTTAAGTCCAGCATTAACTGTTTGTTAAATTCTTGAGGTTGGGGGGGGGAGGGTGTTTGTTTTGTGGGTTTTTTGGGGKTTTTTTGGGTTTTTTTTAGGTTACTGTTGCATTAATATAATTCTCAAAAGTGTGCTGTGCTCCTTTGAAAAACTATTTTCATGATTTTGAGTTTGTGAAAGGCCATTGTGTTGATTCTCAAAGACGACAGAAGCAGGGGCTAGAACACCCAGTGCGTGTGTGCACGGGCTGCGGGCGGGTCTGAAGGCACAGGCTTCTCAAGCGCAGACCCTTGTGTGTATCGCTTTAGCAAGCTGCTATTGTGAGAGTGAGTGGGGAGGAAGGTTGTAATTAGGTATCCATGTAGGCTGAACCCGCCATTTTACTAAGCTCTGCTGGAGTAGGTCCTTGTAAGGGAGATGGCAGGAGGCTGGGAGAGCATGAAATGGCAGCCGACTAGCAGTAATCCGGCCATATGCACCCTACAGGAAGCCACCGTTTTGCACAGCTTTTGAATCTGCCCGTCCCCTCTGGGTCAGAGACGGCAATAGGAAAGATGCAGTTTTCAGAAAAAGCTGGTTTGACTTTCAGTTTACCTTTCTGATGGGTGGAAGACAAAGTCTAGCGAAAGTGACTGTGTTAGTGGTTAGCACCGTGCTCTCTTAAGAAGGGATTGCGTGTCACGTTACTCCGGCACCCCAATGCAGTCCTGTAACGCTGCCGGCAAACAGGCCAGGAGACAGAGATGAGCCAGTCGCCACAGTGGGGCACTAGTAACCAGCCTAAATAAAACAAGTTCAGGGCTTGTTTTTCTGATGTAAAATAATGTGTTTTGTACAGAGCCTTCCATAGTTACCAGTAGGTTGCAGGTTTCACATCCCTGTTCCTTGTCTCTCCTGCAGGCAATGGAGCATGCAAATGGTATGGAGCTGGATGGCAGGAGGATTCGGGTGGATTACTCAATCACCAAGAGAGCACATACACCCACCCCAGGCATCTACATGGGCAGGCCAACACAGTAAGGAGTTCACCCATCTCCTGTAATGGGACTAAAATGGATTTAAACTGAATGTTTGGAGTCTGGTTGAAGACATAGAGCTACAGATACTTTTTTGAAATCGTGGAGTTATGCCAATTGTATTTTATCACAAAGTTATTAATATAAAGAATGTGTTACTGTGGTTCACATATACTATTAAATCCTACTGTAGTTTATTGTATCTTTATTTACAAAAAAAATACTGAAGGCGTTATTTTTAAAAAATACATACCCAGTATGGTCAGTTAATGTACCCTTAGCTTACTGAAATACTAAGGTGCCCATTTGCCTTTGATTTTGCTGGGAATTAGGCTCAAATCCCTGATGGACTTTCCGGGGTTTTTTGAAGGTGTTTTTCTTTAAATGTTTCATTGTTAGATTGTTTCATGGCATAGTCTTAAGTGTCTGATTTACAAGAACGCTTAAAAAAAGCTTTTAAATAATTTAAATTCGGATGAAGAGTAGATAGCTAAAGTAATTTTTTTGCTTTTTCCCTAATAGCAGCGGAGGAGGTGGTGGTGGTGGAGCAGGTCGTCGCCGTGACTCATATTATGATAGGGGGTATGACAGAGGATATGACAGATACGAAGAATATGACTACAGATACAGGTACCTAATTTTTATTTTATTTCTGTAGGAACAGTGGATTTGTTGGAAAAACTGAAAAGTTAGGTGACAAAAAATGTTACTCAGTTTGTAGCAAGATTCTGCATACATGCTTGCTGTGTGTTAGAGCCTCATTATGTTAGGTTTTGTGGGATCAAAGTAGTCATAATCTTCAGTGTTTAAGTAACTCAGTTATACAGTAAACAGTTGGGCAAGGGGTTAATTTTGCTACCTGAAGGAGGTAGAGCATCTGCCCTACAAATCTAGTGGACAGATAGAAAGGGAACTCATTTTTCCATGCTGTATATAGAACGAGGAACAGCTGATACACAGTGCTGTTTAAAAAGGGGTTATTTGTAGATGGGATTTTTAATGCTTGACATTTCATAACCATCTCACTGTTTTGAAAGTTATCTAGTTTCAGAGAATGTTGTTCAACAAGAATTGTAGGCATCTGGGAAAGCACTTCATGTGGTTGCCAGGCTAGTGAGAGTTTATTAAATTCTTTGTCTGGGAATATCTTACTGTTTTAAACACATCAAATAGAGAAATATAAAAGCATTTGTTAAATAACTGTAAGCCACAGCCAAATAAAGCTGAAATCATTCATGCAGGCCAAGTCTTTCAGTGCTAAGGAAATGGTTCTGTTCTGTAGAAGTGATGTGAATAAGGCTTCTTTTATAACGGATGTTGTTGGGTTTCTTCTTTAATTTCCTTTAAAGGAGACGATCACCATCACCTTATTATAGTCGATACCGATCACGATCAAGATCCCGTTCGTATAGTCCAAGTAAGTAAATATAAGTGAATAAATAGAATCTGGCTGGCTTAAACCTTGTTGTTACTAGTATTAATCGATCAACGGAAATTCTGAATGTGAAAGCAAAAAAGCCGGGCACATTAAAGCTGAGATGATGTGTGTACAGTTAGTTTATGGTAACTGTGTTGTCTTTATTTTTTTTCCAGGGCGCTACTGAAGATCAGAAGAGTTACAGTTGAGGACATGATTTTTAAATACAAAATTCAGATCTTGGCTTCCCTACTGCTTTCCCTCCCATCCTCCCTTCCTTGTCCTCCATCCAGCTCTTTTACAAATCTTTGGTTCATTTAGAATATACATATTTTCAGTTGAAGTATTCCTGTTCTCCATCCCTCCTTATTGTAATACTCTTAAATATTGTAATTGTTGTAGTTTTTGTGTAGTAAAACATCTTAAGCAAAAAGAAATAGAGAACCCAAAGTGCTGATACATTTTGGAAGTCATTCCTATTTTGTTTTTAAAACAATTGAACTCCGGACTAATCAGAAGAGAGCATTGCTATTTTTAAAGCTTGCATGTCATATGTAATATACACACTCAAATACTTTAATATAAACCTGCATTTCCAAGTAATTCATTAATCTTTCTGTTAAAATGTTTACCTATTACTTTGATAAACAAGTAACGACTTTGAGCCTTTTCTGTAATGACAAATTTACTTAGATAGTCATGAACCAGAGGATTTTTTTTTTTTTTTTGTCAGGTAGTTGCTTTGAATGTAGGCTATTTGAGCTAGAGCAAAATTTGGTATTTGACTGGGAAAAYAGATCCTTGTACACTCAGAATTAAGGCTGTGTTTTATAGATAAAGTTTCTGGATTGCTACACAGTGGATAATATTTGAAGTTAAAACTGTAAAAATCCTGGGGTTTTTATTGTACTTGGTTGAATATTTCCCCTTAATCGGTGCAGGAGGAAAAATATTTATTGAACATAGCAATTAGTTGTATAATTTGCTGTTCATTTAAAAAACAAAAAAAAACCCCAACTTTTTGGTATTGCAGTAATGATTAAGCAAGTTTTGTTTCCAGTCCTTTTTGGAGTTTTGAAAGTATGGATGGAAAAACGTACAGCTATATGTAAACCTTTTTTCCCCTCAATAAAAGTTAATTCCACTGAGATGTGGTTTCTTGTCCTTTGTTCTGCATTTTGTGTCACCTTGGAATGTAGGTTAAACAAGACTTGATATTGCTGTATGGATAATAAAGTCAGTATTTATCTGTCTTCTCAGGAGCCTTGTCTTCCCTGAGAATCAGCATGYGGTTATATGGGATGGCTAAGCAGAGTGGGTAGTCCAGCTTTCTCTTGTGCCATCTTTGGCACTTGAGATGGTTTAAGGAGAGAAACACTATTGACTTTGTTTGGATTTCTGGCAAGTTTTGCCCTCTGAAATAACTCGACATGTGGCTGGTTGAATGTCAATGTTGGCACAGCAAAAGAAATAGGACTACAAAGCCCTCACACCAAAAATCATTTCATCCTGATTGTCAAGGAATGCCACCAAAAGAGTTTGTCATAATTTTAAGAGGGTAAGCGTATGAAATGTAATTTTGTTAACTATTGCTGAATGTCAGTGCCAGGAACTATTAACAAGTAACTACATCCAACTATTTTAAAAGCTTGATGCAATATACCAGGAGAAATCGGTGGCGAAGCAAGTTCTAACTTACTGGTTATTGCGCAATACTTCTTATCCATTATGTTTTGTCCATAAATTGCAGTTGAAAACTCTTAGTAAAATGAAAGCAAAGGATCTGAAACACTGAAGTTAAATAACTTTCCAATTCTGATTATTTTACTGGTATTTATTGATGATCCAGACAAATAAGGAAATACTAAGAAAATTGTTCTCTGTAGACCAAAGTGTCAAAGTCTCAACATGGAGAACTGTTGGTATTTTTAATTTTGTTTTTGTTCTTTCAAAATTAAAGAGAGTAGTGTGCAGAAATAGTGAAGCAACTGGATGCAAAAGCGTGGGAAATAACTGCAGGGCTGGTTGGGGGAGGCATTCAGGCTCAGGGAATTACGATAATGGGAAGCGAGGGAGAGGTGACTACTTCTTGCCAGGTTACGGCGTTTGTGGCCTGTAATTGTCACGGGTTGAGAAGCTGTATTAGTCGGCTAGGGAGCAGTTCAACAGATCTGTTGCCTGGAAGCTAAAGCCGGAAAGGAGTGTCTCAATCCTTAGCTTGCAGATTGTTCCCTCCAACAGTTAGACCCAACAACCTAAGGATCCTATTTGTCGTAGTACGTGGTGCCTTTTGTGCTTCGGGTTGACAGATGTGATACAGTCTCCATTTGAAGAACAGGTGAAAGTGGTAATTCTTACCGTATTGGACATGCTTGTACATGTGTGTAATGTATGAATAATTGTTAGACTTAAATGACTGATTCTAACACTACCAATCCTGAAATGGGAAAGATAATTTGTAGCTGTTTCAACTGAGATCAGTGGGGCAGAGATCTGTGTTAGCAGTTTTCGGTAACTTCTGTGGCTTGCATTCTCCCCAGGGGTGGGAGCCTTGTCTTTGCTTTGTTGTGAATGGATTTAGGAACACTGTTTATATAAGCTCCTGATGCTGTTTATGAAATAAAATAGCCTGGGTAACTCTTACACTGTGTCTCTAAACACAGCTACTTAAACAGATACATACTTCCTCTAGTCATTTTCATATTTTCTGTCCTACATAAGGAATTACGAGCATACTCAGAACTCTGATCATATACTRAAGTTTTGCAACAAAGTCAAAATAAGTCAATCTAAGTAACAAAACTTAGTGTCACTTTATGCTAGTACACAATAGGCTGAAGTTCACAACTGAATTGCAGGGAATAGTTAAATACTGACTTYAGACAAACCTGACAGTTCATCTAGGTTTTTGTATAGCCTCAATTCTAGGCTTAGGATATAGAATGTAAGACAGTATTTGCTCTTAAACACTCTGTGTTCCCAAATGCTTCAAAGAAGTGGCCACAAGAAGTTCATAACAGCTGCTACACAGGCTAACACGAGACTGTGTGTAATGGAAAATTTGATGACAACAATTGGAGACATACTGGTTTACATGTTGGGTCAAAGTAACGTCTGTGTGTGTGTGTGTAAAGATGCTATGCATAAGGTGATGTTTATTCAGGCTAGCATTTTGTCATTTGTCCTGTGTAACTATATTTCAAATCTGCAATGACATTAAGCCTTCAGTCTTGCAGTAACTGCCAACGCCTTTGACTGTGTCGCTGCATGATGTGGAAGAGGTGTGRCCTAGTCAGCTGACGGACGCTTTTTGGAAAAGCACCTTCTGTTGCATGGCTTCACAAAGGAGGAACAGTTAGGTGTACTTAGCACCACTGCCGCCCTTTATTAGCTGTCTACCCTGGTTAGCTGCTGCAGTCCTCTAGAACTAATATGAATTCTCTGGACCAGAGAAGGAAAACAATCTGGGATAAATGTTGTCTACTGCTTCCTACAAAAGCAACTTTTTTTGGTTGGGCAAATGATACGAACAAATTTTCCTCATGCGCACGGTCAGCGCCCTTGTCTTTTAAACAGCAGTGTAAAGGAGAAGGTAATATGCAGGCTGAAGCCACACCATCTGCAGTACCTGTAGACATGATTTCTTGCATTGCTTACGTTTTACTTCTGCATAAAGTATTTCAAGTAGAACTATCTCTGTCCATGGACAGGTAAGGACTGTTAGGTTCAGCAGAGGAATGTTTTTCTGTATCTCGTACAGAGCTGTAAATACAATGCTTTGATCAAGTTTAGGTAAAAAGCAGCTTCCCTTAAATAGGTCAGTAGTATGTCCAGACAGTGCAAAAAACACCGTCATCATGCTTCCTCAGTTTGGGTTAAATTTGGTATTAAACTGGAACAAATAAGCCTTAATACTTTTCCTTCTACTGCTTTAGATATGCTAGATGAAACATTCATTAAAAAATCTGGCCTCGAAAAGGCTATGAGCCACCGAAGTGGATCTGCTGTTGAATTCCATGAGGAAGTGAGAGACCACCTTACACAGAATGATTTCTTAACCCATGTGGAAGCAACCGAGGGTTACATCTTTGGTATCTAATAGCAGATATCTTTCACATTCAAATTAACAACCAAATTTAATTGGGAAAACATTAAAGATGATCTTCGTTAACTAAGATCTGCAAACCTTTCTTTAAATCAGTTCTTGAAGAGCAAGCGGCTACGGGGGAAACGTTTTCCACTGTGAAAAAGGCTAGTGGTGCTTCCTGTGTAAGATTACTTTTTAAGCTTAAAAAGTAGCTATTTCTCCATTGTCCCCTTTTTTTAAAAAACTTTTTTTCTTTTGTTTTTGGTGGAGCTTTCCAGCGGTGCAGGTGTCTGATACATTAGGGGTGAAGAATGGAGAATTGTGGTCACCAAGAACCGATATTGATATAACTCTTCCACCAGCCCGATCTGTGATTCCGCCTTCATCCTCCTCCCAGTATGGCATTAGGACCTGGATGTATATTCTCTGCACAGCATCTCCAGTTCAGCAATTTATGATCTGCCAAAACTTCCAGGCTGAATTTTCTCATGCCAACCCAGTCCCATAATACATGGAATATAGCACCAGCAGTAAGCAGCCCAGGCAGAAGATAACCCTCCAAGATGCTTCAGTATCTTTGTCTTTCAAGATTTACCCCAAAGGAAAGTACTGACAAAGAACTCCTCAAGTTGCGTACAGATGTATCACAGGAGCTTGCATGGTCTTTATATTTGCTTTAAATGAAAACAAAACAAAACCCCATTGGGGTAGAACAATGGATCAGTGCTGTGTAGAGACCGGTCTTGCAAATCTCAAGATGGAGGAACCATGRGCTGTTAGGACCCCTCTTTTTCACTGCTCCATTTTCGCTCCTGTTCTCAGYGTGGTGATAACTAGCCAATCTTTTACTGGTTTGGTTTGTGGATCCAAGGTTATGAGAGAGATGGTTATTTACAGTACTTCCTCAATAACTGTAAGCTGGCCCTCTCTGTCTCATGGTAGAAACCTTGTAACCTCATGGAGATAAAAAGAATCTGAAGGATGGCTAAAGGTAACCGATGTTTATACCCTATATGATGTTAGRCTTTAATAATTTGCAGTGGTTCCGCTATCTTTTATAGGTTCTGTGGAAGCAGACACCTAACTGTCAGCAGCACAGGAAAGGAGAACCACTGAATGTTGATTACTAAGTCACTGTTGATGATGTGTGATTCCACCACACTGGCAACACAGATCTTTGCAAATATTGTGTAGTATCTAATCTCACAACAAACATACGAAATGCCTTCATCAGGGAACATTCAACTGGTTGATGGCGCTCACATGCACTGCTGGGATATTTTGGTGTGATCTGGACTGTGGCAGGATGGCAACAGAATGGAGGGCTTTGTCAGCAGCTGCTGTCTCCTGCTTGTCAACTTTCGTGGTCTAATGTGCTTTCCTAATGCCCCTATTTCTCTTCTGCTCCTTCTTCTAGACATCAGTTTTTCCATTTCTCCAGGCTACTGGATTCAGTAGGAGCAACATCTAGGGAACAAAATGGTGATCTGTTTCACACTGAAAAATCCCAAATGCCAAATCTCATGGTTACTTTACAGCTGAATTCCTCCTGGTTGAGGATCTTCTCTTCCATAAGGAGCTGCCAATTTGGATTTCTAGGTTGTGGCTTTAACAATATCGTCTAGTAAATGCTTAGAAGCTGGTCTCTTAAAAAAAAAAAAAAAAAACCAACAAAACCAAACCTAATAACAACAAAAAAACAAACCCCAAAACCCCCAAGATTTTAACAGTCTATCAAATACAACTTCAGTATGACTGAATTATTCATCTAGTTCCACATAGCATGAACACCTCTAACACTTTTTCTTCTTATAGRGCAATTAATTCACTTTAAAGGAAGGTTAATTACAGGTTGTTGAGCTTCCCATTAGCGGAACACCGACTTCCCCGGCTGCTGCCCCTCGCCAGGTACAGGGTTGCTGCTTGACACCCCTTGTTCTCACTGGCTTTCTTCTTCCCCCACTGCATGGTGTGGTGCACAGGATAGTGCACTGAATGCTCTGTTCTCCCTGGCCAGAAGAGAGAGGAAAAAAAGCAGAGATAACAGGTCCTAACCTGCATTTCTCGTTCCAAAGCCTTTCCTCATCGTGTATCAGTGGACATCTGAACAGTGAAGATGCCAGCCTCATCCCGGTGGACCACGTCCAAAGGAACATACAGCASAGCCTGCTGTCTCTTTAGAGCAGACAAGGCAGAGTTATTTGCCAAGCTGAAGACTAGCTTCTTGCTTGTGTCGAGACGTCCTTTGTAAGTTTATAACAAATATAAGTAATAATTAAAGCGGCTGATGCTAAATCTTCTGCTTGAGCAGCGATGGCAGCACRAGTAACCGCGGCTGTCACGGCGCGGCCGGGGTGTCCCTGGCCCTCCCTCTGATGCAGCTGGCTCTCCCAGGGAGTGTTTGATACCATCACATTAGCTGTTAGCACCCGAGGGAAAAGGTAGCAAGAGCAAAGCTTCACTAAAAAAACAAAAATCTAGTGCTGGGCTCACACTCACAGTGGAACATAAAGTGTAGGAATTTTTCCTTGTTTTAAAATAAAACATCCTTTCAAAGTCTAGATTTCCAGACAGTCTTATACACAGTGTGTTTAGTTTCTATCTACTAGAGGCTAGAAAGGAACCCATGCAGCAACCCATCTGAGGATTTCATAGAAAGGAGACAAGAACAATAGGTCTTCAAAATATAAAAAGACAAAACCTTATGGAAGTTAACAACTGGACTAGATAGAGCTGAGAATATTCCCTAGAAAGGGAAGTTCATGCTGGGATAGAATCACCCGATGTGGTGGGGATGTAGGAGGTCTGGATTCAGTTCCTACCTCAGCCTGCGTGGTTAACCTTGGACAGAATATTTAATCTCAGTTTTCCATGTATGAAAATGAGGTTAATAAATACTCTTCTTACATMATTTTTTTTATTTGGTCTGTTCCAGCTTTGGAAGACAGTGGGCGATTTGTGAGAGGATCTGTGAAAGATGATTAAACAACTTTATATAAATCTATAAATAAGTTTATAAAGACTGTACCAGTACTGACAGATGCAGAACATGCAAGAGTGGCTACACATGCACAGGGATACCCTTAAGGACTGGTCTATCTGGTCCCAAGCAGATGTTGCAGGAGAGGATGTGTTTTCAGAGAGTCCAGTTCTAGAACTAAAACACCAAGAGGTTTCTTCCTCACATGGATGCAGATGATGAAGGAACAGACAGCTTGCTTCTGTCCGGGGAAGGGGCTGAGCCCCACGCTTATCCCACCCCACCCCTGATGTCCCCACTCCAGTGCGAGTGGGGAGGGCCCCTYCTTGCCGAGCACCATGCGGTGCCTGCAGGCTGCACATTGCAGAGCAGCTGGAAATGCATGCTCAAACGCCAACACCTTTTAAAAATATTACAGGATCCATGTTTTAAYATTCCCTGAAACTTCTGGGGTTTAGTGCATCTTTGATCATACCACACAATTAGTTTAGCTCTCCAAAGCCAGAGAAACCTGGGACCTTTGCTACATAAATCAGGGTCACTCGAGACAGTGGTTATCCTTGGGTTAATCAAAAAGCAGTTGTACAGCCCAGACCAGAGTCTGACCATACAGTCCAACCCACAAACCTCCCACCAGTAGCACCCAAGTGGGTTTAGGCTCACTCTCCCCCTGCCAACCCCCCAGCACAGCTGCCCRCCACCAAGCAGGGGTCCCTGGGCTGCAGCCATCTCCCCCCCCAAGCTGGGGGGCTGCTGCCAGTGCTGCGGGCAAGGCCTGGGGGCCCCTCTCCCTCCTCAGCCCCAGGAAAGACAAAACACTCCCCATGTCTCCACTCCCTCAGCCAAAACCAGGGCTCGAGCTAGAAATGCTTGAAATAGAAATAGAAATGCTTGAAATAGAAAAGCTTAGAAATAGCTTGAAGCACTCATGCAGCTGAGCACCAAGCGATGCCGGCCGGGAGCACCCCAGGGACCCCCACCCTCTGCCCCGCCACTCGCAGGGGAAGGGGGAGCGAGAGCTGCAGCCCTGGGCGCACTGGGGACCCAGCAGCTCCTTCCCTGCTCCAGGGCAGCTCCGAAAGCCACCGACCCAGGCAGCTGCGAGCCCAGCTGCTCCTGCCTGGGCAGGTAGGACTGGGATTAACTGGTATCGTGGTTGGGTTGTGGGGAGAAGTGTTTAGAAAGCTTGAATTGTGGCCATTGTATTTTGTTGTTTGAGTCCTGTGGGAAGAAGGTGCTACTTGTGCTCCTGGGTTTTATTTCTTTTTAAATGACCGGAGGAGTCCAGAGATGAATGAATAAAAAAATTAATTTGTTCCTTGTGAGGRTCCCCGGTGCCCACCTCTGACAGGGCAGCACAGAGGAAGAGCCACCCCAGCATCTGTGTCTGCTCCTGCCTCCTGCCAGCCAGCCCCCTGCCCTCTGTGCTTAACCCCCGCCTTGCCGTGCACCACCTATCCATGCCCTCCACTCTGCTACCTTGTTCTTTTCTTTTCAGTTTGAGAAGGATCTTTCTGTATTGTACCCATGAGGAAGAGTCAGTGGAGCCTTCGTCCGAGGCACAGCCGTGCTGCAGCACAGCGCTGGCTCCAGCTGAGCCTGCACAGAGGGCGAGCGCGGGGGGCTCGGACCCCACACCCGGGCGGTCCCCAGGCTTTGCTGCCAGCCCCTCTGGGCTGTGTCCAGGTAAAACACCAAGTGATGGTTTAGCATCTACTATATGTACCACCAGATGAGCAAGGGATAAACACGGCGTCACTGGCTCTCCGTGCCCGTGTGCACCCCAGCTGTCTCCAAAAGCAGAGAAGCGGAGGTTTTCRCTCAGATCCTGGTGCGGTGACATGACCAGGTCAAACCCCGTTCAGAGAGGACACGTGAAATCCTGAGCCCTGACTGGGGAAGAGACAAGAACGGTGAAACCAGGAGGCTGATACCCAACTAGGATGTATCAAAACTTCAAACTGGGGAAACTTTGGATGAAATCATTCTACCTGAGTTCCCAAACTGCAAAAAGAAACAACTTCTCGGAGCAATAGTGGATTTCCAGCTACTCAGAGAGAGGAAGCCTTCAACACCTGTTGGAACAGCACAACAAGGGATGCAAAGGCTAGCAACCACCTGCTTCTTCATCTTTTTCTTTGTGACTGTTGCAAGTCTTCTTTGACTAAGAATATCACTAATTAATCAAATTAACTAATGGAGGCAGGTAGCTAGGAAATTGCTAGACCTATGAAGGACATGTCTGGTTTTTAGATGAACTCCCCACAGTGGGCAGATCCTTGCTTAATTATTTCCTCTTTTAGCTTCTTCAAAATATTTTTCAACTGTGGGCATTGTACAGTTCTCCCTCGTTACGGTCCTTGCCGTGGCCACCAGCGTCCCACATTCTGGGGTGTTGCAAGCTGTGTAGGAAACGGGAAAGTGTGCGAGGCATCTCTAATGCACAGGAGGAGTAAGTAAGCAAAAATAATGAGAACTAAGTAGATAATAGGGCTGGAGTATCCAGGGTGGGGGAAGTGTGTAAGAGTCAGCTAAATGAAAATATAGCTAAAGTTTGCTGCAAAATGGGCAGGTCAAAACTCACCTGAAAGCAAAAGCTTTGTTTTCTACCCATGCACCTATCCCTCTGCGAGGGGTCCTGAGCCCAAACCCCATGGAAGAGCGAGCAGAAGAGCTGATGGTTTTGTACTGATCTGCCTCAGAGCATGGGGATTCCCATGCAGAAACTTACCTTTGGGGAGGTGGAGAGCATTAACATCAGCTTTAGAGCTTAGCAGGGAAAGAAAGCAAACGTGAGAGAAGTTTTTTTAATGAGATGGACACCACAGAGCTCTGGAGGAGGCAGATCTTCAGGCATCCTTCAGGCATTGTCACGAGAAGACTCCTGCAATAAGGCTAGAGATGAGGGGTAGGTTAATGACAGACAGATAGGAACAGTCACGTTCTGCCCTTAGTGATGTATGTCACTCAAACATACTTCTTATTGCTCCACTGTGACAGGAGGAGCAAACCAGTGGCTCCTTTCCCCTACCATGTGGTCAGAAACCCACTGATGGTCCGCAGCAATTGGGACTCGTCCTTCAAGCAGGAGACAGCAAGAGTGAGTGGGGGAGCACAGCTGTGATTTGAGTTACTGCCCGGCACTCCGGGGGCAAGACACAGCTTTTCCCTTCTGAGTAGGACCAAACTCTGCTCCAGCCTGGATTCAATCTCCCTGTTCTTTTTTAAAAGGTATCTTTGGCTTTTTCTTGACTGGAACATCTGTTGATAGCTGTCCTTTAAGGAAATGTTAATGGTGACTCCCTTTCTTCTGGAATAGGTGCAGTTTCTGTAAATCCCTGTGACAACTGTTAGTCTGCTGAAGCAGAGGTGCTGTGAAGAGAAGGGAGGATGAGGATGGGAGCAGGAATGTATCCCACCACTCGCTTCCTGGAAACAACTGCAGCTTCTGGCTCACTAGGGCGATAGACTGGGAAGTGTGGCAAAACCGAGTGTTGTWTTTATTTATGTTCTTATTTTTAAATTAAACTGGTGAGGTTCAGCCATCCTAAGCAGAGGTTTTTTATTTATATAAAGTGTAGTAACCCTCCAAATGGCAATGCTCAGTTCCAAATCCACACTGCCTGGAGTAATCACTCTTAGAGCCACTTCACCTCTGCCTGTCCCTCCCCTGCCATGAGAAAAAGCGACTGAACAGTATTATTAAACAGCAAGCTTCCAAGGTGTCGTAGGTGTTACCCTCTTTAAAAAAACAGTCCAAATTACCAAATATCCCTTTTGAGACAGTTTCACTCTGTCTCTCCCAGATAGCCCGTGTTACCCCAGGGGGGAGCTGGGCTAGGTTAGCAGAGGAGGARCAGCACAGGTCTGATGGCTTCCCACCTCTGCGCTTTGTCTCCTGAATTGAGACAGTTTTGCTCCGCAGCTCCTGCACCCCGTTCAGCCATTGCGATAAGTGATGTTAAGCAAAACTGCTGACACTCCAAGCATTTAAGATATCTGCTTTGTCAGGTATGTGTATGTATTTTTACATGAATAACACTCGTTCCCTATGTTAATTTTTTTTTGGCAGCAGGCTGAGGAAGCAGGGAAGTTCCTCGGGAGTGCTCTGTGTGTCACTTGAGTGCTGTGAAGGTGCCCTTGCTACCTTCACAGGTTTGCAAACATGCTTATTGCTTGCAGATGAATTGAGTACAGGAGTTCCCCTTTAGTAACATCATGGCAAAGTTTGCACAGTCTTTTAAAGGAACAGCGTGGTTCTAGTGGTGTAACCGGGATGGCTTATGAGCACAAAGTTACTCAGGTGTTTGATGGACAGGAAAATTATGTGTATCCCAAGGATGCTATAAAAAACCTCTCCAGCCTCTATAAGAGCTTCCTCCCTTTTGGGGATTGATCTGGGTGAATTTTCCTGCAACACCTTCTGTTTTCTTACCCCTTCTCCCCTTGTCCTATAAAGCACACAGAGGGAGGGAGCTCAGGGRAAGCGTCCCTGGAAGCGCTGCAGCCAGCTCGTGCCTCCTGCGCTGCTGGGCTCCCTGTTTGCCTGGGACAGACCTACAGCTGCAACCCTCCAACGCCTGTCGTGGGTGTCGCAGCGATCCCCGTCCCGCTCAGGAGAAGCATCTGGCTCCTGCCCCCCGCCCTCCCAGCTGCTCYGGCCGCACGGTGCCGAGGGAGGAGCTGTGCTCCCCGCCAGCACCAGCTCGTGAGCCACGTCCACGTGTCACCCCGAGATTAACGTGAGCTACACGTGATAAAATGATGGCTGTCTCCGGCAAAGTCTGGGTCCCCAAGATGAAACCCATTCCCTTCTACAGCTTCTGGAGGAAAAAGTAACTCCTGGCTGCTGCTTCTGTCGCAGCACAGCGCAGGGGGAAGCTGAGCAAAACTGAGG
Organism: Oceanodroma leucorhoa; assembly: GCA_030449065.1. Taxonomy (NCBI): domain Eukaryota; kingdom Metazoa; phylum Chordata; class Aves; order Procellariiformes; genus Oceanodroma; species Oceanodroma leucorhoa. Next base: position 3,950,336 of record JASVER010000033.1, on the reverse strand, counting down.
GAAAGGGCTGTTATTGACGCTGGTTGAACCGAGAGCAGCTGTCGATGGATCCAGCTCTGGGCTTCACCACCCACCTACCCCATCGGGACTGGTGAAATGGATACGGGGAGGTAACCAGGGTCTAAAAGCAGCATCTCTGCTCATCTCCCGCTGAGCCTGGTGAGCGGCAGAGAGGATTTCCACTCGAATACCTACCCGAATAGCTAAAATCATCCTCTGCGGCATGTGGAAACATAAAACTTCATTTTCCCGCCTGCTAAAGCCACCTGCTGTTGTCTCCTCCTGTTTTCTACTTTTAGCTCATTAGTTCCCCGTGACTACTCTGTGGTGTCTCGCTGCTTTTACCAAAGGCACGTCAGAGGCAACTAAATGCTTCTGAGCAGCTGTTTGACCCGTTTGCTGCTGTATAGCAGGGCGGACCAGCATCGAGTCCCTGCTGAATAACAGCCCCAGGGAAGAAGCAGCCCCAAAACTCTGACGGCTCCAAATGCTACCAGGGTCTTTTCATCACAGCCTCCTCTCTAACTTCTTCTGGGTGAAAAAGATGARTCTCCGTGGCTATAGTGATAATTTTATGAGTTGACTTCTTAAATATCATCACGACAACTGCTCATTGAAGGATGGTGCCAGCTTACTTTCTTGACGGTGATATCCATGCAAAAACTTCCCATAATCTACTAATCACAAGGAATGTGAGTGGGACTCTGAAGAGCTACCCAAGAATTTCCAAAATTTCACCAAGTGGAATAGGACAGGCTTAATCGGGGAAGGCTCTGCTTTGCTTCCTTTGCTGGGAAGGTAGTCTTCCTCTCTAACAAGAGAGAGCGTTATCTAAATCAGCATCACCTTTATACTCAAAATACAGTTCTTCCCTGACAAAGATGGAAGAGAAAGAGTGTCATGTAGAAAGGGTAGTGTTCGACAGGCAGGATTTGCTGGTCGTCTGGGTGTGTGGCAAAAGCCGAACGGCRTTCGTGAGCTTCAGCGACAGGAAGAATAGCGAATGAACCAGAAGTGAAGAGAGAAAGGAGGTGTAAGAAAGGAATTTCTCATTACTTTGCTAAACCATGCTGGAACATGGGTAGGGAGAGGGGAAAACAAGCTGCAGGGCTGAAGACGTCAGTGCAAACTGGAAAGTTCAGAAGTAGCTCAGGAAGTTATTGAAGA
>JASVER010000033.1:3938379-3948474 GCA_030449065.1 Oceanodroma leucorhoa | reverse complement strand
AAGGAAAGGAAAGGAAAGGTATATGGGGGACACAGGGAACAGAAGAATCTGGAGAGCAATGGTTCATGGAGAGAAGAAATTTTTGGAAACACGAGGGGACAATCACACTGCGGTGAGAGCAGGTGGCTGCGGAAATTCTGTGACTGCTGCCTATGGAGGTGAGTGGGACTGAGCAGGATGAAGATGCAGAAGACGTTATGCTTGCCCAAGAAGTCACCTCTGGCAGTGGATGACACTACCTGGAGCTTTCTGCTTGATCCACTTTCCACAACCAGTGCTAAGAATTTCCCTACGTGCCAAGCCCTCTCAGTGTCCCATAGTCTATCTGCAGCACTGACAACTAAGTCACCTCCTCGCCTCCAGCTACAGTGAAGTTTCTTATTACAGCAAGCTGTTTTGTGATGAATCCATTTGTATGGTATTTTGCTGAGTACAAACTATTAACATKTGAATCGATAACCATGGAACTTGTAAAATTTCAAAACAACAGAGAGATTTCCAGAGAGGAGAAGGTGATGTTTTCAGTTCTAAAGGGTTAGCAATAATACAGAAGCAAACCTTCCGTTTCAGAGAGCGCTACAGAAATAGTCTTATTTTTCTTCTTGCAACTAATACATTGTTTTTCTTCTGGAGTCAGACAACTCTCTAGTTACTGGGTGAACTATATGGATTTTTCACTACTGCCCTCCTCTTTTTTTTCTTTCCTTTATGCTGGCATGAATTTGCTCTTCCTGTCAGACATCGGTTACTGCAAACCCACAAAGATCTCATCTGCTTTTAACTTCCTCCTCTCAGCTCAGGGTCTGCACTGCTTCTTCTCCAGCATAGTGCCAATTTCTTGCCAGAAACCGGCTCTGCTGTAGCTAGTGTCTGCCTGAGCTTGAGAGCATGCTGACCCCAGCTTTTCCATCGGCGGCAGCTCCCGGAGCCCACGGCTGCTCCACCCAAACCTCTGGTGAGACATTGCCACCACTGGAGTCCTACTCACGGGACATCAGTCATCAAAACAGAGCTGTAAAATATCCGAGTTCTGTTTTTGAAGAACAATCCCCTCAGGCATGTTATATTGAACCGGTCTTTCACCGCCCCTTGGTGCTGCTTCTTCTCTGCCGTCTCCAAAACCCAATTTGAACACACAGGGTTTCCCTAGAGCAGCAGGAAGGCTCAGCCAAACCCTGACTTTCACCAAATCTGTTCTCAGAGGCGAGTGGGAGCCCTGCAAACCAGGAGACCTACAGAGGCACGCGGAGTGCTTTTCCCCATAGTTCATTGCCTAAAGCACAATCATATTTGTGCTGATGGGAACAAGTGTTGCACCGTCTGCTGCGCAGGGAAGTCTAAAACCAGGGTGCAGGTAGAAGGCAATGCCCTGCACAGGGCTCCCCAGGCATGAATCATGTCTAGAAGTCCTGGTAAAAGACTTCACTTCCTGACTTCAGCCTTCCGGCATGGATCAGGATGGCAATAGGATAAAAGTCCTGCCACAGGACATGGGTACCAATGCATAACCCCCCTTTAGGAGCAGAGGGATGGAGGCACAAAATACTGTTTGGTAAAGAGGAGAGGGGAGGGATGCAGGTTGAGAGAACGGGAGATAGGGGATAACAGCTGGGGAAAGCAAATCGGGTGGGAGCTTAAGGTCAGTGGTTGAAAAGGGAAGCAGGGTGGAAAAAAACAGATGAAAYAGGAAAAAAGTGACTACGAGTTGGGCAAAGGAGAGTAGAGACTGGGTATGAAAATAAGCAGCACTGGAAGTTTGTCTTGCTTTTGCTATGTAAATACACATCAAACTTCACAACTAGCCACCCGTGTTGAACAGGAAGGATCCTGTTGCCCTGAAAACGTGAATGTGAAGCCCTTAGGGAGGATAGGACTGTATTTTATGAAAAAAAGAGCTGCTGAACAGATCTGAGGTGACTGTGACAGTACCTTGGGTGTGTTGAATCCAGCCTGTTTGTGGGGTACAGCTCCCACAAGGAGACTTGCTTTCTGTTCTAACTCTTGCTACCCTTTTCCCTTTGGCTTTTGCTGGAAGAAAAGGAAACACTCTGAAAAGCATTTCCCAGGACATCAGTCTTTCTAAGATCAGATTTACCTATAGCACTTGGGAAGGATGGTGTGTTTTATCTATGCAGGGGTGTAAAATCCACTTTCTTGGGAACCACACATGTACACATTCTTCCTCTGGCTCTGCTATCTTCTCTTCAAGACCACAGCCAAAGAAAATAAGAGAAGCCAGCACCCCTGCTAGGGGCATATGTCTGAATAGGCACAAGCTTAATAATGTCCCTATTTAAATATGTATAGAGCCAATTGTGAATTGTTAATGTAAAGCACGCACAGGCTAAAACATTTTGGGGTGGTTTGGCTTTCCCTTGGCGGCGAGGTTAGGGCACCTTCCGTGAGGTCAACGCAAAGGAAAATATTGGTGTCTTCCCTTCTCCCATTGCTTTGAAACCAGGATCTCTGTTGTTTTTTATTGCTGGTCTTTTGTGGCTACCGCAAAGGAGCATCGTCCAGAAGGCACCGTGTGCTCGTTCCCCAGTGGCTGCCGCCCTCCCGGCCCTTTTCCAGCCGGGGGCCCCCCGCCGCAATCTGCCAGCTCTCCCCGGCCCCGGCGCGGGCAGCCGGCGTGGGCAGGGGCTGGGGGCGGGGGGAAGGGGCTGGGGAAGGATTTCGGTGGGGTGTGAAGGGACACGGGGCGGGCGAGGGGGGATGGGAGAGCAGCAGGCAGCCGGGGAAGGAGGGGCGGCGGGGGGCCTCGGGGGGCCACGCCGGCGCCTCCCGGGGGCCTCCCCGTGCCCGCACCCACGCCGCTGCCCCACGGCAGAGCCGGCCGGCCGGCCGGCCAGCGGCCACCCCCGGGCCGCCCGCAGCCCGCGGGGGCCGCACGAAGCCCCACGGGCCATTTTTTGGAAGGGAGGGCTCCCTCGGCTTTGTCTGGGTGGCCGGCGGGAGGGTGGCGCGCCCCGCGCTCCTCCACCGTGGGGGGCTTGAGGCTGCCAGCGAGCCAGCGCTACGGGGGGCCGGGGGGCGGCAGGGGGGCTTCCCCACCGCCCTTGCCTTTTCTGCACATCCCTGCCTGCGGGCTGAACCTCACACGCGATTTCAGCGCATGACCACCACCCTACCGCCCCCCCCCCAAGCATCTGATTGCTGTTGGAGGGGAAGGGACCCCGGAGGTGAGCTCATGAAGTGTCCGACAACCCCACAGCCCCGCTCCCTGCTTCTGCTCACCCACCGCTCCCGCTTTCCCAAGGAATCCAAAGCGGCATCAACCCTTGGCACCCGCTGGTGCAGTTTTGCCTCGCCCAGCCCTTCCCTTCCCAAGACAGAAAGATGTCTTCCCTGCTCAACTTCCCCAAGTAAGCCAGTCCCCTAACTTTTTGGCAGGGTCCTTAATTAATCGTTAGATGGCAACTGTTGCTCTCAAAGGGGAAAAAGAGAGGGGAGAACGTCGTCTATTAATTTTAAAAGCCTCCCCACTCCTTTTTTGGGTACGTTGTAGGGTCCTTGCAAGTCAACGCCCCATCTACTCAACTGGATGTAGGTGAACTCAATTCACCCCAAAGAGTTTTCTGTTGAAACGCCCGGCTGCAGGGGGACGGTGCCTACATAAAACCAAGTTCCACTACTGCCCTTAAATTATCTGTTAGATTGGCCATGTGTCTGCGGAACCTGTTTTATGGACTTGTAAATGCCATTAAATCTGTTGGGTTTTAGCAGGTAGCGCACGTTTCTATCCAGCCTCTATTCAGGGACTTCCAGGACTATAGAAAATTTACATTTTAGAGTTAAAATGGTGTGTCTGGAGCCACCTACCACCCACAGTACCAGTGTAGATTTGACTCCGTTGGTGGGGCATGGCTGTTCTTTCTGAAAAAAATACTACAGGATGAGTGGAAAAAGGTTCATTTCCCCCATTCCCAAAGGGCAGTTCTCCCGTGCCCACAGGCAGGTGTTTTGGGATGTGTCAAAGAAAAGGCAGCATTTCAGCTGTGATGCTAATGAGATGCACTGGCCACTATTGCTCTATTTCTCCTCTAGGACTTGGTGGCTCTGGTCAAAGGCAGCCCCACCACATCTATCCAGGATATTTCTTACCACATTACACTGCTGAGCTTTTTTCCTGAGAATTGTTGAATTTCTTCAAAAAAGAAATTTGCTAGAAAGGAACCCATTCTTATTTTAGGACAACTCCTTACTGTTAAGAGAGAACATTGGCCACAGCTGAAAGGGGTTTAAGATTTTGTGTTAATATATTCTCTCTTGGTGCTGTTTTCTGTTTAATTTAGTTACATATAGATCAGAGTTTAAAATAGCAACTAACCATAATGCAGGTTCTCACTCCAAGGCAAGGAAAGGTTTTCATCTGTCACTTGATTAGTCATTGATGGGGATTTCTAATGCAGTCAGGAGTACCGTGTTTTGCCATATCTAAAACTTATTCCCAATTTATTTCAGGGGTCATGGAAAAAGAGTTATGGAAAATAATGGATTTCCTGGAAGGACTAAGTGCTGTATTCAGTATTTAACTGCAAGAAATGCGTCACCTCTCGCACAATACAATAAACCACCCCTTTTGTTTTACTCTATTGTTACTATTTCTTGATTTTTTAGATTATTTCTTAATTTTAGATGTACTTGGTCAGGATTTAAGAATGTTTGTACCATTAAAGTGTATAAAAAGAAGATGAATAATAATAATAAAGATATAATCTCTAAAGTTGGTTTTGAGATTACACAATTTTTAAAAATCTTACCAGAAAATGTGTTAGTAAAAAATATTAGTAAATTAACACTTTAGCAAGAACAAATTGATACAGGAGAAAAACTATACACTTATGAATTATAACACAGATCCAAAAGAAAATATTAGCTTTATTAAATTAGAAATTCAACAGTTTTGAAAATAAACCCTGGATTTAGTATATACTCTTAAATTTCGTGTATGGGTTCTGCATGTATGATGTTTACAACCAGAAATAGTCATTTGATAACCAGATCTCAAAGGTGTTCAGAGTTTTCCACTGCTTGACCTACAACTTCAGAACTGCAGAGCAAGTCCTGGCTTGTTTTGCCTCTTCACCAGGCTCTGCAGAAGTCTTAAGATGAGACTATGTGTGCACAGATAAGATGTCTTACGCTATAGGTCTGCAACAAGATGTCCAACGTTAAAAAAAAAAAAAAAAAAAAAGAACATGTTGTATAAGAATAAAACTAATCAATTGCAACTTTATTTGCAGCAGATGGAAACAGTGCATGTCTGTACAATAGGGTTCCTTGTGGGGATTTCAGGTATAAAACCTCGTATCTTTTTCACTCCTTTTTTCACTCATAATTTATAGAGAAAACAAAATCTTCCCTTGGGCTACAGTTTGTCAATTTTTTTTTTTCTTCCTGCTCAAAACAGTTTCTAAACTGTCTGGAAGCATGTATGGGGCAAAATATATTTTTCTTATTGGAAAAGAAAGGGTTGTTCCCTCTTTCCTAATTATTAAGACAACTGAACTTTGAAACTTGACATTTCACTGCTTCTCATTGGAATACACCCATGAACCACTTCGAAGTTAGTTTGAACTGCCGCAAGTTACTTACAGGACATGAGGAAAACCATAAATTAGGTTGACAGCATTTGCATCCAGAAAGCTGATCTGGTTTGTTCTGTTTCTTCGAAAGCCAGCATTTGAAAATCCCATTTGTAGCTCGCAAGCATAACCTTTTAGCCAGGCCAGGGAGAGATTTCCTAAGAAACTGAGCGGGCACCTGTTGGCCTTTGACTTAGCGGAGCCAGGAAACACTTTTGTCTTATTCTTTCCACTGCTTAACTCTCTCTGTCCACACTTTTCTCTTTCTCAAAGTAAATAACTACAACTTGCTGAAAACATGTGCACATTCAAAACTAGCAGGATTTGGGCTAGTTTTAGCTTCCTAAAGCTTAAGGCAGCATGAAAAGTCTGCAATTAAAATTAAAAAGTCAGGATATAAAAAAGTTATATTCAATCAAATAATTAGACTATACTACTGATATGAAACATCCCCATTTATTCTTGTTGTCTTAGAAATACAGATTCAATTTTTTTTAATTTTTTTTTTACTTTAAGCTCCATATTTTTACTAACTTGCCAGCGCTGCAGGAAATTTAACTAGAATTTCCTAAATTTCAGGGTTTAATTAAGCAACTTGAACACTCAATTCAATCAAGTTACTTTACATTTATGTTTCATTACCATCAGAACTGATATTTGGATTTTTTTGTTTAAAAAAAAATTAAGATCATATTTTGGCTAGAACCATATTTCAGTTCAAAGTTAGGATTTCAGCATTGAGTATTAAAATTAGAAACCCACACAAAGCTAAAACAAAGGGGTACAAAACACCTCTGAATTTTCCTGGATCCATCATTTAATGTAAGAGAGTAGACTGAAGCATGCAATTAACATTTTTTTTCACCCAAAGAACGAAAATAAACAAATTTTGGCATTATTTTGCTAACACAACTTTGGCTATTTTTTCACATCGTTAACTTTCGGCAAATAAGGTGGGTATTAGCCTTGCCTCTAGCTGTTGCCTATGAGAATGTTTCACTGACTGTTTACATATAGGCTGGGGCTTTATCACAGGTCTGATGCAAGAAAGCTGAATTTTTCCTCTGGCCTCTGTGACCCCATTATAGTACTTTGTTAGTGTGTGTTCTGCGAGCTCAGCCTCACTCCTACAGCACGACTATACGTTCAAACAATGGACTCAAAACAGACTTGCAAAAAATAGCTTCAAGCTAGACTTGCAGACTTAGGTTTACCTAAAGATAGAATTTGTTTCATGTTTTCCTACCTGATTTTTTAACTTTGGTTTAAGTAGTACTTTAAAAGCATTTAAAAGCTCAGATAAACTGTTTACTGTTGCAAAACTTTACAGAAACCAAAAATATTTCTTGAAGAAAAACTTGAATCTGGAATTTGTAGAAACTACTACTTAGTTTAAGATACATTTGTGTGCCTCCAGTTGTATCAAGAATTGCTCAATTGAGATGTAAATTGAGCTTTAAAACAGGAATTAATTAGCATGAATGTAACGCTATATGTATGCACTTTAATTTTGTGAGACTAARACTTATATTTATTTTCACAGGCTATGCCTTATGGGGWTGCAGAGGATTTTTGTTTTACAGATCTCTCTTCTCCTGCTTAAATACTTACTTTTGTAGAAGTTTTAGTTACTTGACTTAGCTACTTTTGGCAATAACTAGGCTGTACATAAAATGTTTTAGAAAAAATAAGGTCAAACTTCATTGACTAATTAACTGTCAGAGAACCATAACTTGAGGGAAAAAATATAGGTATTTCCTTATATAAAAAGATTGTGCCAGCCATTTTATACTGACAATACCTACCCAAATAGATCTTTTGTAATCAAACATTTTATACTGAAAAATATGTACAATATACTAAGGTAACCCATTGCAAAGGAAACAGTTATGTGGTATGGCTTTCATGAGAAACAAAAGACTAAGCCTTATTTATTTTAAACCAGATAAAGAATAGCTGAAAYGACCTAATGAAATTATTCAGATATAAGCACTAATGTCTGCAGGAGGAGCCAACAATCCTGCAGCTCAGCCTTCAGCCTCACAGGTAGTTTAAAATTGCCATATACTCTATAATTCACAGACTCAACTATTCAGTCTGCTTAAGAAACAGAGCAGAAACAAAAACTCGACTGTATTGAAAACTAGGTTGCTTTCTGATCTTGAGAAAAATAATAAGCAGCAAATGATAAAATATATACTGTGTTGGGAAAACACATTTTAAATACAAACATTCATGACCACATTCTTCAAAGGGTACATGTATTAATGGCCAATTTAAACAGCTATTTTCATGAATGTTACGTTGAAATTGGAACACTCATTCCTGATGAAATTTGTAAAAGACATAACCAAAATCTAAACCAAACTATTGCCTGAACTGGAAGGCAAAGAATTCTTATCAACCTCAGGCAACAGAATAAATATATTTTAAGATATTCAACCAAATTAAAACAAAAAAATTGTAAACTATGAAAGTTCAGCAGCTAGCATCTCCAATTTTGCTTTAATATAACAAAATAATTAATTTAGATCCAAAATAAGATTTTTTTAAACATTAAAACCAAAATGTTGCAGAGATTCTTCAAAGGCCAGCATTACACCAGAATTTTTAGAGAAAAAGAGATGGAGATTTTTTCTTATTAATAAATAATGCCTACTCGGAGGGAACTCTGGGCATCAAAGTCCAACCAGTACCAGGTATTAAAAAGCAAATTTAACACTCCTTCCCTATAACTTTAAGATATGGAAGGTCCAGGGGCTGAATTCACCATAGACCTATGATACTGCTAGCTGAAAACACCACTATCGTTCTAGTAAGGCAAAACAGATTCTGGAGAGGAGGGTCTCATTGTTCTCGCCAAAGGGATTTCATGCTTGGGTTGCTGCCCCATTCTACTCCCTTACTTGATTTTTTTTTTCCCCTTGGCAAAAGATCTCCTTGATCAAAGGAGGAGCAAACAAGAAATACATTCTTATTTTTCTAAAATGTAAGAAATAAAACAAAACAAAAACAGAACAAAAAAACATCTGAACCAAGTTAAAATACACTTAACTAGTGAGAAACACTTTTACTTGTGAAATAACGCCTTCATTTTCAGTTCTCCACTCCTTGTAAAAGCCTCACAAAATATTTTGTAGCTAGAGGAAGCCATCTTGGCAATTCTTCCTGTCACTTGATCAAATAAACTTCTGAATTTGTCTGGCTGTATTATACATGATATATTTATAYTTTCTCTACATTCTCTTTCCACCACAATTACAAAGGTCTCAGGTTTCAGGTATCAAACTGAAATATGATAAGTTCTATTTTGAAAGTCCCATTATAAATCCGGCTGCATCAAGCAAACTGAACACTGATGAAAAGTTTATGTATATATATATTCAAAAAAGATTGTAAGCTATTCACACGTAATTTAAATGTATGTGATCAGATTTTTGTTTTGCAAGATCTGTTTGCCAATGTTTGAAAGCTGAAAATAAGATAAACTGAGCAATCAGTACTTGAATAAAGAGATCCCTGGACAAAATGGAAAAAAATAAAATACTTTCAAACCAGCATGCAGAGATTCATTCTAAGCCACAGTCACAACGTTTTATATACCGCAATACTTATTTAGAAATTGTTTGTATTATTTTAATACAATAATACTGTGATAACATTGCATTACAAAATAAAGAATTCCTCAAACTGTCCGGTAAGCAAAACAGCACAGACAGCTAACCTCTTTGTAATTCTTTTTTATTGGGGAAAAAAACTCGAACAGAGCTGGCTACAGTGTTTTGTCTCAAGCCCTAAAACTTCCGATGCAACCGTGTGATTTATTTGTTTCATTTCACATCAGCACCGCCACCCGCCGCGCTACCGCTTGCTAATTCACCGGGTTTTGCAGTATTTTGTGACCAAAACTTTCAGGTGGGAGCGGAGCAGATCCCCGTGCTCCCGCCGGCACTCCGCCGAGCGCCTCGCCTGCCCGGGCAGCCTCAGCGGTTATGCGGAGCCGGAGCCCGGCTCAACCCGCTCCCAGCCCCGGCAGCCGAACCAGCCGCCGGCACCGAGCCGCCRCCGCCTCCCCGGGCGGGCTCGCCCTGCGCGCTTCGGGAAGGGCGGCCGGACCCGCCGGTAGCAGCGCTCCAGCGCCCGGGGACCCGACCCCGCCGGCTGCGAGGGGCCGCCTGCCGCCGCCGCCCCCCAGACCTTGGAGCCCCGCCGCCGCCCCGGGGTTCCCCGGTCCGGGCATCCCGCGGAGCCGGCCGCCCTCCCCCGTTCCCGTAAGGCGCCCGCGCCCCGCCGCTCCTTTGTTCGCCGCCCTCCCGGCACGGCTGCGGCGCAGCGCGGCGCCCGGGTCCGCCGCTGAGCCGGAGGCCCCCGGAACCGGCACCTCTGCGGCGTGGCACCCACTTACCGCCTTACAAAGCCCCAGCCCGCCGCCGGGAGGGAGCGGGCCGACTCTCCCGTCCCTGCCCTCCCCTGGCCGGTGGCGCCGCGCCCCCCTCCCGCCGCCCCC
>JASVER010000033.1:3895869-3934200 GCA_030449065.1 Oceanodroma leucorhoa | reverse complement strand
TTTTTACCCCTTGAGAGAGAGAGGGAGGGACACAAGCTGCAGATCTGATTTTTTTTTTCCCCCCCTGTCCTCTCTCTCTCTCTCTCTCTCTCCTTCCTCCATCGCATTTTGTTTTATTTCCCCCTTCCTCCCCACCTCTTCTCGCAAGACGAGGGTTGCAGCCCGCGGTGCGCGCCTCCCCGAGCCGCCAGGAAGATGAACAAGCTCTACATCGGCAACCTCGGCGAGAACGTCAGCCCCCTCGACCTGGAAAGTCTCTTTAAGGACTCCAAGATCCCATTCTCGGGCCAGTTCCTGGTGAAGACGGGGTACGCCTTCGTGGACTGCCCCGACGAGAGCTGGGCCATGAAGGCCATCGAGGCACTTTCAGGTGAGCGGCCGCTTCTACCCTCCCCACCTCCCCTCCCCGCAGCCCCGACGGCTCCCGCCGCCCGCGCTCCTCCGCGGCCGCGGAGCTGCTGCAGCGGCAGGCTGGGCCGCCCTACCGGCCTGGGGGGTAGCTTGGCGGGGGGATCCCTGCTACCGTGTCCCCCCCGTCCCCAGGTGAGGTGCAAACTGTTGTTTTCCTAGCGCCGCCGGAGCCGCTCGGCCTTCCCGCGGAGGCTTTGCGCGGGGCTTGCGCGGCGGCGGCCCCCCGGGAGGGGCCGGCCCGGCGTGGCGGGGGAGTGGGGCCGGGGAGTGGCGGGAGCCTGGGCCCACGGACCCGCGGCGCGGCGGCTCCCATGTTTTTCCACACCCCATGGCCAGCCCTGCCCGGCCGGGGGCCCTCGCTGCATTGGGGGGGGGGGGGGGGGGGGCGGCGGGTGCAGTAAGGCGGGGGCGGGCTGCGGTGGCGGAGCCCCGCGCGGGGCGCGCTGCCCTCCGCGGGGCAGCGGCTGCACACACTCCCCCCCCCGCGTCGGGCACAGCTGGACCCCTCCGCAGCCCCTCGCAGGGGYCGCCTCTCCCCGGAGCGGGCTGGGGCTCCCCGCGGCTTGGCGCAGGCCGCAGGGCTGGGGGCGAGCCGCCGAATTGCCCCAAACTTGGGAGGGGGGGGAGCCCTGCCTGCCTCCTACCCCCCCCGCGCTGCCCTGCTATTTATTTCGGTTTCTCTTCGCTGCTCTCACGCACCCATCACCGCCTCCAGCAGCGCGTCGGCTCCTGGCCCCGACATCCTGGTTTTGTGTGCTTAAAGAAAAAAAAAATTAAAAAAAATAATTTTTTTTTCGCGTGAAGCGGCTTTGCGGAGGTCTGCTGGGAGAGGCTCTCTCGGAAAAGATGGGCTCGGGCTGCGCTCGGTGTCTCCTTTCGGCTCCGTTCCCGCCCGCTTCCGCGCAGAAAACCGCCCGAAGTTGGAGGCCCGGCGGCGGCGCGGAGAGCGGCGGAGCCCCCGCTCTCCCTCCCCGAGACGGGGCCGAGCCCGGCTCCCGCACACGGCATTTCATGGGTCGTTTTGAGCTCGGGGCTGGGGCGGAGGAAGGGGCCCCGCCGAGGGCAGCCCCGGCTCCCCCGCGGCAGCGGCTCGGCCCCGGGCGCCGGGCTGTGTCGCCTTCCCGGGCGCCGGGTGCCCGCTCCGCCGGTGCCCGGCTTGCCGATGAATGGGCTAACGTGTTGCGCTCCCGTTCCCTGCTTTACACCCCTGCGAACCCACTCCGGAGACGGGAACGCGGGGGACGCACAGCCGAACTCAGATATTTTCCCCTTTCTGTTTATCTCTGCAGGTAAAGTGGAGCTGCATGGGAAACTCATAGAAGTTGAACATTCAGTCCCTAAAAGACAAAGGTAATTTATTTCCCCCCCCCCCCCCTTGCCCTCGGTTACCCAGTGAGAAGCAATTTGAAAAATGTTTAGGTTTGTGCTTCTCTTCGTTGTAGATAAATGGACCGCTTTCTTAAACCCACAGGCGTGCACTCTGTGCTTGCTGTCCTAGAGGTTTTCTAGAATCACCCCATGTATTTCTGTAGTGTCTTGGCCGGGCAACAGTGGTAGTATTTAATTTATTTAAAAGGAAAAAAAAGCCTTTTTGTGGGAGAAGCAAGTTATTACGGTCTGATGGCAAATGATTGTGAAGATTTTAAAATTTAAAGTTCCGTGAGAAGAGTTAAAATCTGGGTGTTAGCAGGAAATGAAATGTGGTGTTGTGAACTGTATAACGGGCAAGCACATGAGCTTTGCTCCAGCAACAAAAAGCATCTTGTAAATACACTGGTATACATATTTTTTTGATCCTGCCATGTTGGAGTCTGCAGTATTTTTATAGGCACGTAGTAGAAGTCTCATCTGTATTAGAGGATTTTTCATCACTATTTTGAGCTGGTCTATAGAAGCAGCAGGAGAATGACTTCCTCCCACTAAGGACAGGATTTATGCATCCTTAATTTCTAAACRTATGTTTAATTTTTGCAAGGCAGTAATTTTGTTGGGCCTCATGTAAAGAAGCAATACTTGCAATAAAGCAGGGTAGTATTTTTATACTGCCTATAGCAATTCAGCCTGCTTCTTTCACAAATATTTAGATTATAGAAAACCTGGCGTGCACTAGAGAGTAAAGGCAAAATAGATCAAACTTTCCACGTGCTTGTTCCTGTACTCCATTATTCAATCTGGGAAGTATGTCTGTATAACTTTGTTAAAAGGGGCTTCTACTATTTCAGGGTTATTTTAAAAAGTGCAGTGTTTTTAAAATAGCTGATTTGAAAAGGTGAAATAGCTGTCTTGATGGGCATTGTATCTTGGTATTTTGAGAATTAGAAGCTTAATCACTATCCTAGTGTTAGAGGAAAGCTTCGCTTGAGAAAGTATGGAGGATTTTTGCTCTAGTTAAGGGGAACCCCTCTCTGGACCAATTCATAGCATGCTAATCTTTATGGTTATGTTTACTTAATACTTTTCATTGGAAATTAATATGCTGTATGTGCTCTTTCTCATTTATTATGCAAGGTATATGGCTTTGATTTACAGTAGCCTATATTTCAGATCTTTTGTGTATATAAAGATACTGTTGTAGATGGAATATATTTTTAGATTTAAGGAGAAAATTCCATGGGACATAAGAATTGATAATTTCCTATTAGTCTCTGCAGTAAATATATTTATTATCATGCTTATTAATCTTAAGTTTGCACAAGTAGTATTCTATTTATGCTGTTGAAAACAAATCCATTTCACTCATATAAAGGTAAATTTAAAATCACTGGTGTCCCCCTCAACTTTTTTTTCTTTTTTTTAATCATTGTTCAATGTGTTTAAAAGTATTTTCCTGTTCTTTCAGCTGCCAGATGAATTGGTGTAAAAGTCCATGCTTCATATTGGGTAGCATGTCTTCATATTTGTCTGTGAATTAGCAATTATCAGAAACATGCATCTGTCTGTAACCTGTTGAAAAGAATTCTGCACTGAACTTAAGCACTTCTCTAGGCATGCATTGCTTACATATAGGCATAATATTGAAAAAATTGCAAATGTGATTGCATCRGCATACCCGTACTGTTTCTCCCAAAGCCCTTATTTGTTAAAACACTGTTTGATCGTGCAGTATCATGTTGGAATGTATCAGATATAGTTCAGATTTATACTGCTGTTTAACAGAAAATTAAATTGCATTTCTCATAACTGCACTTCCTTCCCCTTTGTTTCCGCTCCCCCTCTCCCAAAATCAAATACAGAAAGCCACTTAAAATTCATTCAATGGCCTCCATCTGTAAAAGTGACTCTCTTGTTCCTTTTATAGATGTCTAATACTTTTCTTTTATTGGGGGGAGGGGAAGTGTCAAAAAGTCGGAGATTTTTTCCATGTCTCTAAACCTTGCTTACTGGGCGTATATTTAGAGTTGTAACATCGTGTAAAAACAGTTTTCAAATGTTGAGTATTTTGGTGAAACTGGTTATTAAGGTGCTTTCAAAGTAACTTATTTGAAGTCTTTGTATCTTTACACACGGGGAAGGTGTCAGATGCAGCTGGGGGGGGTGTGTTGCTCACCAGGCCCACCCAGTGTGTTTGCACGCTGCAAGGCCGGGGAATGCTTTCCAGAGGGACCTGTGCACTCCAGCCTGTGAGATACGGTTAGAGCAGTGACGCCATTTAAAAAAAAAAAAAAAGTGGATGTGTCAAGTCTGTCTTTCAGCATGAGTTGTACAATTAATAGTTTGGTCAAATGATTACTTCATAAGAGCAAAAGTTGTTTTGTACTGCACTGAAATTATTCAATACATTGTATTGACCTCTGCTGCTGTGAGGCTGCTATATGGAGAGTCCTGGCTCCCCTCCTTACAACCTCCTTAAATACGATTTTTATATATTTTTTTTTTTTTTTTTTTTTAGCTGAGTGTTTATATTGTCACTCGCAAAGGTAGTTTGTGGGTATCTTTCTCCAGAGGCGGCTGAGGTGCATGGGAGGAAAGGGTAAGGGTTTGGTAATCCATATCCTCGTCACATAAAGGAAGGTCAAGAGGTGGTGTCAGCTAGGGTTGCCATAAAGTTGAGCTGAATCCAGAAGACAGTGGATTGTGTGCCTGGCTTATTATTCAGGGTGAAATTCTTGGGCCCAGTAGTCACTGCATTCCAGCCCTTGCTGGATCTTCACATTTGAAGTGGGCACACCCAGGTTTGCAAAATTACCTTCCTACCTGCTGTGGAAGGAAGGAGAGAGCCCCTGTGTGGCTTTCTCCCTTCCCTCCCCCCTGGAAGCATGTAAAAACAGACAAGGGGCTACGCTGCAGTTGAAAGAAGGGGCCTGGTCAAGGTTTCCTTGATGGAAGGGTGGAGAATTATTTTGGGGGAGGTGCAAAGTATTTAATAAGCTCGGGGTAGATTCCTGACTTACTACTGAAATCTCAAGGGCATGCCAAAGGAATGCAGCATTTCTGCATTCAGACCCCTCGGTGTGGAGGAAGGCTATTGCAATATTTAAAGGTTTAGGTCACTTTATGCAAAAGTTGGAGAAGGCATTGTAATAATTCTGACCGCTAGTCATGCTCTGCGAGGGCAGGCAGGGCACTGTTAGTCACGATCGCTACTTTGATGGGTTTTCTTCTCGCAAAGCAGCAAAGTGGGAGGAGAATGGTGGCAGCCCATATCGTACGTGCCCATGAAACTTCTGGCGCAAGGCTTTGGGTACTACCTCGCCGCAAACCAAGAGCAGCTGGTATCCCGCAAGGCGATGTACGCTGCAATCTGATTATTCAAATGGMCCTGATGTCACTTGTGTGTGATGAGGGGGGAGGGCAGGCGCTAACTCTGGGCACCTGGGGATGTGCCTGGTGCAGCCTCCCGGCCCCGACTCCCACCTCCAGGTGGGCTYCCCACCCAGACCTGGTCCACCATGCCTGCTCCTGGGGCCTTCAGGTGCCTGAAATATTCACAACACCACAATTGTGGTAATGACGAGGTGTTTTTCCAATTGAAGGTTAATATTTTTTTTTTCCCTGCCTTGAGGGCTCTTGGTTGAGAAAATAAATTCACTATGTCTCTTCTGGGGGGGTTTGTTTGGGAGAGGAGCTGGAGAAGAGGGTAGCAAAGGTGCACCTTGTAGGTAATGCTGCCTCCTAACAAGCTGTGCTACGGTGAGCGCAGTGACCTGCCAGCTGAGCCTCACCTCTAATGCTGAAGTATCTGAAGGCTGATTTGACGAAAACAGGCCCAAAATCCCTCATGCAACCATCTCTGTTCCAGGGGTGAGCGTTACGCTGTTACGCTGGGCATCGGATTGTGTTGCTAATTTTCAGTATAATGAGGCTTTCTATCTTGTGCACGCAAGGTGGTGGGAAACGGCTTTGCAAGGCTAAAGTATGTATGGTAGCTACAATGGTCACAGTTATTAAAAAAACAATTTAGTGGCATTGATTTTTAGTTTTGCTTCTGTAAATATCAAGCAGGGAAAAACAGGCTGAATGTAAGAAGACATGACAGAAAATGTCATTTATTAGCTGTATTTGTGCTCTTTTCTGCGGAAAGAGGCGGAGGACCGCACTTGGGTCCAACTAGAACGTTTTTGAAAGGCCAAAATTTTGCATGGTGATTTCAGGTTTTTATTCTCTGTTTCCACATTTATTTTTGTAGATTTGAACACGAAATTAATTTTTTTCTTTTTTTTTATTCTTTGAAAGCTTACAATTAGAGTGGAAACACACCTGGATAATTGTGGTGATTCCTACATAGACAACGAGTTGTTAAGGCAAGAACAGACAATTCTTCACTAACCCTGTTAACTGTTATATTGTTGGAAGCTTAATTTTTCTAACTCCTCATACTGTTTGATCATTAAAAAAAAAAAAAAATCCCTTCTTGTTGCAGTTTTTAAAAATAAGCTGGAGCATATGAAACACAGATCTAAACATATGTCCTGAAAGGTTGGTCCTGCTCTCTTTCTCCTACCTTCCCTTTATAGTAGGTGCCCTGAGAACATACCTGTAGTGGACCTTAAATTGCATAGATATGGTAAATTTTGAAGGGGTGGAATAAAAAACCCAACATTTTGGAAGTGTAACTCAAGGGTAGTAAAATATAATCAGGAAATGTTTAAAATTTTTTTATTTCTCCCTTTTCTTTCTTCCCTTCAAGCATGGGGTAATAACATTTTCCACATTTTTGAGACCTTGAAGGTGGTATTTTTGTAAAATGGGGCTGTGTTCATTTCAGTTGCTCTTTTAAGTGCAGAGTATAGGACTCTACAGTGCTGGAGTCCTTTTATGGCTTCTGGCTAGCTACTGGGTGGACTTCAAATGCTTAGTTTCGACCCAAAAAAATCTTAAATGGCCTGGGATTTACCTACCTAACAGAAAATGTGAAGCCTTTCCATAGTGGCCATGAGAGAGGCACCCAGGTGGAATTTAAAATACACCTAATACTTAACCACAGACAGGGCTAGCCCTTCAGGGAACCTCACAAAAAAGATTTTTCACTCCTTAAACCTGCTCTTCTCCTTAATGTCATTTTAGCTTTTAGGATTTTATCCTCCTTGGATTTTGGTAACAAATACATAGTGCCATGGAGCACAGTTAAAGACTCTTTTCTGGTGATTTCATCCTTATACGAGCCCAGTGAGACAGGCACAGGGCAATACTAATGTGGGATTTTTTTCTTGTGATTTAAGAGTCAAATTTATTATTGGAATTTGATTATTCAGAATCAGTAAATAGATGGAGAATGGGTGCAGAAATTAAATGCTGTAAAATCTAAGTAACAAGGATAACTTTTCGTGTTTTAAAGAGGGAGAGGTGGAAAAGTTTGAATAAAGTTGATGCACTTAGCAATATTCAGGTGCTTTTTGTAGTTCCAGAGCGCTTCAATACAATTCTCTTTGAATGTGTGTTCTCTCATTTTGTTTTCATACGCAAAATGTTTATCTGGCTGTCAGTCCATTTTTTATCTTGAATGATGCAGTGTATAGAATTATATGTTGTTATATGCTAATTACTGTTGAAAGCTAAGATTAAACAATAAGTTTTCTTTATTTCATCTAGAAATGTGACATTGTTACCAGAAATACTTGTGTGTTATTTTATAGTTTTACTTTGAGGCTTCCATCCTTTTTTTTTTTTTTTTTTTTTTTCCTGGGCATGTCAAGTGTATGCACTTGTATGCCTTTCCATCCTGCATCTTTGTTGTACGAGTCTTACGTTTGCTGTCCAAATAAAGAAAATGTTGAACGTGCCATCTGAAATCTCCCCAGGTGTCTGGGTTTGGGGTGTGCTGGGGAGATCAGTAAGCTCAATGCTTACTGGTGCTACCCAGCCTCTCTGGGCACATTTATCCATGTGGGTACTTCGGTGGCAGTTGTTCCTTCTCATCATCTGGAATAAGTGATTTGGCTTTGAAAAGGTTCTGTATGGGAGCAAGAGCTCCTGTGTGTTTGGGCATGTTTCAGGTAATTAGCAAGAAATTATATTATTGCATTCTCTCCTGGTTTTGCTTCTTTCCAGATCTACAATATTGGTTTGTGAGTGTGTGTTGAAAGATGTGTACATTTAACCAAGAAGAAAATCTTGATGTTTGTAGTTGGATACTTAGCAAATAAAGGGTGTTACCAGGGTCAATATTAGGGTAAATGTTAAAATACTGTATGTGTAACGGTAATAAGAGTGGGGCCAAAAAAGGTGGTGTTTTCCATTTTTTTCTGCAAGTGCGTTGAAATTTCAAAATGGAAAATGATATTAAATTATAATATTAATTGTTATTTTGCTGAAGTGCATTATCATGGCAGCTGGCACAGGAGAAACCTGTAGTATAAAAGCTGTTTCCTATGCAATGTAACCTTAGCAGCAATGCGCCTCCCCTGTCGCCTGCCTCTTCATGGTGCGGTGGAATCAGCATCAACTAAAACTGTCCTTTTGCAAATCTGGATGGAAAACTGCCTGTAACAGGTAAAATGAGGCATTCTGTATTTTTAATTAAGTTCAAATTTGAGTAAGAGCACAGATAACAGTGAGTCAAAGTGGCATCTGACTTTCCTTGGGAATGGGACTAAGTATTGAAACGAAACTGTCTTGAAATGAAAGGTCTTCAGCTGGGAAGGGCCTTACTCAATTTTAATTTTTTTTGTATCTTTATCATTTTGTGACTGTGGACTGACTGGTGAGAAATAATGCAGAGAATTCAAAATAATTAAAAAAGAATGTGTATGTATATGTGTATGTGTGTATATACACACATGCATTTTAAAAGATTATGTTACTATAAAATAATCTGAAGTTTAAGAAAAGACCAGCTAAAAATATCTGGAGAGTTTATAAAAATAGTAAGTTTTTTTTTTCTGCTAGTACTAGTACACTTGAACACAACTGGAGCTGAATGTTCACTTTTGAAAGATTAACTTTCATGCTAAGCTGAACTTTAGGAACGCTATTTTAAAATATGTAGTCTACACCGTGTGTCTAATACATTTTTCCCCTTTGTGAAAATAGCAGTGCTTTGTTGTTCTGGTAAATTGATTTTATTTTTAAATGTTAAATGTACAGGTCCTGTAGGTTTTCCCTTAAAAATTGAGCTCGCTTAACCTTAATGGAGCCTTAAATATTGTAGCGCAGGAATCAAAATTCCAGTTAGAGGGAACTCTAGTCTGTACGAGCAAAAATTTCAGTTGGAAAAAAAAATAAATCTTAAGTTATTACTTGGGTTCACAATTACTTATTTTCCTGAAACTTCATGTTACATAGCGGTTAGGGTTGAAGTAAAAAGCTTGCTGTGTTTGGATTTGGAATTGTCTGTTAAATATTTAGCATGCATGGATCAAGGCGGGACTCTCATTTTCTAGGAATAAGCAGGGCAGGAGGGCTAGCTATGAGAAGGAGGGGGAAAAAACCCTCGAGTGAGTTGTTCCACACAGCTTTCATCCTGGGGCCTGATCCTGCACAGTCTCTGCCCCTTCTCCCCTGCCCTCGGAGGAAGTCCTCAGCATGCTGCGGGGAGGCTCTTGGGAAACTGAGTTTGCAAAACTGCCCCAGCTTTGACAGGGAAAATGCACACACCATCTAGCAAAGGCAAAAGATACAAGTGTGTGGGTTTTTTTTGTTTTTTTTTTTAGAAAACAGGAGTTTTAAAACAGTTACAGAACAGATTATCCAGAAATTTATTTGCGGTGATGGAGTGGATTATTTGATTTACACATATAGGGGAGATTCTATGTGATGGTGGCTTCCTGGTCATTGTGGAAGAATAGTTCAATTTTCCCTCCTACAGCTAGAGTGAAAATTTCAAAACAATGTCTCTTTAAGACAGTACTTGAAAAACATAATCTGTAGGATGTTTGAGGAATTTAGGTAGTAGTTTAATCCAAGATAATAGACTACACTTGTAGTGTAAACCATGTCTTGTCTTTTTCCTGATGTGTGTTTAAAATTGTGATAAAAATGCTTTAAATGATTTTCCACTGAAAGTTTTGGGGCAACCATAAGCAGGTAATGGTTAGGAAAAAAAAATTAAAATGTATTTGTCTATGTCTTGGAATATTGTTATTAATTTTGAAATAATTTTTCAGGTGAGTTCGCTAATTGTATAATAGTGTACACAGGTCTCCCCCTGCCATCGAGGATTTGATCTGTTACAGATGTGTACTGCTGTCCTGTAAAGAGCACGGGGTCTTTCCTGCCGAGGGAACAGGATCCCTGAATGAACCACATCTTTCTTTGTGGAAAACCAGCACTCTGGTGTGCAGAGGGAGCTATTTGCCAGGGTCAAGTGAGAGGGGTTCAGTACTAAGTGTCTCTTAGTGGTATTGATCACAGTGGGTGCTGGTGCTGATCAACAACAAGAGTTCTTATATGGTGAGCTTTGCATTAACAGAAGTTCGGTTATTTAAACAAGTTCTAAGTGGTGGTGGGCAGCAGCATAACTTGGTGACAGAGAGCTAAAAACTGCCCTTGCTAACTGGGAGGTACTCCTTTTCACCCTAACAGAAGTGCTGGAATATCTCATTACTTGTTTGTTACCTGATTGTATGAACTTTGCACCTGCACAGAAATTTTTAATGTAGGATACCCTCGAGAAATGTGCAACTTTCGGGGATGCTAGGTGTTTGAAACTGTATACAAATTCAGATTCTCTTTCAATTTCAAATACATACTAACAGCTGGTAAGTATGTAGTTTAACATGTGGTCTGTAGATTTACTAACACTTAATGAAGGAACTGGAGGATGCTAGGGTACAGCACAGGTATTTGAGCTGATTCTAATAACCTGTACAAGATAAATCAGAAATGCTCTTAAAGACAAAGCAAAGATTTTTTTTTTTGAAATATTGTGTTGTCATCATCAAATTTCTTTTCAGCATTTAATGCCCACTAGCAGTGGTGTAAAATTGTTCTTGTACTGTTATTACTGGTTCATTCAAAGATGCACCAGAATGCTTATTCTATTAAAGTATTGTTCTGAAAAACAAAAACACCCCTCCCCACAAAAAAAAAACCAAACACCCCACATTGTTATGATAGTCAAAAAATAGGTGACCATTTATTTATGAAATACTAAGTTTGGTTCTCAGTGATGGTCTGAGTCCTAACAGCAAATGGTGAAGGTCCTGTTCTAATCTGGTAACTTGCTTTGGGTTGCGGCTTATTCTGTTTGCATTAGCAATGTGTTTGCTTAGAGTGAGTTATACACCTCTATTTAGAAGTTTTCATTTTTTTCTGTTACGCAGTTTAGAGGGCATTTTTATAAAGTGATTTCTACCCCCTCTTCTACCCTGGCTGCTCCTTTAAACAAGAAGTGACTGTTGACATATAAATATACTCCAGATTCTGCATTTAACGTAGAATTGTAAACTTTTACCTGAAGTTGTGGAGTACACACCCTTTGTACAACTGGGCTTGATGACAGTTGTTCAATTCAACCCAAATCATGAGCAAAATCATCCTTTCAGGTATGTAGCATGTGCTTAACCTATACAGGGTTGATGATACACATTACTCCTTGAAAGTAATCTTGGGAAAAGATTTAGGAGATTTATCATTATAATTTGTAGAGCCCTTTAAGCTTTTAGATTGAGTTAAAGATTGTGTTATCTTTGTGTTTGACTAGCTTCAGTAAAATCACAAAATTGCATTTACTTGCTGTGGTTGGCTTTTGCCTGCCTCTGTGGCAAGTAATAACCTTATGCACATTGCTTTTCTTCCTGGCCCTTTTGCTCACATCACCTGGTCCACACAGTTCACTTACTACGACTGTTATTGGTTTTGCATATGTTGGATTAAGTTCAGCATCTTAACATGAAAATGCTACTTCTGAATGCATGAACGGCAGTACAGATCCAGCATCGCACGTGTGGTTACATCAGTCTCCTGCTGTATAGCAAGGCTGTGTTTTGTACTGCAGCTCTTTAAAATGGCTTTTCAAATGAAAGTTCAAGCTATCTTAACTTTTTAGCTATAGAGTAGTGGTGGAAATCACACGTGGTTCTCTATTCCAGAAAGCCGCTCTTTGACGTAGTTCTGATTTGTGTCACTGGGTGTATCATTTTGGGTGGTAACCTTTTTTTTAAAAAAAAAAAAAAAAAAAAAAAAAAGAGGAGGAGGAAAAAAGCAAGGCATGGAAAAGGCTGTCCAAAACTTAAGTCATGTTTCACCACGGTGAAGCCCTGCAAGTTCCCGAGGAAGAAATGGCATTTGAGCAGTGATAGTATTCTGGAGATGGCTGTGGTGCGTGTCCTACCTGATGAGACTTGGGCTAGATGAGGAGAGCTTTGCTTGGTTCAGGGGGGCTGAGCAGGTGCCCTGACCTGTTTCTTTTCCCTCTAACATCCAGCCCTGTGAACTTTCCTTGCACTTTGTGGATAACGTGCATGTGGTTACAAACTACTAAAGCATGTCTTTGAGGTTTGGGGGAGGAGAGGGAGGGAGCGATTGCTTTGTTTTGAGGGTTTTGGTAGCTCCAGTTCTGGTTGTTACTGATAGTTGTCTCTTCTTGTGTAGTCCAGTACTAGGCATGAAGCTGATGCCAGCATAGTTTGAAATGAGCTGAATTTTTTKGGGGGGGAGGGGGGGGTGATGGTGGGGGAGATGAGTGAAGAAGACATACAAACAGCAGTGTTAGCAGAAAGGGATCAGTAACTCCTAAAGAAGGATGACTTCTTTCTGTGGTTGAATATTTATCTTATAACATCATAGTCTTCCTTATGATGATTTTTTTGTGTGTGTGTGTAATTCAGTATTTTTAGCTTTCTCCTGCTCTTTATTTCTTTAAAATGTTCATCTTAAATCCTCAATTGTTGGGTGCATATATATGCAGATGGAACAGTTGAATTTCAAAACTTTGAAAGGCGTATTTAAACTACGCTAAGCTATGCTCTCAGGTAAAAGAAACTTGATCTACTAGTGGGGGCAGGTACCACCTAATTTAGGTATCTCTTAACAAATCAGTACTGTATGATTGTAAAAAGAAGATAGTAATTACTGTCTTGGTGTGATAATAAGTTTGCACATCTGTATACAAACTAAATTTGAAGTAATTAACTGCCAAATAATTTATTAAACTTGGTCAAAATGATCATCATCATTCATATGAACTTTGTTCCTAATATTAATTTAAATATCTAGCAAAATGTTATGCATTTGAAAACTACAAGTTACTAAATGCAAATAACCTTGATGTTAATGATGATTAACTTGTAAATTATACTTATGAATTAATTGGTTAGCAGTAGCTAACCAATAGGCCTTTTCTCTGCTTTGAAACTAACTGATCCAAATTTACAATTTTTCTCAGTTTAATACCAAGTGAACTAAAATAGTGTAAATGTTAAATGCTACCCTCTGTAAAGAGTGCAGTTTCAGTGCAGAAATGTAAACTCTATTTTTTGTTCTCTGATCATAACAGTGTATTTAAATCTGCAATGGCAGTGAAAAAGTCAATGCTTGCTGTGATCTTCATCCTCAAAACATGCAATATATTTTATGTTTTCTGTGAAAAYGGAAATGAAAAATAATGGAATTATTTAAAAGGTGGTAGTGGCTATCCTATAATTGCTTTATATGCCACTTCTTAGAGTCATGGCAGTTTTTTTATAGTATTATGAAAGGGGGAAATAACTAAATATTAACTGTAAAGGTTATGAAAGAAAATACACTTACACCTCTTGTATACAGGCAATTTTTCAACATAACTTGCCTTTGAAAGGAATTGTAAAATTGAAATGTTGCAAAATTTAAAATTTGTGAACAATTGAATTTTAGTTGTTGACTTTTCCAGTTGAACAGAACAAAATTATACTCTAAGGCTTTCATCAAGGCCTGGTATGAAAGCTCATGGATTTTGCCTTCACATATTATACTATGTAAGCCTGTGTGCACTAATCAAAGTTGTTATGACAAAAGCACAGAAGATTGTTTTGGTAATTCTTAAAAATGAAGCTTAATGAAAGATATAATTAACAATATTTCTATTAAGTAAATATAAAAAATTGTAGAAGACTCTTTATGCACAAGCTGTGATGCTTTAACTATGCCAGTACAAAATATTTACTGTGAATGTGAATTTACTAGTGTAGATGTACTTACCCTGACCAAAATTATTGCCTTGTAAAAAAAGAAAATAAGCTTTGTAGACCATAGAAAACTTTGCATGCTTGTTATTACTTTATAAATTTAACTTCTTAAAACATGTTAATAAAAAAGTTACATTTTTTCCTAGTAACCTGTCTTTAGATCAAAACTTCATGTAGAAAATACTATGTATGTGTGCAAAGTGTGTATATTATTTACCTCTACATCCCAACTGAAAGATGGTGCATTCTACACTTCGCGGGTATAAAATTTTTTGAGGGGAGATTACGCAGTTGTTCTAAATATGTAACTTTTTACTGTAAGTACAGCTATGAACTAATTTTATTTGGTGCTGTTCTGTCCACACAATTTTTGTGTAATTGAAAAGGATTTCATTTTCTTAGGGAGAACTCTTCAAAGAAAATTACTTAAAAGAAATGACAATAATGTCTGAAAAACCATAGGCATATTTTTTTTCTCTTTGCAAGTAATTTAAGTATAGAAAAAGCAATGGCACTTTTTAAATTCTGCATCTGGTGACATTCAGCATAAAAATGACAAAGCCAAACAGCGGCGTGGTCACTTTCTATGACTATTGGGTTTTGACAGGACACGAGAAAGGAAGGAAAAATACTTGGTGGTGATAATGCAAAGCCCATACTTTCTAGTACTCTTCCAGTAGAGGCGTTATGTCTCATCTGCTTTAGATCACTTAATCAGTTTAAGGCCATGTGGAATTGCCATTAGTAAGGGCCAGTACTTGAGTACTATTTCTTCTTCAATGAGTTCAACAAAGTGTACTAGTAAAATAATTACTAGAGCATCAAAGTGAGAATTGGTATCTGTGTGGTGACTTAGTTATTGTGTGCATAGTTTATACTTTAAAAGTTTCTGTTTTTTTTTTAAACTTTTCACTTTTGTGAATAAGATTTATTGTACTGTATCCTTTGAGATAGAAGAGCTTATTTATTTTAAAGCAAAAATAATAGGAAATGTACAGTAAACTTGACATTTCTGTTATAAACTTAATCTATTCCTGTTAGTGTGGTCTAGAAGATTTAAAAGAAGCTATTTGTCTTGCTAATGCTTTTTAAACTTTTCTTGGTTTGTCTTGAGATTGAAGGGTGGAAAGTAGTAATAAGGAAATAGATTTTTTTTTTTTTTTTTTTTTAATTAAAAAAAAACCCCAAACCTTAGCCACGTGAACAGGCTAACTGCAGGTCTTTGTTAGGCTTTGCTGGAACATCAGATGATGAGCATAGTATATCTTTTAAATGCTCAATTATCATGTCAGTATAAAGTTGTCCTCTTGCAAAGTTGAGTAATATACGTATTTATGAGAAAAGTAGTAAAAATTGAAGTTTCRGCCAGAATGGACGCAGAATGAAAGCCATGCATGTATGTGCATGTACACACACACATGCGCTACATTCTTTAAGAGTGGCTTTAAACACTGGAAAGAGCCTGAAATGTGTGGCTGTACATCTGAAAGTGTTGATTTACTCTGTGCTCCTGTTAACTCTGCTTTTAGTTTATTTTGTTCTTTTAAGCACTAGGACTTTATTTATATTTTTAGATCATATTATATAGACAGTTGCCTAAATGAAGTAGTTTGCCCTTGTTAATATCCTCTTATATCATGGAAGAGACTTGAAAATGCTGTCTGTTAGCTGAAGTTTACATATACACTTAAAATCACACTAAGAAAGATTTTTCATTTATTCTAGTTACAGCATGTAAGCTTTTTGAAGTTAGATGGTGCTTTCAGCAGCACAAGTGTGTCAGTGTGTTTCCATTTCCCAGACCCCACAGGAATCTTCGGTTACTGAGATCATTTTAGGAATTGGACATTAATTTGTGTCATTTTCTGTAAAGTAGCCTGAGAGGCAGCAAACAGGCTTTTCTTTAAAAAGTCTGTGTGTGGGGCAAAACAGCGAGGCAGCGGAGAAGTATGCGCTGGGATGGCTCCCTGAACTACCCTAACACCTTGCTCAGTTTAATGTCTAAAGTAGCTTGCTCTCAACCTGAAAGGTTGAGATATTTAATCAGATATTTAATAGCAAAAAAATAGGAAATAGAGGCTCCCTGCTCTGTGAGCCTATGTAACAGAGTTCTTGCAATTACATGCTATAAATGTATAGGCGGAGCAACTCTTGCTATTTTACTTCAAGCCTTATTTTACTTCCCCTCCACCCCCCAAACCAGAACTGAATTTGAATGGTTAATTTGGAGCATAGAGTGAACTTAAACTGAGTATGAACAACCTCAGTTTCACTTGAGTCTGACCTGAAAGAGACCAAAATGGGTTAGGCTCCCTGTCTATAGCTATGGCATAAGGAATCTGGAAAGCGTTTCTGATGTTCTCTKCAAACAGAGGCTCATGGCTGAGCAGGTTGGTCTCAGCAGCATGGTGGCTACTGAGTTTGTCTATGAATGCTGCTAATTTTATTTAGCTATTTCAATCGGAGAAGGGTGACTCACTGAGCTATTGTTAAGACAAGATCTAATCTGGTGCCGTACCTCCTGTACCAAAAAAATTTGCCAAAACTTTTACATGGTACATATCATCTGTGTCACTTATTTCCATCCGGTTTCTAACTGATGTGYAAACTTCTGTGGAGTAAGTGGTGGTAGTAGGGAAGATGTGCAAAATAAAAGTACTGTGAGGGTATATCCAGCAGCTGCTTTGTGGAACAAAGTATGCTGGCTTTTTTAATTATTCAAGCTTTGGTACCCTTTTTTGCATCAGAAATGACACTGAAGTATCCTATGCCATTTCTTTCTCCTCCCTGGGCTCTGTAAGGGGAGCTGAATTCACTGAAAATTAAAAAAAAAAAAAAAAATTCCTTCTTTTCCTTTCCTTGTCTAGAGCTCCCCAGTCCCTAACTTGGCCATCTATTGCAGGGACATCATATGCAAGTTTCAGCTTAGAGCTGCTTCTTACAGCTGGTGTAAAACTTCACAGTTAGTCCGTAATGGAAATATTGACTGTCCATAATGGAAATATTGACTGCTTCAACTAGCAGCCCCTGTGGACACTAGGAAAACAGGTGAGGGGAGAGAAGAAGCCTTTAGCTATTTTGGTGGCTGAAGGAAAGGAGGGGTGGAGAGGAGAAAGGTAAAAGATGAGCATTGTGTCCCGTCGTTACAAGATTACTAGTTCATACCGGTKAGGATTTTAAATAGACAATTTTTTTGCATGTTTATAAGCACTTTTGCATTAAAAGATGTTATTTTCAGTCCTTCATATACCTCCTGAGTGTTTTCACTGTTATTCACATCCTAGTTAATTGCAAGTTAGTGGTGGGGTGGGAGAATAAATTGCAAGTGGCCATAGCTCTAAAATGTTTGGTCAACAAAATCAGCTCAGTAGTACAATTATTTGAGGACTACAGACCCCTGCTCTGAGGYGGAGCAGCAAAAGAGAAACTGTGGCTTTAAAAAAATCAAACACCCAAAAAACCCACCCACAAAAAACCCTAAACCCCAACCCCCCAAAACAAGCATGAAGAAAAAAAAAAAAACCAACCAAACAAGAAAACCCCTTTCAGTTTCTCCAAAGAGTTGGGGGTGGGGGAGCGGAGTGGAAAGAAAAGGCCTGAAATGTCACAAGCCACAAGGGTAGATGAAAGCCCATTTTCCTAAAGGATACTGGAACTTCCCATTAAATTTAAAGCAGAGCTTACTTCTTTAATTAAAAAAAAAATCTTTAACAGCCTTCTTTCATTAACAACACCTGGAAAATGGAAGTGTGTGGTTTTTTTTTTTTTTTAAATGAGAAATTCGGCATTAATATGGTAATGGCAGAATCTTTAGAATTTTCTTTTTTAAAATGTCTTTATGGACCACTCATGGGAATTTACAAATAATGAATATAAGCTTTTAGTCTAATTAGTGACTTGAAGAATTGTCGAACTGAAATCCTGAAGCAAATGGTAATAGGTAAAAGCCTACTATCCAGCTAATCTACATAAACATAAGAACTACAGTCAGGCTTACAGTGGTTGGTTTACCTATTTTGTATGATGTAACTTGGACATGCCTATATAAATCTTCTGGTTGTGCTTCTTTGAGCTATCGTATCCTGTCCACAAATATCCAGTATTTTTCAGAGTATTTGTGTTTATCCTGTAAGGAGAAGGCAGCCCTGTGCCCAGTTGTTTGGCTGGTGGCGTTAGGGAGGGGAGCTGCATGGTGTACTGGCCCCATGGACAGCTTTCTGATCGTTTGTCCTGGTGGAAAGTAGTAAGCAAATCTGATGTTTCGCAGGCACTGGTAGGAAATTTGATCATCAGCACAGAGGGATCTGTGAGGTAATCCAAGAGCCAGATTTCCATCTTGAATGCTGAGGTAATACACCTCTCCAAAGCGTCTGCTTTGGTGAGTTGTATGTGCAAGGTGAAAGGGGAAAAGGAGCCAAACACTATGTCTTGTATGAGCTTTGAGAAAAAATTTTCTTTGTCTAAATTTTATGGAAAATCCTTATTCTGAGTGGTAGTACAGAGTGCTTTTAAATCCAGGCCTGGGATTAAATAATGAGGCAACACAAAGAGAAGTATTGCTGCAGTTTGCCTGTGGCTTAGCTAAGCTTTGTCTGCTTGAATTGCTGAATTGGGTCTGAAATTGGAGCAATAACATTTCCTCTTCAAGTATTCTGCTGTCCATATCCGTGTGTAAAAATAAGAAGCGGTGATGTTTGTTAACAAGTCAGTATTTGAAACCATTCTCCTTTCTTGTTTGTTAACAAGTGAGTATTTGAAACCACTCTCCTTTCTTCTGTAGGTAAAACATCAAGATGAACTTTCTGGTTCACAAGCTAATGGCGTGATTTGATTAAAACACAGTGACTGTCACCAGTATGCCTTGTAATATACACTAGAAATTAATCAGCTTTTAATAGAAGTGATATAAAAACCTCTGTTTGTCACTTTACTGAACCTGAGGGAGGTTTTAACAGAAATTCAGTATACCTTCTTTTTAGGCAGGGAGTGTGACCCTTTGCTTTTGTATTTATCAGAACTACTTGTTAGGAATAAGCAAACTGAGATATATAATTGCATGTGTATATACATATATAATTTTATATAGATAAAAAGATGGCTTAGAATGCACATTCAATAAGCTTTATTTGGATGGACTTATTACTATTTGTTAGGTGCTTTCAGGAATCAGATGTGAACAACTCAAAAGACTGAAGAGATTGCTTAAACCCACAGAGTTTCAGTGTGAAGTCAGGAGGTAGGCAGAGACTGCAGCACCTCTTGCAAGAGAAGCTACTCCAGTGGCTTAATCTGTATCATTGCCTACATGTGCCATGAAGAAAATSATAAGGATAAACCCCCTCCCTCACCTTGTAACTAAAAAACTGCTGCTTTTTTTCCCCCCAACAACACTAATATGATTTGAGAGTTAAGGATTTTTTATCTTGTCCTGTAAACCTGCTCCCCCCCACCGACTAGAAGAGCATTAAAAACACTGATTCACTCTGTTGTGATCAAGYGTCAGCTACTTGAAGCAACCTGAGGGGGAGAAACTAGTAAACTCTGTGTGTGTGGGTAGCTTTTTGTGTTGGGTTTTTCTTGCCTGTTTTTATTTTGCTGGCTGCAGAGTAAACAATAAGACACCTCTTCCCCTTCCCCCATAAATTCAGTTGATAACCAGCAGTTTTCCATTTGGCTACAGGAGTCACTAACTTTGTTTCTATGGCTGTTCACGTCAGGATTTTTTTATACAGAAGTTGTTTCTTACCATACGGCACTAGTCACAGTCCATAGTGGGTTTTTTGTTGTGTGTGTTTTTTTTAGTATTTCTTCTCCGGCTGTCTATGTTAAGTTTATGTTGTCAGTGAAGTAAGCTTGAGAAACGATGGTCTCTGTCTTTGTGCTGCTCTTTGGAGCTCAGGGAGAAAAAGGGTTGTTTCAGTGAGCAAGTCTGGGTTTTCAGGGGCATCACGCGYAGCTGTCAGAGCTGGGGGACCACGAACTTGGAGGCAGCGCTGGGGAGTAACAGCACTCGGCGCTGATGGGTATTGGCATACTCTGCATCTGTGCTGTTGGTGTGAGGTGCCAAGGCTTTTTCCAGGTGACCAGTATAGCAGTGCCTACCTAGAACGGATGAAATAAGTGCTTGCTCTTTGCACGTTCCTAAGAGTGGAAAAGGTGTAGACCATTTGCTTTCTATCCCATAGGTATTGAGTTCAAACAATTGAATGGACTAACATTGTTGATGTTCACTTGATCTCCTTTCAGACATGTTTAACTCTTTTTCCATAGAGTCTTCTTTAAAAAGAGTAGATTCATCCTGTTCAGGTTTAAGGCATTAACGTTGTGTGTAGTTCGTATGGCTGCTGAAATAAGAGAGTATTTATTGTTGAGAAATGGGAATCAAGGAGCAGGAGGCAGCAGGTCTCCAGGGAGAGAAAGGGAGGATGGTGAGAAGGGTCTGGTAAGAGTGTGGGTACAATGACAGTGTGGATGTGCAGTTACTTCAATACTTGTGTGTATGTTCCCCTCTGAAACAGTCGAATTTTGATACACCTGTGAGATACAAAAAAAAAAAAAAATCGGGACTGTGAGCAAAAGCATGATACTTTATTGTTCTCTGATTTATAATTGTCCATCTTCTGTTTTTTAAAATTATTGTCCCTTAAGGGGAGGTGTGGGTCTTATGTGATTTGCCTTTGCCGAATGTCACATAAAGCATACAGTGAGATTGTACTAGTGAGTGAAAGTGTATAGTGAGATTTTATTTGATGTAGGGATGCAAAAATGGACAATTTTTGAGACCTTTTTAACCCAAGAGGATTTTGAAGGAAAAAAGTGATGTATATCGGGAGGGCAGAGAAAGAAGGAAAGAGTACATATAAAAGAAAAAGAATGCTGAGATTGTGGGTTTTCTTCTTGCCTCCTCCCACTACCTTTTCCCTAAGACATGTTTAGCATTGTTTCATGTGTGTGGAGGATTCTCGTGGGTTGGGAGCACTAGATGTCCCTGAACATGTGTTCTCTGTATTTACATATGAGAGATTACCCCTTCAGAGATCACTAAGATGGCTGTTAGTAAAGTATCTATCTTTAWGGTACTTTGCCCTTTCTGTCTCTGTGCACACATGTAGCACAAATATGTTGCTTTCCTTGTGAAAGGAGCACAATGACACCTTTTTGTTTTACCTGTTTTCAGTGTTGCAGAGATATTCATGTGCCCCCCGCCCCACAAGGCTCCATGTCCCAACATCTGCAGAATAAATATGATGTATAGTCATCAGCAGTGGCTGATGAACCCAGTTACTTGCATAATACCTGAAAAGAAGAATTAGAATGCATGCAATTCCTCTTAAGAAAAGTAAATTATTGCCAAATAATTACTTATGGACTAACCTTATACAGAAACCAGAGAAGTCTGTTTTCTTCTTACCCAATAAAAGGTGTTTTGGGTGTCGTTGAAAAAGAGAAACAAGTGGGAATACCTAATCACATGCTGTGAACTGTAGGTAGCTTTCAAAAAACTTTGTATGATACAGAGCACAAACATAATTTGCCCAGACTTTTTTTCAGTTGACGTCTATTTGCTATGCCAATTTAGAATGGAAGAAATGAATTAAGAAATCTGCTTAAACTGGAAAAAGTGCATACACAAGGCTTACATAAGTCACATTGATGAGATATGCTGGCAATGTTTTACTAAGGTTTTATTAAGACTAGGTGAGCTATGTATTAAACTAAACTATTGTAATAAAATACCTTCATGGAATTTGAAAGGACTATTTCTTGTCTTACACATCTGGTGTGACTGCAAGTACTTGTAAAGTAACAAAACTTAAGATTATTTCAAAACAAAATAAAACAAAACCCTCWGTGAGTTTATGCTGCCTGGGATGTGATAGCTATAGGAGCTTTGCATATACCATACTTTGAAGAAAATAGGGTTATGAGGAAGATGGAAAGCAACCTAAAAGAACTGACTTTGTCCGAGATGGGAGGGTATTTCCAGGAAGATGCTCCCATATTTTTCTCTTTCCTTYACCCACATATTGTGTAGAGTTTTGTCCCTGCGCAAAAGCGTGCTTTCTGAAAGTCGGAACCCATCCTCGTGGAAGCTGTTGCTGCTCCGGTAAATTCAGTCAGACCCAGCTTCGTCACTTACTCTTTGCTATGTGTTTGCATTCGGTTTGGGATTTTTCTTGAGGAAGTTGAGAGCTGATTCCCCATGGGTTCACGTGCAKGCAGCAGAGGCGACTGCAGTCGGTTAGTGCGGCCCTGCCGCGGGAGCTGCACGGGGCTGCCGGGGCGCGGGGGGGGCGGCCCCGCTGRGCAGGAGCCGCGCGGGCTGCTGCAGTGTGTGGGACATGCGGCCTCTGCTTGCGGCTAGTTCGGTGCTCGTTCTGGTCCTGGGAACACAAAACACCTTTGTCATTTCTATCTATTCTTTCTGTGTGGGGAGAAGGGCAGAGAGGGAAAGGGGTTACAAGCTTTGTATATTTTTGGGTAATTTTAAGAAATATACTTAGATTTCTTTTTTTTTTTAATAGGARCGTATAGTAACTGAAATGGAGACGTCTGAAAGTTGCTTATGATCTTTTATCTTACACTGGTTCTGTGCGATTCTTCTCCTGGCCATGCAAAGCTTTATTCATTTTTTTTTCTCTATTGCTAATTATGATACAACAATAATGTAAAAAAAAAWTAAAATTAATTTTTCACATGTATCAATAAACACCAGACTTCAAACTTGCGCACTGGGTGACAAGTTAAAATTACTTGCAGTGCAGCCAAGCAACTGATGGTGTAAACAGTATCAAATTAAATGGTTCATATAGCTGTTCTTGTATATTTGAATTTTTGAAGCCATCTTACAGTTTTGTACAATAGGTGTCTCACTATTGCCATAAATTGAGGGGCACAGTGGGGCTGTACCTGTTTTGTACTTGGCTTGCCATTTCCTTTGGCTCTTTATGAATGTGGTAGAGAACTGGTAATTTTAAGGTGGCATTTCTTCCTTGCTCCTCCTCCTCCCTTTCAGGATACTGAAGTTATTTTTGTGCTACAAATGTTGGTTGGCAAAGTTTTAAATTGCATCAAACTTTTCAATCCCTCGAAGCCATGTGGGAAGGAAAAAAAAAACCAACCCCAAACCTTGTGTTATGTCCTTTATTGTTGAGTTAACGTAGAGATTGCTTTTTTTTTTTGGTCCATCTTTCAGGTGTTGGGCAGTAAAGGAGAAGATACGTAGGTTTTCCTTCTGAAGTGTGAGGTGGCAGTTGTGTGTGTGAAACTTGTGTAAGTGCATCTGGAAAGGACTTTCCCCTCTCCTCCTTGCCAGTGGATATACACCGCTCAGCGTGAGCATTTGCTGCCTAACTTGGCATGGAGCTGGGGTGAGACCTGTTGTTGGTATGTTGGCTGGGCTGTTGTGTGCTCGGATCCTTCTGCAAGTGGCACTCCTTGCTATGAAACTCTCATGAATTTTAATTTGAATCTATAAGTGTGAGAGACTAATGGCACGACACAGTTTGAAGCACACTGAATAGCGTATTGGCTGCCAATTTTGTGGTTTGGGATTTTTCTGCGTTAAAATTTCCCAGTATTTTTAATATTGAATGAACATCCCCTTTTATGTTCTACTTTAGGACCCAACTTTAAAGTTTCAGTTGCTGTGTGAGATTATTTTGATATTTCAGAGCATTATATCACTATGTTAGGGTGATAGTTTTGTGGCAGTATCACTAGCTGAGATTACAGTTTAAGGAAACCTTTGCAGACTTCAAGGAAATTTCTCCCCCTTCCTATTACAGTGAAGCAGCTCCTGACTCTTTCTTTGCTTTATTGGGAATGAAAGCTCAAATGGGGTTGTGTGCGGTTTGGGTTTTCGTTCTCCCTTCCTCACCTATTTATATGATCAAATGCTGAAATCAGCTCTTAGTTGCTGGGGAGGGAGTGAAAACAGCTGAGAAGTGCTGCACAACCGAGACCTGTTCATTTTTTCTGGAGAAAGCGTGCTTGTCGCTTGATCTCATGGTCGCTGTAGTGTTGGGGGTGACACCTCCACGTGAGGAGAAGTTTGGGCAAGGTGGCTTTGCGCCCTAAGCTCCGGCTGCACCTCGAACAAAGCCTGTCGAGAAGAGCATTTCAAGATGTAAAACACTCACTGCAGGCCTGTGTGGGCGGGTGGTGGTGGTTAATAAATGCAATTGGTTTATCAAAATCTGAAGGGGAAAATGAAAGCTTTCGATTTTATTGTTAGATAACATCTAACATCTCTAAAACTTGTTTTATTGCAAGATTTTACTGGCCTGTATAAGTTTAACAAACTTCTGTTATAACAAGTACTTAAAATGTGAAGCATTTTTCTGTGAGAGGTCAGTATTGAGCAATTAAAACACTAATTGTTTGGACACAAGACACTTATTTTAGCTGCTTTGGTGAACTAAAATGTAGATGAGACCTTCTAAGCTAGACCGTTTTGTGTTGTCCCCTCTCCCTTCCCCAGACCTTCCCAGGCTAGCCAGACTGACCCAACCAGCATGCCCTACCTGAGCCCAGCTGAAACTGTGTTAATCTACACATTCTTGTAAATCCCAAGGGTTTTGTGGCATCTCTGGCATTTATTTGTTCTCTCACTTTGGGGGAAGGGAGGAGACAAAGGACTTGGCTGTGAAGGCAGCCAGCACACTGCCAGGCTTTGCAGTAGCACTTAAAAGTGAATGTTTTGTTTACTAGATAAGCAAAAATTGATGTAAATTGGGGGTGCAAATACAACGAATTTATTGATTCTTACCCCCTCCTCCTGATCAGAGATGGAGAATGTCAGCTTTATAAATGTTAGAATATAGTACATCGTTAGGCTAACGAAAAGCTTAATATCATAGCAAATGTATTTATTCAAATTTATATTCTCTTCCTTGAAGGGATGTAGAATCCTGAAGTGTCTTCTTGGTGAATAAAAAACAAACAAACAAACCACCAACACACACACAAAAAAACAACAACAAACAAACAAACAAAAACCCCCACACCCAACCAACCAAACCAAAMAAAAAAACCCCCAACTAAAACCAAAAAAACAATCACCTCTTAAAGTGTGTGGAGGGGAACCCAGTACAAATACACGGGATTATCACACCCATTTATAACGGAGAGAGTTAGATACTGAAGGCCTTAAAGCTGAAATAGAAATAGTCTTCAAGAAAAGTGGTGACTTCATGAAATGTAACAGCTGTCAAATGTGTAACAAGTATTTCTGTAACAGCTCTTTGGACTTGAAATTGTTTTGACCTGACATTCCCCCCCAGCGATCTGTTGGGTTTTGAGTTGTGTATTTGGTTTTGCCCCTCTTAGTACAACAGATGCTTAAATGCGGACAGTGCTATGTATCGTCTATCTTGCAATAATGTTTTCTTTCTTTTTTTTTTTTTTAAACTATTTTCTTTAATTTATCTGCAGGAGTCGGAAGCTTCAGATCAGAAATATCCCGCCTCACTTGCAGTGGGAGGTAGGAAGTTACTTTAAAAATTGCTATCTGTGCTTAAAACTGTGTTTCTGTTTCTCTCTTTATCCACAAGATTTTTCCCCTTCCCCCACCTTTCACTTGCTCTGCACACACCATCCATTCTGTTCTGGGGAAAAAGCCTTTGGAAGAGGGAACAATAGAGCGTTCTAAGCAATTCAGATAACTGCCTTCATTTCTGCTTTCCGAGTTAACCATAAAAAATGTTGAAATGGATTCTTTGGTGAACGCTGACTTCCTGATGCAGTCACTCCCTTTGACTGAAAGCTTGTCCATTTTGGACCTTGCTGGTGTGTGAGTTCAGTAAACTTAATACAAGTTCATATTTAAGTACTTGGCCAAAACCTTTACAAAAGCAGAAATTTAATGCTGATCCTTTTTCTTTGATTTTTTTTTTCCCCTTGCTCCTCTATAGTGGTGGCATTATGGCAAATTGTTTGCTCATGCTATTGTGGTTATTGGCTCTCATCGATATATTGTATACTTGCTGTTTACACTCCACAAATAGCGTTATAATTTTTGCAGTAGATGAGCTACTGTGAGAACGGATCTGTTTTCTTTACCGTATTTCTACCTTGTATGTGTTTAAAATGTTGTTTTCATGTTTTACTAGTGGTGAGTCTTTTACTTAGTAGTAAGTCATCCCTTTGCCTGAGGGAGATTGGAGGGTGGAGGGTTTGAGGCTAAAGCTCTGGTAGCATTGTTCTCTGAGCAGGTTTGGTCTGCCTTCTTCATCTGACTTTCCATCTGCAGCTACTTCTTTGTTTGCACTGCCTGATTGCTTCCTAGCTTTGGAGAAAAACGGAGGCATTGCTCTGTCCAACCTAGGCTGCCAATCTCAGGGTTTCTCTAAGATACCAGCACACACCACCTCTCATTGCTTCAGTCTGTCCTTCTGGTGCGTGCTGTCCATGTAAGCATTTCCTCTGCGTTTCCCGAACCTTGTGCTCCCCTCAGTTGAACCGTATCCACCTGACACCTTTTATTTCAAATTCATAACTGCTTTTTTGTCAAGCTTTTTGGGAAGAGTAGTAATAGAAATGTTTGAGGGTGACTGATCTGAGGATTAACTTCTTTTTTTGGTACGAAATTCCTCTGAGGATTTTGTGTAGGAATAGTGAGTATCAGAACAGAGGCATATGATTCAGAAAAATGTGAATAAACACAGATGTAAGCACTGTTGAGTAGAATACATCAAAACGCTTCTACCTGCTCGTCCCTYCTTACACGTATGTAGCTATTACTGCTTGTATGTTACAGGTATCTACCCTGTTTCCCATCTGCTTCCTGATTTTTAAATGATTTCCCTCTCCTTCTCCATTGCTGCAGTTTCTGTGGTGACATCTGGTCTCAGACAGGTGTTCCCTTTGCCCCACCTTTTTAAAACACTCTGTCTTCCTAAAGTTCCCAAGGAAGACTTAAAATTGTCCCTATTAATATAATCTCAACCTTGCCTAGATGTCCTGAAGTTGCTTCTACAGACCTGACCCTTTGTCTGGGTGCAGAATTTAGAGGGATAAGGCCCCAAAATAACTTCTACAATGCTTTTGCATTCTCTTACAACATTGGGGCTGCTTACTAAGTATGGTTTGTCCACAAACTTCCTAAAGTTTTTCTTTGTAAGTGCTGGTGGTCTGTCACTTCTGCACTAAGCAGGTAAGTTTTGTATGTTCTCACAAGAGTACTGATGTCAAAATACAGCAACTGATGATTAAATTAATCAGGGAATTGCCTTATGTCAAGCTTACGTTGGGCTCTGGTATCTCTTTTTGATGCTAAAAGACCTTGCAAAAACTTCCTTTGAGCTCTGTAAGAAAGTTTTGGATGATTCCTCCTTAAAACMAGTTTTTCTTGCAACCAGTTGCTTGGTAGGGAGAGTAAAAGTTTATACATACAGAAAGGGATTTATATYGAAGCAATGTTCTTGCATAATGTTTTTGGAGGGGATGGTGTGTGTGTGTGGCAGCTGGAGCAATTTTACTTAAATTGTTTCTTATAGTCCCTCTGTGCCAATCTGCTTGCCTCATCACTCCTTTGTTAATTGCTTAATCAAGACTGACTTCTAATGGGTGTGAAATCCTTAAAACTAAACCAAAAACAACTAATGAGAGAGGTCTCTAGGTTAGTTCCATCTATCAGCCCTCATGTATATTTGATACTGAAATACAAAACATAGTACCCTGCAACAGCTTTCTTTTTACAGTGACATAGGGATATGTGAAAAGAATGAAAGAAAGATTAATGTTCTTGTGAATTTTTTTCCTAGTAATAACCATTATTAGGAAGGTTACCTTGTCATTCTTTGAAAAAGTATTTTCTTAGGACAATTATTTCAACAGAGCTTGTTTTAATTTTTTTTCTTTAAAACAAGCATTTTACATGGGAAGTCTACAGGTGTGCCTCTAGCAGTCATTGTGCATGCCTCTAGTTTAGTGCTTCATGGCTGTTCTTGTTGCCAGTGTGTGCCACAGTGGTACATATAAGTCCTGGACCAGGTGGGACTGAGACCTTGCAAGGGTCTCTGTGCGTACCCCCACCCAACAGAGGTGGTCCTTGGCTTATAACAAATCCACCATAAAACCTCTTATAATAAGGAG
This sequence comes from Oceanodroma leucorhoa, assembly GCA_030449065.1. Taxonomy (NCBI): domain Eukaryota; kingdom Metazoa; phylum Chordata; class Aves; order Procellariiformes; genus Oceanodroma; species Oceanodroma leucorhoa. Next base: position 3,906,151 of record JASVER010000033.1, on the reverse strand, counting down.
GGCATCCATAGTGTTCTCAAATGCAGCTCATCGGGTTTGGAGAAAGCAGGTCTGGAAAAGCGGTAGCGATGCTGGTCCCACAGGAATGTAGATGAACTGTTTGTAGTGTGAAGTGTAACAGAGTTTGGTAGTAGCTCCTGCTCTTGAGCACCCCAGAGAATAGTATTGCCTCCTGGTTTTCAAAACCAGAAAAATGTTCGGGGAATAAGTTGAAGCTTAAYCTGAATTGAGAATATTTTGTGATACATTAGCTGAGCAAGGTGCCCCATCATCGGTATAGGTGCTTTGTTCTCTATGCAGATGGAGCTSGCTCTTAAGATTCATGAAATGTTGGAGCAAATTAGTTTACTATGACAACCTTGAAAGAGTTTCACTGGTGTACCTTCTTATCTTTCTAAGAGGCACGTGTGCCTATTTAGTAAAATCCAGTGCCTTTAGTAGCATGGAAGAAAGAAAACATTGAACTTTAGTGCTAAGGAAACCTTGACTTCCCCTTGGAAGAAACTGGGTATCCTGAAGACTCATGTGAGGTGGGACACTTGACCTATAGTTATTCCATATAGATTGGGAAATAAACAGTGGGTGTAAATCGCCACAGAGTAACAAGCATTTATTAATAAGACTTTTCATAAACTAAGTACACAAATGCAGATTAACTATTTGCTTTTCTGGCTGCCTTTTTGGAGAAAAATGTTCCAACTAGTTTTCTCCTTCACATAGGTTGACCTTACTGAACAAAGTACTGACTTTTACAACCAGCCATAGCAATTGGACTTGTAATTGTTTCCTCTGGGTAATGTAAGAGTTCACTGTGTACTTATCAGACCATCATGGTATAAGTAAAAAAGGTAAGATAACCCTTTTAGACCATATTCAGGGCTAAGTGGTAGAAGAAAGGCAGATAATGACCTGCTATAATCTGCTGAGTTACTACATTGAAACAAAACCACAATGTTGCTGTCCTGAAGAGCTCACTCTTAAAGTGCAGCTGTAAAAGATAAAATTCTAATGTATTCTAAGGCATTCAAGGTTAAGTTTGTACAGAACTTGCCTGGTAATTAATTTGAACTTCACAAGAAGATTTTTGGCAAGGTTCTGCAGGTTTCTGTACTTGTGGGTTGGGTACTCTTGTACTCCTTGYGCAACCAGGAGAAACTGGAGGTGGAGGGAAGGCAGCATCTCTGTCTGCACTAAGAAAATTTAGGACTTGCCTCAGACTGAAATTGGAGTCTGGACTGGTAGGGGCTTATCCAGGATCATGTTGTCTACTCATCCAGGAGGTCATCTGTGTTTTCCCCCCTTCTTTCACTAGACTGGGATTGAGGACTCTGGATCAGTGCCCATATTCCATAAAAGCATCATCACTTCTGGAATGCATCTTATTCCTTTTATTCTGCTTGCATATGAACTACATAGAGAGGTTATTGTATCAATTTAGTGATTTGAAGGACATGTGCATGATCAGATTTTATTTTTTAAATAAATCAGTTTCACTTGTTAAGATGTATTTTTGATGAAATAAACCCTCAAAAATTAGTGCACTTTTTTTAGTGATAGTAGGTGGGTATCATTTTTCCCMCCGTTTCGTCTCCTTACTCATCAAATACAAAGTCCAGATTCATGCGAAGAATCATGACAAGTGAAGAATTTGGCACACCACCTTTTCCCATTCTCCACACATACCAGTCTCATCTCTTTCTCGTTGGAAACAAGCACCCTGGTCTCTGCAGAAAAGTAAATAGATCTCTATTGCTCTTTCCTGAACTGCACTGCAGTCTGTAACATACTGTTTTGACTCCTAATTTGTAACCGCAAGTAATCTCTCACTTAGCCTGTGAGTATTCAGCACTGGAGGTGTATTTACAAGACAAAAATGATATGCCTTCTAGAAGGAGGTCTAGGTGTGGTGATTTAAAACTGAAGTACCTAGTTTGTTTCTGATTCAAGACAATGGGGATCCAAGTAAAGTTGTTCTGAGAAGGAACCATTATGTGAAATGTCACCTTTTTTTTTTTTTTCTTACTTTTAAAACATTTTAAAACTAGCTTCCTCAGTATAGAAAATGCTTCAAGAGATTGTCTTTCCAAATATTTTTTCCATGTTTACTGCATAAAGCGCTAGAGAACAGACTTTCAGGACACAGATGGTGCCAGAAACAGCACTTGCTGGCTCAGCAGGAAGGTAGCTGTTGAAGAGTTCCCACTTATCTTCTGTGGACTTATTCCTTATCTGTTTGTATGGAGCAGATAAACAGATACAGTGTTGAAGAACTTTGTAACAAAAAAGGTAGACTAAAAGCCCAGCCTGTGGAGTGTGAACCTGTTGAGTGAGGAGAGAAGCAAAAAAACCACTGTGAATGTGTATTCCTAGCTTTCCTGTGAGACTTGCAGGTTGCTTTCAGGGACAGAAATGTGTGGGAAGGGAGATCTGATTTAGCTCTTCCAAAGGCAAAAGTATGTTACTAAACAGGGTTTGCTTTTCCTCACTTTTTCATGGAGATGAAAAACAGAGTCCCAGTTATGCTGAGACCTCTGATGTTTTAGATTCTCCAAGTAGAAGTAGTAATTGAAAAGGATTTCTGGATCAGAGTTGCAATGTGAGTGCAGGTTCTGCATTGAGATTTTTGTCAATGCAAGAAAGGTTTGAGCCATCTCCACCCATCTGCATATTTTGTAAGACAACTTTCAGATTCTTTAAAAAAATCAAGACTGATTCTGATTGTGAGTAAATGTTAGTAAATCTTCTAACAGTGCACATAACCGTTTGTCCTGAGGATCTGTAGTAGTTTGTGATGCTTCTCTGATTAAAACAGCTAAGCTGTGTGGGGTGGGTTGGTTGTTGGTGGTTGTTTGTTTGTGTTTTTTAATCTAGAGATGCAGTGTAAAAACTAATCTTGCTGAATAGTACCTGCTGATGATGCAGCTTATTCTAGAATACCAAGAATATGAAGAGGACAGGTGGGGAACTTGTGGGTTTTATGAAAGGAAAAGAAAAACATGAAACCATTGCAATTAAGAATAAATTAGGATTATACAAAGCAGGTATTTCTCATCAAGCAAGATGTAAAGGGGAGATGCAGGAATGAGCTGAGCTACAATGAAAAGAATTCTAGAAGATGAATCAACAGTAAAGAGGTTGAAAATGTATTGAAATATGATCTTTCACCTCAAGACTCCTCCAAGAATCCTAACTTAATGTAGTGTTATAAAAATAATGTATAGCTATAAAAATGTTAGCAGAATGCTAAGCATGCACAAATTTGCTGCTGCTGCCTGCTAGGTGTGGGAATCTCTGGTAGAGATCTTTTGTCTTCTGTTTCCTCCTCAGTGTGCTACATCAGGCACTAAGCTGTACTTTTTGCCAATTACGATTAGTCCTACTCAGCAGGAGAATGGAGAACATGTTAGTCTGTTCTCTGCAGCAGTCTTTTACATATTTGAAGACCTATGGTGTTTAGGGAGAGTTAAGGACAGAGTTTAAGTTCTTCCAATCTCTTCTCAGGACTTGTATTTCTAGGCAATTGATTGTTCTTAAGCCTCTCACCTGGGAATGTCCCATGAGGCTTCTCCAGAGTAGTTTCTGTAGTTTAAGATCACTTTGAGCTCTTATCTTGTTCTCTGGTATGTTTGCACTCCATTTCAGCCTTGTGCCATCTTCCAATTTAATAAACACAAACCTGATACAACACTAGATGTGGTGGTCCCTGCAAACCCTATGAAATAGAGCTCTTTAGTTTGATAGTGGGCTGGTAATGACTATTACCTGGCAGTGATCACAAGGTCAGCTGCTCACCTGCTGTTGTAGTGTTGACTGTGTTTACCTTATGAGTCTGCTCGAGGGGACAGTGTCAAAAGCCTTCTGAAGAGAGATGCCTCCTATACATATACTGCTAATTCTGTTATGATGAGAAACTGGAGAGATTTGTCAAGAATTAGGCACATCAAACAAAGGTTGAATGTTTATCATTCACTTATTTCGATTCCGAACTACAGGATAGAGGGTAGAGCAGCCCCTGGGGCAATGCAGAACCCCTGGGCAGCACTGCCTCCTCCTGGTCTTGGATCTATGCCCAGGGGAGCATGGGGGCTGCCTTTGCTCCTCTCCTGCCAAAGGGAAAAGAGAGGATGGTGGTCTTTCCTTTCTGCTATCTGACCTGGGCCCCACACTCTGAATTAACTATTTTGCCTGAGCTGCACATATTTCCCATTGTCTAGCTCGGCTTAGCAGCAGGTGAGGCAATCTGATATAGGAAAGTGACCATGTCTGTGGCAGACCACCCAATTTTGCACTTAAGACAACATACTGGCTTATGTTGGGATTTTAATTGCCTGGCTTAATTATAGGGGGTGATATTTTCAGGTATATTTAAACATCTTTTGCAGGTGTTTAAAATACAGGGTCTGGGAGTGAAGGTCCTTGGATAAACATGTGATAAGCATATTTCTCACTTGCAATGATTTATTCATATGAGTGTGTTGGCTACAGTGGTGCTGATAATTGTCTTACAGTTGTTTTAAACAAGGGGAAAAATCTAATGGGGAAAGTAATTTTCTTTGTGAATTGGACTACAGAATTTTTTACTTAAATAAATCAGGTTCTTATTAAAAGTAGTTGATAGTGATGCTTTTATCAAACATCTGCCCCAGTTTAAGAGGTTAATATGCCAGATGTCCCCACTGAAGATACTTTGCTGTGCTTTTATTATAGTTGTAGGCTTAGAAAAGTAGTATTGTGTTAGTTAACACAACTTTTTTCTTTAGGAAATTTGTATTGCAGTAGCTTAAGTCAGGATTAGAGAAGTTAGAGGTGAGGTCAGGACTCTGTTGTGCTAAGCACCTAGAAGATACGGAGGGTGGTATTCCAACCACAGGAACTAAACATAATGCTAGTACTCTGTTTCAAAGAAATCAGAAGACTCACCAGGTCAGAGCTGGCTTGACTGACACAGTTTAAAGGTGTGAAAGTTGCTCTTCTTCCAGGTGGCCAAGATGATATGTTGAAAGAATAGGAAATGGAAATTTTTGGGCTCGTGCTGCAGGAAATGTGGTGTCAGATGGTTGTTCAGGCAGCCACTTCAACTCGTGTGGCAGAGACAGGAAGGTTGGCTGAGCAACTTTTGAAGAAGGTGCTGAAGTGCCACAGCTTTTTGACCAGAATATTAAGCAAACTGGAATAACTGCTGGCTTCTCTGAATATGCTGAGTAGTAAGTTGCAGTGACTTCGGGGCACGGTTTGTGAGCTGTTGGTTAACCCTGCTGCRGAGGGGGCAGGACAAGGAGTGGAGGGAAGCATCCACTTGGACCTGAGACTTTTAATCTGTTGTCTCATCTGAGTCACACATCTTTGGGATTCAGTGAGTTGTCTAGATCTCCATGCTGGAGTATGAACTGCTCTTGGCTGTGATGGGCTCTAATGTCAAAGCATGGAAAACCAGTGAGTTTTAAGTGTTAAATGTGGCCATTCTAACTAAGACATACAGAACCTTTATGTCTTTGGAGACTGCTTTTATGGGACTATATCTTATTTTCCTTCCAACGTTCAGTGGGAAAAATAGCTAAGTGAAGGGTTAAAAAAAAAGGAACAATTCAGTGCAACTGTTTCATCCAAACTTTTCCCCCATCCAAATTTGTTCCATTGTCCTGTGACTGAGATGAGAAAAATTCTGTTTTCATGACTAGTTTTTGATCTTCTAGGATAAAGGAAGGCACAACCTGTGATCCCTTAACTTTTCAGAAATGTTCTAATACTTAAAACAGCTGTTAGTGTGCAAGAATTTTGGCATTGTCACCATGGGGTTGCTTGGCACTGTTAGAACAATGTGTTGCTCACAAGCCTAGAATAATATGGTTACTTGTTTACTCTGTCACTAACAGTGACTCCAAAACCTGAGAAATCTTAAAAGACACACAAAGCTTGTTTGGTTCAAAACACTTTTTGGGAAAACAGCCACCAAATCTTACTTTTTATTTGCAATTCTAGAAAGGTGTCTGTGAAGACCTTTGTTCAAGGGCTCAGTTGCCAAAATCTTGCATCCCTTAGCTATAATTTTTACTTAAGGAATCACTTTAATCACGGTGCAACCTCTTTATCCAGCATTGTGATATGTCCTTTCATAGAATTACAAAACCAATCAGGTTGAAAGGGATCTCAGGAGGTCTTTAGTTCAACTTTCTGCTCAAAGCAAGGTCTGTATTGAATTGCTTAGGGTTTTCTCCAGTCTTGGAAACCTCTAGGAACGCAGTTTGCACAACCCCTCTGGGTGACCAATTCTAAGCATTAATTATTCTGTTAGCGAGAATTGTTTTCCTTATACCTGGTGAGGATATCTGTTGTGTCAACTGAGGCCTGTTGTCTCTTGTCATTCCACCCTGTACCTCTGGGAGGAGCCTGGCTCTCTTCTCGATGACCTCTGGGGCAGGCTGCTGCTATGCTCCCCTCAAAGCTGTCTGTTCTTGGGCTCAACAAACCCAGTTCCCTCAGCTTCTCCTTGCYGGAGATGTACTTCAGCCCTCAACCATCTTGGTGGCCCTTCACTGAACTCATTCCAGGTTGTCAGTGTCTGTCTTGTACTGGAGGTCCCCAAACTGGGTGCAGTATCTACATGTGATTGATTATCCCCTTTTACTCAGCATTCATTAACTTTCCTCAATCCATTGCCTGTGTTCTTGTTAATACGGCCCAGGTTGTCGTTGACCTTCTTTGCTGCCAGGGCACAGACCTGGCTCATGTTCAGCTTGCTGTCCACCCACACCCCAAATGGTCTTTTCAGCAAAGCTGCTTTCCAACTAGGCAGTAGTTTGGCTGTACCAATATGCAGGGGATTATCCCTTCCCTGGTGCAGGACTTTGCATTTGTCCTTGTTAAATTTTGTCAGGTTGCTGTTGGCCAATTCCTCTACCCTGCCTAGGTCTCTCTGGGTGGCAGCCCTGCCCTCTGGCATGTTAACTGTTCCCCTTAGTTTGGTTTCATCCCCAAACTTGAGGAAGGTGTGCTGCAGCACCTCCTCCAGGTCATTGACAAAGATATTAAGCAGGACAGGCCTTGGGACAAATGACTTGTAACTGGCCTCCAGGTAGAGTACTGTCCTCTGAGCCCAACTGTTATTCATTATAGCATTATTACTTGAAATTAAGCTGGACGTGGAATCTCTGCAAGTCTGTCACTTGCATGCATAGGAGGGGAGAAACATGTCTGGAAATGGTATTGCATCTCTGCAGATCGAACTTAGGCTGCATGCCACTGCCGGCTAAATTTCCTTAAACACAATGATAAATTAACCCATTGTTAAAACCTTCCTTAAGTGAGACAGCCCAGAAGTGAAATAAGCAGCACCAACACACTGCTGCTTTCTTCATTTCACATGTAGCAGCATGATCTTGTTTCTCACTGGTACTCTAATAACATAAAAAACAAACTGCCAAGGGACTACTTGGTGAAAATTGTAGTTTCTGAAAACTCTTTCCATTTTGAACGCAACCTCGGTTTAGCAAGTTGTAGTGGAAGTCCCAAAGTATGTTTTTTGACCTATGAAAGAATATACTTTTTTTGATAGGAAAAATGTACTCTTATCCCTGTCAAAGCTATTGACGTAGCTTTTCTGTCTTTCACATGTAAACTTAGTATCTTCTAATTAGTTTTTCATGCTGCTTGATATGTTAAATCTTGCTCACTTTAGTTTTTTTGTGAATGAGGAACCAGTAGTTCTTACTGGTGTTGCGTCTTCTGTGGAAGTGCTGGTTTCAGATGCTGGAAGTGCAGCCCAAAAATTCCTAATGAAATTAGATGTCAGTACCTTTTTTGTTGGCATGTATGAAGCTGCTGGTAAAGCTACATGCTTTTATAAACAAAGATGCCCTTCAAGTGTTGTAAAATTAGTATGATTAAGAAGCTAGTTACTCTTGTCCTGCTCTTGGAAAAGTTCTGAACTAATTTCAGTTACCTGCCTTGAAAGATGATGTCACTGGCAGGGACTGTCTCTTCAGACTTACCAGTTGTATAATTTGAAAAGAATTGAAGGAAATGCATAAATGAGTTGTTCCTTAGGCAATAATAGGAGAAACATTATGAGATCTTGTTCATGGTAGCCAAAGGAATAGAGAAATGTGAACTTCAAGAGGCCTCAATGATTCTTTTCTTAATCCACTTACTCAGTTTGTGCATAAAGAACATAAACYCAGCAACACGGGGTCAGAAAAAAGGTTTATGTATAGTCCTGTATCCCACCTTTGCTGTGCCTTGGGAGGAGTACAAGAAAAAGGGTGAGGGTATGGTGGTAGCCCACCAGAGCAGTCTCCTGACTTTCAGTGTTTTGCAGCCCTGTAACCTACTGACCCCGAAATGATGCTTTTGTATTTGAGAAATTAATCTAGAGCTTCTGTGAACATGTTCTTAAACCAATGCAAACACATGGCATCCACAACATACTGCAGTGAAGAGTTGCATAGTTTTAGGGCATGTTGCAGGAAGAACCATCTTATCTCACCTCATGTGCTTTGAACTTCCACCTGCCTCCCAGCTCCTGTATTGGAGAGAATAGTCAATAGTAGTACCTCCATGACCTTTTTCTCCCTCTCTACTTCCCTTATTATTTTAAGGACTTTTATTCCTCAGCCACTTTTTTTCCAGACTGAAGACCCATAACCTGCTTAGTTGTTTTTGTGTGGAAGCTGTTCCCTATCCTTTGATTATCTTTGACCCATTCTTGGAAATTCTACTAAGTGACTTGGAGTTGAGGGACCAAATCTGCACACAGTTATGTCATTCATTTTAGGTTATTTCACTTTATGAAGGTAGTTGCTGTCAGAGACCTCTGTGTATGTCTTGGGTTTTGCTCCTTTTTTAAAAAAAACAAAACCAAACCCACCACCAGTGGAAAGCTATCAGTGGAATGGGGTTTGCTGCTTATGTCTCAAGAGATCAGCAGACTTTTCTATGACAGCCATGGGAAAAATTGACATTATCAGTAGTTCAGATCCTCCTCTGGGCTTGCTGCTGGTTGCCAGGAAATGTTACATTTGAATCATATGCGCACCACATGTTGACCTAACTTTATGGAACTGGCTCTTGGGTGGAGGGAGGGAAACAAAATGTGCTTATTTCCAAGGGGCTGGCTAGTTCCAGCCTAGCTGATTCTATAAAGCAATGGTAGTCAGCACATCTCTCCTCACACTTGTGCTTAGGTGTGGGGTTTTTTTTGTCTTGTTCACTAGACAAGTAGAAAGTGGCTCTCAGACTACCTCTCTGATGAGCAAGTCTGCTGAGACTGTTGCAAAGGCTGTGGTGCTACTACTGCTACAAGCCTTCTACTTCATTGCTACTTGTACAAGCACACTGCTTCATTGCCTCTGCGTTCCCTTTCCACAGTGACTGCTCTGCTTGCAGTCTTGAACTYGGCCATTCAAGACTAAGGCCCCATCTGTGTCTCTTCTCGCAACTCCTGCTTGCTTTCGTCTAGTGCTACAGAAAAATCTTGAGTTATTTCTTGGATGCGTGRGGAAAAGGGACAACATGAGCTCAGCTGCAGAATCTCCTGCAGAAAGAGGGAGACACATGACCGAGGCAAGCAGTGAAGCTGTTGTACCAAGCAAGGGGAAATGCCACAGGCTTATAGGGAAGGCAAGAGATGTCAACACAATCTGCACCTGCATACTGCGATTTCATCTAGCAGCTAGCGCTCACTGCAAGAATCGGGATGCCATGGTGGGTCAGGTACTGGMTGCTGGGTTGAGACCTTGAGAAGAGGCAGTGAGGACTTGAAGAATAGGTAGGAGATCTTTAAGATCTAGGTGAATACCAGCCAAGCCAAAAGCTGCTGAGCAGGGGGAAGGGAGATGAAGTTGTGTTAATGTATTTCCTTTTTTAAGTTTTTGTGTTATTCTAAAGCCTGAAGCTCCCTCTAATCCTGTGTCTCAAATTGGTAGCCAAGTACCATGTGGGCAGGGAAAGAAGGGAATGTAACTTGAAATAGCTCCCTTATTTTCAGACGCTTTGGATGTTGTGGCAATCAAAGGGGGGCATGTGACTAAAAGCCATCAAAACCACTTCCAAGCACATGCCTTTTAGCGGAGCAAATGAGCAGGATTTTTAGAATATAGTGCAAACAGGAAATCACTCTGAAAACTGTAGCCCACCATTAACTTGGGGGGAGGGAAGATATATTAAAACTATCCTTGCAAACAGCTGCCTTGTTATAAAGCCTAATAGGGGATTGAATGCATGTGTAAGAAACAGATCCAGATCAACATTTCTTGGGACATCTTTTATTGAGTGTTGGTTGTTTTTT